>CM062804.1:1043994507-1044594507 GCA_031772625.1 Pinus tabuliformis
AGGTTAGATGACTCTTGAGTGGCCTCACAGGAATCAACACAGGCTAGCCTTAGAGATAGTGCGTTTCAATGCACCCTCCAGTTAGAGACAATGCACTGCATTGTAGTTACTCCCTCTTTGGCCTGCGCTGATCTTCCTAGGGTCGGATTCCCACCCTTGGAATTAATTTTTTTCCAAAATTATTCTAAGTACTTATTTGCTGATTGTAAATGGATGTCATGTCTCAGAAAAAAGGTTTTTATCTCCTTAGCTAGCCCTACTTAGAATAGGATTAATAAATTTTTATTATGTATTTACTTTTTCATTTTCAATATATAGTCGAAAGTTAGTGTTTTGGTTAATTGATCTTTGTCGAAAGAAAGCGTCGTAAAATCGTCTTTTCCTTCGAAAATTGAATTATCATAAAGTCTTCATTCATGAAAGATCGATTGATTGATGTGTGCATATGATTAATCTTTTCATTGAAAGTGTTGTAATTCCTCATTTCTTTGAAAACGAAAGTGTCATAAAGTCTTCCTTTCGTTGAAAAGAAATTGTCACAAAATCGTCATTTTTATGAAAAGAGTTTATTGATCAATTGTGCATTAGTTTTCCTTTTTGTTCATTCACATTAAGGGAAATCAAAAAGAAATACATGCATTGTGCATATTAAAGTTTGTGAATGCTTGATAGGAATAGCTAGGGAAATTGCATTAGATATGCTCTTTACTTTTGGTCAAAGATCATATTTCTCTATCCCTAGTAGCTAAGGATTTTCATTGTTCAATTGAATGGAAAGAATGCTTATCATATTAGTTGCATTTTGGGAATTGTGAACATATATCATGTGGTGAACCTTGAAAGGAAAATTCTGAAGAAGACCAAACTAAAATTTATCTGAATTTACCTAATGGAGTATTGTCACCTAACAAAAAACATTTATAGGTCTAGGCTAGAGACGTGTTCTGGCGTTGTAAAACAAAGCAGTTGTCACTAACTTGTCTGCAATACATCCCGAGTGACATACATGAGTATATCGTAGCTCATCCATGTACCTTTGGGTATATAGGGCGATGTTACAATACGTAAAGTATATGGGAATGCTATCACTGTGCGGTTTTGCATTATACAGCACTTATACGGATTGAGCCTCCACGTACTGTCGGGTATATATGGTAGAACAACACTAGGTTTCTATCCATCCTTAGGTAACCGAGTTAGTTTCCTTGTACACTGTGATACACTGAACACAAGACTCAGGGAGATTTCCTGCTCATACTTCTTGGTTCGCTAGGAGGTATTCTGCAGTTCACAGTTTCTTGGTAAACCTTTTGCCTAGATTATCCTTGTTTTGTTTTTGTTATGTTACTTTGATTAAAATAAATTAATTGACCGTGGATAACATCCTCAACACTCGCTCCTTAGTTGATCTTAGGTTGAGACATATGGCGAAAAATTCAGAGTCCACCGATCAATGAATTCCTTTTGATGGGAATCCTAGTCCTTTTCCTTCTTTCAGAAATATTAGTGCTCCTTATATGGCTACATTGTCCCTTCCGGGACTTACCATTGGCTTCCCAATGGTTTTTTTCAACCTCCTTGGTTCAAAATGTTATGATTTCTCTACAATCGAGTACACCTCCAACTGGACAAAATCAACCTCTAGTTGATCCTAAAGTTGACCCTCTGCCTTCTTCCTTGGTTGTTTCTTCCTCCCCTTCTTCCTCTTGTCCTGGTGAAAGTATTGGTACTAGTAACCAGGTGGCTAAGAAGAAGAAGAAAGGGAAGAAGAAGAAGAAGAAGCCAATTCAGCAAGGGGCCAACCAAGCAACCATTTCTTTGAATGCAACATCTGATGAGAAACTGTCCGTCAAGCCTCACAAAGTTTGATATCCATGCAAACTTTGTTTGGAAGACCATCTTCTTCGAAATTGTCCTGATATTCCTCAGATCTTAGAAGAATGGTCTTGTCATCAACTTCTCGAGATCATGTTGGTGACACACCATCAACTAGTGGTAGTAAAGTGCAAGGAAATAAGGGTAAAGTTAAGTTTCCATGTAGGTTATGTGAAGGGAATCATCCCATTCACCTTTGTCCCTACCTGGATGAAGCCAAAAAAGTGTTGGATAACCGTCTTATTTCACCGCAACGACTTCCATCTGGTTACAGGAAACTCTCTCTAAATCCTTCACTAATTGATGAATTCACTGAATAAAATCAACCGTCAGTCAAATCCACTCTCTCTGAAAGTGAATCCTATGAGTCTATACCCAACCCAAATCAATAGATCGAGGTAACAGTTGGCCCGATTTCACCTTTAGCTAATCGTACCTTTCCTGAAGAGAGTGAATATGATACCACTCAAGTTATTTTTGTTTCCTCAGATTCAAATGAGCTTGGGGGCAATCCGTCTGTTCCATCAAGACAGGAGGAAAATCCTCCCACTCTCGTAACTCAAGGGGTTAATTCTCCTTCTTTTATGGTACCTAATCCCAGTAGTCTAGTCACTTCCTTTGATTGGAATCGACTGGTAGGATTCTACCTTCCTTCTTATGTGCATTTCTAGATCATAGTACAAGTTTGTAATATGATTATATCTGACACTATTATAGATGAATCTATGTCTATAAGTATCATTTCCTCAACTTCTTGACAAGCGCTTGGTTCGCTGCCGCTTTTGCCTGTTACCCATAATCTATTGGCTTTTAATAGAGGAACTAGTCAACCATTAGGGATCCTCCCTCAGTTACCTATTGCTTTGGGAGGAAAAATCGTTTATCTAAATGTGATGGTAGTCCCAATCCCTTTAGATTACAATTTACTTCTTGGGGGCGACTATGTTTATGACATGGGGGATATTGTTTCAACACTCTTTCGAGTGATTTTTTTCCTGCATGAAGGCAGGATTTGTGTTGTGTTTTTCGAAGAGTCAGTTCATTATGGGTGTCATGATTATGCATTCATTAGAGATTAAAGCTTTCATGTCAATCTTTTCATCATTACTCTTTTTCTTTGGATAAACTGTAAGACAGCAACTAACATAAAGCAATGTGCAGGAAACATCTAAGGAAAAGGGGAAAGCGTCAATACTCGAAGAACAGAGAAGAGATGCCTTCACAAACGGATGCCGCATGCAATAGGACCACAGATTCCAGAGTATCACTCAACAGATACTGATGTCAATAGGCCATCCAAAACTCAGAGTCAAAGGCGCACAAAAGGGGCATGTTTACAAAAGATCCTGAAGCCTAGACTGGGTAAAGCAAAAAGAAAAAGGCGCTAAAGAAGGAAAACACACCAGAAAATCCTGGAACAAAGAACGGAGGCAGTTTTCAATACAGAAAATTGTTCAGAAAGCAAAGTCCCTAACTTATTCAGTCATTCGCCAGGCCGAAAATCGAAATAGCAAAAGCACAATTAGTTTGAGAGAAATTTGGGTTATTACCAAGTATACACACAGTGAATACACCAAGCCAGAGGAAGATTTTAAAAAATATCTTCTAGTTTGCCAGAAAGCGGTGCCAGCGCTTGTTATTTCTATTTTCGTAGCTCAAACAAAAGGAGAAGACGACCAACCGACTCTTCCCAGGCGGATGTTGCATTGCTTACAGCACTAAGGAGCAAATACAGAAACAGTTAGAAATTAGATTCAAGTTTTAGAAACAAATTTGCTTTAGTAGAAGGGCAGTCATTTAAAATCGTGTCCTAAATTTATGTAATTAAGATTAATTAGTTAGCAGTATTTAAACCCTTCTCAGGCATTTGGAGAAGGGTCCAGAAATTTGTCAAAAAACTTGTCCTCAGAACATGCACTTTTGCACCCTCGGAGGGGGTTTTTGATGAATGGATGGATCGAGATTTATCAATGTTTGCATTTGATGTCTGCTACTGATGTTGCACCTCTTAATAGATGTTAGAACAAGTAGAGATAAATCGTTTTTGCTTGAAGCTTATGAGTGGAACCAGTCATAAATGGTACTTTTATCTCTTGACCATTTCTGCTTATATTCTTAAAGTGATATACAGTTTTCAGTTGTTCATATGTTAATGCATGAATGTGTGGGTTACGATTTGGCACTTCTGTATGGTGGAGTCATTTATTTGTGCTTGATATATGAATAACTTATTATGCGATATGTTGTTCACAACTGTTTTTCTTAACTTCTTATGCAGAGTGGTTTATCTTAATTGATTTCTATTCTTATGATAGCTGAATGATCTTTATTACCAGTTATTGTTCGAAATCTCTTTAGATCACATAATAGAAGAAATACACCCCAGTTTAGCATAGATTAGATGTGTTGTTTCTCACTAGATTACAATAGCATAGAGTTAGTTTAGAAGTTTGAATTAAATTATCTTTAAATACTCCTAGATCAGCATCATCCAACTCTACACACACACACACCCATTAGATTGGGAAACTGGTCCCATTATCCCCAGTTGGACCCGCTATACCAAACGGATAAGGAGCTGCCAACCAAGGTCCGGACCGGGTGGGTATCCCCCTTGTTGTCGACCCGATTTTCGGGGCTTCAACATATTTGGCGCTAGAAGGAGGGCACGAACTATGAATGGCACCTAAATCAAAATCTAAATACCATTCTGAGAGTAAATCGCCCTCATCAACACCCCCAACTTCCCCAGTACGTTTAAATCCAGAGTCAGAAGTCGCTCGATTAGCAACCGCTGCTACATACCCTAATATTTCAGACCAATTTACCATTGAACCCCCTGAAGTTCAAACTCTGATTCGCAAACTCCAGGGATTTTCTATTTTTACACAGAGGTCTGATAAATCTCAAAGCAGCGTGACTTCGCAGTACAATCCTGCTCATCCCCTAACCAGATTAAAGAGTGAAAAATTTGGCACCCAGCCAACTGAATTCCCTCCCCCCACCAGGAAAAGAGCAAGGAAATCACCTCCAGAGTCTGACAGTGAGACTCTTTCATCTACGTCGTCCATTTCAACTCCCTCACCGCGAAGTCAGCCACCCACATCTTCATTCCAAATCACTCATCCATCTTCCACAACCTCTCCTCTTCAATCATCAAAGATCATAATATCTTCATCTTCCTAGCATCAGGGAACATCCTTTGCACTTTCATTTACTAGCAGCTCAACGATGGCTCAGTCTCCATGGAACAATCCTGGGGCAGTTTTAATGCCTCCACCCCTGAGCCAAATACCAGCCCATCCTGAGAAATGGCTACCCAAATTTAATCCAGAAGCAGGCATGCTAGCTGAAGAGCATATTAATAATTTCATGCTTTCTGTCAATCTCAACGGAGTTACCAACGAGGATGCTGTCGTCTGGATTTTTCCCAATACAATGCAAGGAACAGCCGGGTCATGGTACTTTTCATTACCTTCTAGGTCTATCACAAGTTGGGACGTTTTTCAAAGTCAATTCCTTACCAAGTTTGGTGATGACAGATCAACGACGACATTAATCAATGACCTATCCAATCTTAAAGCCGAGGCTAGAGAACCCATCAAAGATTTCAATTTACGGTTCAATAAAATCCTCAACGAAATTCCCGCTGCTTCCCAGCCCAGCGAAGAAGTAAGATGTGAATGGTATATTAAGGCCTTACCATCAAACTTGGCAATCTTCGTGGATAGGGCAAATAAGACAACCTTAGTTGAAAATTTGACAGAGGAAATAGCAGTAAAGAAACGCGTAGTAGCCCTGGAAAAAATATCTGCGATAGAGGAACGCAAATCTAAGAAAGTCTCCTTCAAGGAAGACCCCAAGAAGAAATAAACGAAAGACCCTTTCGATTTGGAAGGATTACAAAAAGTGTTAAAAACAATGTCCAATGAGATGATTGACATAAAAAAACAAGTGGCAGAAACTTCTTCAAAAAATCCCTACAGAGATTTTAAAAGAAGTCCTTCAATGGATGTGAAACCACCCAACGCTATCTCAAACGTCGAATCCGAAGAAGAGGAAGAAGAAGAGAATACCACTGAAGGGCAGACCGATGACAAAGAAGTTGTGGAACTACAAGGAATGTGGGATTTAATGCTCCCGCAAGAAGAAGATCAAGAAGCATTTCCGGTTAGCACACGAAGCAAAAATCAATTTGATCCTCCCCAAACTACCCCTAAGCAGAAGGGCGCAAGCCCTGCAGCAAAAGATAAAGTCGCAACAAAGAAAACAACCGCTAAAGCGACTCAATCTAGCCCAGTCCAATCAGATCAAACACCTCCATCAAGAACACTGATTGTGTCGGATGAAATGGAGTAGAATATTATTGATGACATGAAAAAGGCTAGGGCTAATATCACTCTTTATGAATTGAGCAAATTGAAACATCAACATAAGATAACGATGAAAGAATTACATGCCGTGCCTACTACATCTTTTCCTACAGCTGTAGCTTCCCACAACATGGGAAGACCTCCAACGAACACTATCAATAAAGTTGACCCAAATGACATCGCCTTGATTGGAGGAAGATCAAGGTCTCACACTCCCCCTTTTCTTCTCACTTATGAAATTTTCAATAAAAATGTGCACAATTGTTTGGTAGATTCTGGTGCTTCAACGAATATTTTACCCAGATCAATATGTGCCAAGTTGAATTTTCAACCACAAAAATCCGCAGTGCAAATAGTTCAACTTGATCGATCCCAAGTCGAAGTGATTGGTGAACTTAATTAAGTGACCATAAGATTGTCATCTAACCCGAAGGTATGTCAGGTTATTGACATCTAGTAGCTGATATCCCAGAATTCTATGGCTTGACTATTAGCAGGGATTGGTCCGAAAAACTCCATGGATATTTCTCAACCGACTGGTCGCACATGTGGTTACCCTACAATGGTAAACCGAACCAAATAAAGGTTGAACGAGAGTTACACCAGAAGTACATAGTAACGGAATTGGAGGGAGAAAATGAAGCAATAGAATACAACAACAGTATCATAGGCAATTACTCGGTAGATTCTTTCCTCGGCAATTTCAATGCTCATACCTCACCTTACTTAGAAAATTCAATTTTGTCCCAAGTCGAAAATTTTTCCCAAACTGATAATTCAAAGTGTGTTAATTTTTTAGATAAACCTGTAAATACATCTTTGTTTTGGAAATTATATTTTGATGGCTCTAAATCTAACGAGGGAGCAGGAGCAGGATGCGTTCTGATTAGCCCAGACGGAAATAAGACCATGCTTACGTGCAGACTTGAATTCAATTGCACAAACAATACAACGGAATACGAGGCCTTGGTGCAAGGCCTATACAAAGCAATCGGGTTGAACGTTAAGTACCTTCGCGTCTTCGGAGACTCTGAGATTGTCGTCAAACAGGTACGTAACACCAAACATTGCCTATTAGGTCATTTGAAACACTATCAATCTTTAGTACAACAACTGACTGCACATTTCATAACATTCAATATTTCGTCAATCCCAAGACTCCAAAATGCGAGCGCAGACCTGTTAGCTAACGTAGCCTCTAGACTTATTCCCTCTGAATATTTTAGTCCAGATAGATTCTCAATAAAATTAATCTTTAGACTGTGCATCCCTGACAACATTACAAACTGGAGAGTATTCAATGACGATCCTGACATTGTAAATTTCCTCACTTCTGAAGGATCCTACTCCAATCAAATAATAGATGAAGACCATCATGATCGACAAATACAACAAAATAGAACTGATAATGCTATATCTAAATCGGTGGTTAAGTTAGAAGACTTATATGATTTGAAAAGTCGGTTTAAAAGGTCTACCAATTCTAAGCTCTACAGTTCAACTCTGAATTACGAATTAGTAAACCTAGGAACCAATGATAAACCACAAAACGTTAATCTAGGCCACGACCTAGCCCCTGAAGAAAAATTAGCGTATATCCATCTTTTGAGACAATACAAAAATGTTTTTGCCTGGAATTACGATGAGCTGAAGACATACGACACTTCTATCATTCAACATACTATCCCTATGATTGACAATGAAAAACCTGTCCAACAGAAACTCAGAAAAATCCATCCCACTTCAGAAAATCAGATAAAAACTGAGCTAAATAAGTTATTCAGAGCCAGAATAATTTTCCCCATCAGACATTCCAAATGGGTCTCCAATATGGTACCCGTTAGAAAGAAAAACAGAGATATTAGAATCTGTATCGATTTCCGGAATCTCAACAAAGCCTGTCAAAAAGACAATTTTCCCCTCCCACCTATGGAGCAGATATTACAGGCAGTAGCAGGCTCTAAATTAATGTCTTTTTTGGATGGATTTTCAGGATACAATCAAGTGCCGGTACATCCCGACAATCAGTTAAAAACCACATTCCGAACTAAATGGGGCACATACGCATATCGGAAGATGCCATTTGGTTTGATCAATGCCGGCGCTACATTTCAGAGAGCCATGGACATCACATTCAAAGGTTTAGTCAATAAATCTGTAGTGATTTACCTGGATGATATAACAGTGTACTCCAAGAAGTGAAGCGACCATCTCAAAGACTTGAAACAAATCTTTCAACGATGTTTAAGGTATGGGATTTCACTTAACCCAAAGAAATATTTTTTCGCATTAAGTGAAGGAAAACTTATAGGATTCATAGTGTCAAAATCTGGTATTCACATTGAACCTGACGGAATCAAAGAAATTTCTGAAATATCCATGCCTCATAACAAAAAAGCCATGCAATCTTTCCTTGGTCAAATCAATTTTGTGAAGAGATTTGTCCCAGATTTTTCACGTATTGTTTCTCCTTTGCAAAACATGATTAAAAAGAATTCAAATTTTAAATGGGGTCAAGATGAGCATGAAGCATTCAACCTGATCAAACAAGTTATCATTAACGCTCCATCTTTATGCTGCGATTCTAAGTCAAGCAAATCAAGAGAAAGCGGAAGCTCCAATCGCATTTTTTAGCTCGAATTTACAAGGTGCTGAACTCAACTATTCAGACGTAGAGAAACAGGCATTTGTCTTTTCAAAGCGATCAAATATCTCAGACCTTTCTTACTTAAAGCCCATACTAAGGTTATAGTACCGTTTCCAGCGGTAAGAAACCTTCTAATACAGAAAGATGTGGGCAAAAAAAGAGCAAATTGGATCACCGCTTTACAAGAATACGATCTTGAGATCAAACCAGCAAACATTGTAAGAGGTCAAGGCTTCTACAAAATGTTGGCTGGAGCATCGCAAATTCCTAAGAATTCATCTGAAGAGGTACATACGTATGAGGTAAGCCTAAACGATGCAGAGTCATTATATGCTGACACCATTTATTTTCTTAAGAACGGGTATGCTCCATCACACCTGGATCACACCAAGAAAAAAGCTCTGAGATTGAAAGCTAAACAATACCAGCTCATAAATGATGTTCTGTTTAAAAGGAATTACGATTCTGTGCTTCTTAGGTGTCTTGAGAAAACTGAAGCCGAAAAGGTTTTGCAGGAACTCCACGATGGACCAGCAGGCGGACACTATGCTGGAGATGCTACTGCACATAAAATCTTACGTGCAGGATATTATTGGCCCACGCTGTTCAAAGACTCACACAGTTACGTGAGGAAATGCCAAGTCTGCTAGACTGCTGCAGGGAAACAAAAGAAACCGTCCATGCCACTACAACCGGTAAAAATCGAGCAACCATTCAGTCAGTGGGGCTTGGACATAATAGGTGAGATCGTTCCTCACTCTTCTAAGCAGCATAGGTACATCCTCACGGCAACAGATTATTTTACTAAATGGGTAGAAGCAGTTCCTCTAAAGATAGCTAATTCTGAAAACATTATTGAATTCATAGATCAATTTATAATCACTAGGTTTGTATTGCCAACAGCCTTAATGTTTGATAATGCCTCATACTTTTCTGGAAATACAATGACTGAGTTTGCACTTAAAAGAGGGTTCAAACTGAAATATTCGGCCAACTACTATCCGCAAGGTAATGGATTGGCTGAATCGACAAATAAAAACCTTATCAGGATTATTAAAAGAACAGTTGACTAGAACCAAAAGAATTGGCACAAAGCGTTGGTAAATGCTTTATGGGCAGATAGAATAACAAAGAAAGCTTCAACCGGCACTTCTCCCTTTAATTTAGTTTATGGGAAAGAAGTGGTTCTTCCAACTCACTTAGTCATCCCCTCTTTGTCTTTAGTACAACACATCGATGAGGTATCTACTTCCTCCATACAACTAAGACAAATGGAAATAATTAAATTAGAAGAACGACGAGAACAAGCTAAGAAAACCCATGCTCATCACCAAGCGCTGATTAAATCCTCTTTTGGCTCAAGCATAATGACCAAAAAGAATTTTCAGATGGGAGATTTAGTTTTGAAATGGGATAAGGCTCATGAAGAAAAGGGCAAACATACAAAATTTCAGAAAATGTGGCTTGGTCCTTTTCAGATTGTAGAAGTCATAGGCCCATCAACGTTTGTGTTGCAGGATTTAGCAGGTAGAAGGGATTCTTTGCCTGTTAATGGACAGATCCTTAAAATATATTTTCCATAGAAGATCACTCTTCTATTTTTGTAGGATAGTTTTAGTTTTTATTTGTTTTTCTCTTTATTATAAATAAGACCAGTTGTAGATGGTTACTAAAGGGGTTCATGAAAAAGACACCAATTCTCTATCAGATTTTGAGCTTTTCGCTTCTACAAGTAGAAATTTTTTTCGAAAAATCTGACCTTTATTATTGACAGGTAGAGTTAACTTTAGCCTAAATATGATACTAGTTTCAACTTCAAAAATTTGAAAAAAGCAACCTTTGGTGAAAAAATTGTTTTATATCAACACAATGAAAGGTATCAATAATAAAATAAATATTCTCTGTAAAACCGTTGTTTTCAAACACTATTATTGTCGTCCAGAGCTTTCTTAAGGAAAAACAATGACTTCCTCCCTACTAAAGGAAATCGCAGCATTCAGAGGAACAATTCGAGAAAACACTATATCTCAAAGAATAAGAGGTCTCATCACGAGTTGGCTTATCATGATCACAGATATTATAACTTGCTGACTTTGCCAATATTGTTCACCAAAACAGGGCAACGACTCAAGATTGTTGCAATCAAAAGACAAGGGGTCTCATCACGAGCCAGCTTGTTCAACAAAATTGTAAATCAAGTGAATGATTGTGTCATAATTTGGCCACCAAACCAAGACATTGTTCTTTAGAGAATAAAAAAGGAAAAAGTGTTAAAAGGGGTTTTTCTTTGAAAAGTTGTAAACAGCATTAAGCAGGATAAAGGATCATTGCTGGGTAACAGGTAACCTTGTCGAGGTTATGGATGCTTGCGGGCAGCAGAGGCTCTACCTATGACAAATGAGCATATTTTAAAAGCCAACACATAGAGAAGACCTTATTTTATCTTTAAAAGACCAAGTAATGTCTGGTGTGAATATAAGGACTAAGCCTGAGGAAACAAACAATTGGAATATGAAAAAGTTGAGACAAAAATATCATTGATAGGATAAGGCGTAATGTACTCTATCTGTCCATAACAAAATTTAGACATATGAAAATTTTTCTGCTTCGCAAGTTAAAATTCAATAGAAAGCAGAGATAACTGGTTCTTCACAGTGAATCGCCATTGTTGTGGCCACCAACAACCCCCCTCTTTGTTTGGTATTAGCGATAACACCAAGAAAATGGGGACCCTTAATAAAAAATCCAAAAAAAACATTTTATCAAAATTTTTGTATTTTAACTCCCTAAAGTTGTATCGCATCGCGAGAAGAGAGTGGAATGTTTCCCTATGCGCATAATAAGTTGCGAAGAAGCGACGCGAAATTCATCGCATCGCATATATGGTGAAGCACTCTTAAATAACAAACTTAAGGAATCTCCGACGGCCAATATGCGATGTCACATATCGCAACATCGCATAAGCAGCACACAATGATTGGATGACTAAGCACGATTTGCGATTCGCAATCTGCGATATTGCGATCTGCGATGTTGCGATCATCAATTCCTGCGATGACACATCTTGATGACGCAATCCTCAATATTGCGATGCGAGTCACAGAAATCACCCATCGCAAAATTTCCTTGGCACAATATTCAAGGAAAGCTGTCTGTAGACCAAAATTGGGCGCGTGCCTTAAAAGAAATTAATGATTGTACGCCAAAGTATCCAAGAAGGATTTGTGTTGTGTTTTTCGAAGAGTCAGTTATGGGTGTCATGATTATGCATTCATTAGAGCTTAAATCTCTCATGTCAATCTTTTTATCATTACTCTTTTCCTTTGCGTAAAATGTAAGACAACAACTAACATAAAGCAATGTGCAGGAAACATCTAAGGAAAATGGGAAAGCGTCAATATTCGGAGAACAGAGAAGAGATGCCTTCGCAAACGGATGCCGCATGCAACAGGACCACAGATTCCATAGTATCACTCAACAAATACTGATGTCAATAGGCCATCCAAAACTCAGAGTCAAAGGCGCACAAAAGCGACATGTTTACAAAATATCCTGAAGCCTAGACTGGGTAAAGCAAAAATAAAAAGGCGCTAAAGAGGGAAAACGCACCAGAAAAGCCTGGAACAAAGAACGGAGGCAGTTTTCAATACAGAAAATTGTTCAGAGAGCAAAGTCCCTAACTTATTCAGTCATTCGCAAGGCCGAAAACCGAAATAGTGAAAGCACAATCAGTTTGAGAGAAATTTGGGTTATTACCAAGTATACACACAGTGAATACACCAAGCCAGAGGAAGATTTTCAAAAATATCTTCTAGTTTTCCAGAAAGCGGTGCCAGCACTTGTTATTTCTATTTTCGTAGCTCAAACGAAAGGAGAAGACGACCAGCCGACTCTTCCCAAGCGGATGTTGCATTGCTTACAACACTAAGGAGCAAATACAGAAACGGTTAGAAATTAGATTCAAGTTTTAGAAATAGATTTGCTTTAGTAGAAGGGCGGTCATTTAAAACCGTGTCCTAAATTTATGTAATTAAGATTAATTAGTTAGCAGTATTTAAACCCTTCTCAGGCATTTGGAGAAGGGTCCAGAAATTTGTCAAAATACTTGTCCTCAGAACATGCACTTTTGCACCCTCGGAGGGGGTTTTTGATGAATGGATGGATCGAGATTTATCAATGTTTGCATTTGATGTCTGCTACTGATGTTGCACTTTTGTACTCTTAGTAGATGTTAGAACAAGTAGAGATAAATCGTTGTTGCTTGAAGCTTATGAGTGGAACCAGTCATAAATGGTACTTTTATCTCTTGACCATTTCTGCTTATATTCTTAAAGTGATATACAGTTTTCAGTTGTTCATATGTTAATGCATGAATGTGTGGGTTACCATTTGGCACTTCTGTATGGTGGAGTCATTTATTTGTGCTTGATATATGAATAACTTATTATGCGATATGTTGTTCACAACTGTTTTGCTTAACTTCTTATGCAGAGTGGTTTATCTTAATTGATTTCTATTCTTATGATAGCTGAATGATCTTTATTACCAGTTATTGTTCGAAATCTCTTTAGATCGCATAATAGAAGAAATACACCCCGGGTTAGCGTAGATTAGATGTGTTGTTTCTCACTAGATTACAATAGCATAGAGTTAGTTTAGAAGTTTGAATTAAATTAGCTTTAAATACTCCTAGATCAGCATCATCCAACTCTACACACACACACACCCATTAGATTGGGAAACTGGTCCCATTATCCCCAGTCGGACCCGCTATACAAAACGAATAAGGAGCTGCCAACCAAGGTCTGGACCGGTTGGGTATCCCCCTTGTTGTCGCCCCGATTTTCGGGGCTTCAACAGGTTCTTATCACATTCCTTTTGATTATGTTAAGCATGGTAAATTTCCCTATGAGCATTGGAAAATAATTGCATGTTCCTTTTGTGGTTCGGATAACCATAATGTTTCTAGATGTTGGAAGAGAATGGCCACATATAGGAAACTTTTGAAGGAAAGGAAGCAAGAAGCCAAAGGTCAATTGGACAAGGAAAATCATGTTGTCAAGAGGATGCACATGTGTTGCACTTACTGCCATAAGCAAGGACACATTGCTGAAAAGTCTTGGACTCTGAATCCAACAATGCTTCCACAAAACTTGAAGAAGGTGGAAAGAGAAAATGGCAGGAATGGAAAGAAAGATTCCATGATTGATTTGTTTTAGGATGATTCACATGTTGATGCTGATGTGCAGAAAAAGGAAGCACCTTTGAAATGGATTGGTAAGAAATGGTTAGAGTTCTTATCGAATTAAAGATTGAATGTCTTTTGATTTGATGCATCTATTTGCATTTATTTGTTAATGGAATGCAAGCTGCAGGGTTTTACCAAGAAGGTGAATGGAAAAAGTTGAGTAGGAGACTCACTTTGTTGCTCCAACATTATGTTCATTTCAGCTTCGAAAGTACAATGTGCTTAAGCGAAAGTTGAAGAATGAAATGCATGCATGAGAATGATGTGCATGAACATAGGGATGTCGATGATTTCCTTGTATTTGAACATGTATGTGTAATTAACTTGAAGGGTTGATTGCTTTTTTTTTAAGCGTGCATGTAATGTTAATATTGACTTGGAAAAAGTTGATTTGGTCTCCAAGATGGAGATAATGATGAAGTGTTTCATCTTTTGAAAAGAATCCTTGGGATCTTTTTTACATGCTTGACTTGAAGGGTCAATTGTTTTAAAAGCATGTTTTGTTGTCTTGTTATCTGGTCCATCATTTGTATTTAGATGTAAAGACATGGAGGTGTTCACAAGATGTCAAATCTATTTCTTTTGTTGAAACAGGAGTTTAGGCCATCTAGTTGTTATCTGTAATTCTGTTGTTGTTAACAGTTGTTGTTGACAGCATGTCAAACAGGTACAAATGTAAATTTTTGTGAAGCATATGTAACTTCACATTTGTTTGAGCCACCTTGGATCAATGATCAAGGAAGAGAAGCTGAAACTACCTTCTGTAACCTTCTCAGTAGGAGTTCTGCATGAAGTCAAGGAGGAAAACAGTTATTCCCAAGAGGACCAGCACATCTAGTAAAGAAAGTGGTCAAAGGCTTTGGTTCGGAGGCACTATGCAAGGCAATTTTATGGAGGCTGAAAGAAGAGGGTGTTGTTACTCTCATTTACTATTCAGATCAATATATCAATCTTTTCGAGACCAAAAGATTTTTAGTGGGAAGGTGTGATTAGAAAATGATCCTAGATGACTTTTTACTCAAAAATGAAAGTCAAATGATGCTTCTAAAAATAGTCCCATTACATAGATCTTTTCATTCTGAATCTATTTCAATTTGAATGGGCTAAAATGGACTTCAGATGAATAAGTTATTGTAGAAAGAAGATTTCCATTATCCTTTGAAAAGGAGGCAAATTATTATCAAAATGGCCTAAAAGGCTCATTGAGAAAAATTGTATTGGAGGGTTAAAAGGAGGACTTAATGCAAGGGCGGAAGGACCCCCGATCAAGGATCTTTGATATATCAGGTCGGAGGTAGGCTGCAAGCGATATCGGGACGTAGGTGGGGCCAATTGTGATAAAGCGAGATCAGATTGGCGATCGGCATGGTCAAAGGGAAGACCCCGGGTGCCGTTGCGATTGTGAGGTGTGATATAGCAACGGGGTCAATAGCGATATTCTGATATCGGTGATCCACGATACAAGGGCCGTTGACATGCAATATGTGATTGCGATATGTTGATAAATCGCAAACCCGATGGGGATTATCAGTGCGATTTCATAATATTTGAAATACGGAAATTCGGGAGTTTCAATGTATTCCCGTGTATTTGGGTTTTGGCCATGCAACGATGTGAGTGCAATATTGCAACAGAAGGCATACCTGATAGGGATTATGAGTGCAATTTCATAGATTTCGAAATCCGGGTTTTTGTGCCTGATAGTGTATTTCTAGTATATCTTTGTGTATTGAAATTTTGTTCCGTTTTCGGATTTTCACCTGAAGGAAGGCCTCGATTCCTTTGTAACTTCCCCTGATCATTGTGCCACGCTGCAAGCGGGTGTTTTGTAACAATGATTCATTTGTAATGTGCAGAGCCACAGAGCCAGAAGCTAGAGGGCCAATCGAAAAGACAGAGGAATGATCACACACAGAGAAACAGACAGGAAGTCGCAGAGCCGGAAGGAGGTCTCACAAAAACCAAAGAGAACGATTGAGAGGTAGCGCAGAGAGTTTTGGAGTCGCTTGGAGGCCAAGTGAAAACCAAAGAGCTCAGAGAAGCCAGAGCTAGAGCCAAAACCAGAGACCCAGAGCCAGAGCTGAGAGCGGAAGCAAAGGCCGACAGAGCTTGGAGGTAGTTGCAGAGAATATAGCCAGCGTTCATTCTCAAGGTTCCAATAGTCGAGGTGACTGTACGGGACCACTGAATCCATTAAGATGGAGTTCAGAAAATCCTGAAGACTTCTAAGAGCCATGGAGCAGTAATGAAGCTTCAGAACAACAAAGAGATCAAAAGATCTAGTTGTTGCTAGTGTTCAGAGTGTGCTAAAGATAGAAGAAGGCACTCTAGAGGCAGTGAGAGAATTCTGAGGGATTTGGTGTAAGCTAGAGCTCAAGATAGCTTAGAGCGCTAATTGAAGGAGTCTAGTCCAGAGGAGCCTAGATCTATCTGCAGAGTATGGACAACCAACGGGATAAGATGGCATTCTAAACCCATAGAGTCATGTTTGTAAATCTATGTAGTTGAGCGTGGAGCTTGTAATAGAATTTATGCGATAATCCTAGAGAGCTTAGTTAAGTTGACTAGAGCTCAAGGAGACGTAGCCCAAGAGGTTTGGGTGAACTCCATATTATATTGTTGTTACGTGTGATTCTTATTTGCTGCACTATTTCACTGTTATATGTTTTTATATCAGTTTAATAAAATCAACTTAAAGCACAGAAAACAGTTTAAACAAACACCATCATACACCTATTTTCAAGCACTTTTTAATTCTGCAATTTGTTAATAATAAGGTCTTGGAAATATACAAGCTTTGGAGTGGGAGAGGTTCTTGTAAGCTTGATAAGAAGCCTTTAGTGCCCCATTTCAGATCAATTATTTACAATGAAAGACCTTCTAAAAAAAAACATCATGACAACATGACATCATACCACATACTAGAGCTTTATAACACAACTCATTACGATATTTACAATAATACACACATATACACATATGCACATTTTCTCAACTAGCAAATAAAAGGATACGATGCCTATATCAATCATCAAGGAAATCTAGAGGCTCACACCTCCACCCTCAAAATTAGTACTAGGATTCACCTCCTTCCCAAGAAGTTCAAAATCCACTGCAAATTCAAAGCAGCATCCAATGTCCTACGCTACAAACCTGCGCCACTTGTCCTCTTAGTGAACAGTTATCAGCTCATTGTTCCAAGGTTGTTATAGATCCATTTGGGCACATCAACCCCAACCTATAAATCAGTACTATTAGGGCCCATCAAACCCTAATTCATTTGTTACATGCCCTAAAGAAATCAACCATCAGAATGCCTAGCTTCCCAAGAAGTTCCATGACTGAAATCATCCAAAAGCTTCCTCTAAGAAGATCAGCGCAGGCATGCCTTCATTAGGGTATGTGATAGTGTAGTCTAGAACACTGCTAGGGAGCTATGTAGTGCACTTGAGCCCTCTTTGACCTGCACTGGTGAATTTGAGCGGAATTGCATTGGGGTTTGGGAATATTCTTATCCATTGGATGCATCTAGAAGTTTCCCAAGTTTATCTACTCCTTTGAGCTTGAATTTGGATGAGGTAGGGAGTTAAGGAACATCAATCCCTTTATCCCTTCCTCCATGGAACTAAATCCTAAGTTTGGGAGGGAATTCATTATCACCATTTATGGCATAACTTCCTTCATTCACCTATAAAAGACCACTCATCTAAGTGATCAGGGGCTAGAAATCATTGAATTATAGGGAGATGTTGTTAGTATGAGACTTGAGTTGATTTCAAGTATTGTAATGATGTCAAAATGTCTTGCTTGTTATGAGGAGAGGATGGGATTGAACTGGAGGAGTGATGCTGAATCAAGCAAATTGGGTTGTAACTCTTCCTTTTACTAATAAAGTGTTCAAAGCTTTTTCCATATGCTTGTGTTATTCATTGATGCTTTCATATGTGTACTATGTACTTGATTCCATGCTATGTTTAATCAATAGATCATTATCATATGCTTTGATCGGTTTTTGTCTTTTGTTTGTGTGCGGGTACTTTTCAAGTGGATTAAGTATGGAAAGGAGCGACAGAATTGGTCAAGGGAGAGAAGGAGTAAGCGAAAGCTATAGGTAGGATGCTTTACCTCTTTTTTAATCTATTGGTCATCGAAAAAGTAGAGAATGCTTTGCACTATTCTTCTAGACTTAGCTACTAGTCTAGGGGTTTAAGCGTTTATCCTTAGACACTAAAACTTCCAAAAGCAAATTGGCGACTCCACTAGGGAGTGAATCATATTTCATAGTAGCTAATCAACCTCCTTAGACACCTTGAAATACTTTACTTGTTGTAATTTAGCCTTTTGCATTGAATTTTGGTCAAAATTTGAGGTTAGATGACTCTTGAGTGGCCTCACAGGAATCAACACAGGCTAGCCTTAGAGATAGTGCGTTTCAATGCAACCTTTAGTTAGAGACAATGCACTGCATTGTAGTTACTCCCTCTTTGGCCTGCGCTGATCTTCCTAGGGTCGGATTCCCACCCTTGGAATTAATTTTTTTCCAAAATTATTCTGAGTACTTATTTGCTGATTGTAAATGGATGTCGTGTCTCAGAAAATAGGTTTTTATCTCCTTAGCTAGCCCTACTTAGAATAAGATTAATAAATTTTTATTATGTATTTACTTTTTCATTTTCAATATATAGTCGAAAGTTAGTGTTTTGGTTAATTGATCTTTGTCGAAAGAAAGCGTCGTAAAATCGTCTTTTCCTTCGAAAATTGAATTATCATAAAGTCTTCATTCATGAAAGATCGATTGATTGATTTGTGCATATGATTAATCTTTTCATTGAAAGTGTCGTAATTCCTCATTTCTTTGAAAATGAAAGTGTCATAAAGTCTTCCTTTCGTTGAAAAGAAATTGTCACAAAATCGTCATTTTTATGAAAAGAGTTTATTGATCAATTGTGCATTAGTTTTCCTTTTTGTTCATTCACATTAAGGGAAATCGAAAAGAAATACATGCATTGTGCATATTAAAGTTTGTGAATGCTTGATAGGAATAGCTAGGGAAATTGCATTAGATATGCTCTTTACTTTTGGTCAAAGATCATATTTCTCTATCCCTAGTAGCTAAGGATTTTCATTGTTCAATTGAATGGAAAGAATGCTTATCATATTAGTTGCATTTTAGGAATTGTGAACATATATCATGTGGTGAACCTTGAAAGGCAAATTCTGAAGAAGACCAAACTAAAATTTATCTGAATTTACCTAATGGAGTATTGTCACCTAACAAAAAACATTTATAGGTCTAGGCTAAAGACGTGTTCTGGTGTTGTAAAACAAAGCAGTTGTCACTAACTTGTCTGCAATACATCCCGAGTGACATACATGAGTATATCGTAGCTCGTCCATGTACCTTTGGGTATATAGGGTGATGTTACAATACGTAAAGTATATGGGAATGCTATCACTGTGTGGTTTTGCATTATACAGCACTTATACGGATTGGGCCTCCACGTACTGTCGGGTATATATGGTAGGACAACACTAGGTTTCTATCCATCCTTAGGTAACCGAGTTAGTTGCCTTGTACACTGTGATACGCTGAACACAAGACTCAGGGAGATTTCCTGCTCATACTTCTTGGTTCGCTAGGAGGTATTCTGCAGTTCACAGTTTCTTGGTAAACCTTTTGCCTAGATTATCCTTGTTTTGTTTTTGTTATGTTACTTTGATTAAAATAAATTAATTGACCGTGGATAACATCCTCAACACTCGCTCCTTAGTTCATCTTAGGTTGAGACATATGGCGAAAAATTCAGAGCCCACCGATCAATGAATTCCTTTTGATGGGAATCCTAGTCCTTTTCCTTCTTTCAGAAATATTAGTGCTCCTTATATGGCTACATTGTCCCTTCCGGGACTTACCATTGGCTTCCCAGTGGTTTTTTTCAACCTCCTTGGTTCAAAATGTTATGATTTCTCTACAATCGAGTACACCTCCAACTAGACAAAATCAACCTCTAGTTGATCCTAAAGTTGACCCTTTGCCTTCTTCCTTGGTTGTTTCTTCCTCCCCTTCTTCCTCTTGTCCTGGTGAAAGTATTGGTACTAGTAACCAGGTGGCTAAGAAGAAGAAGAAAGGGAAGAAGAAGAAGAAGAAGCCAATTCAGCAAGGGGCCAACCAAGCAACCATTTCTTTGAATGCAACATCTGATGATAAACCGTCCGTCAAGCCTCACAAAGTTTGATATCCATGCAAACTTTGTTTGAAAGACCATCTTCTTCGAAATTGTCCTGATATTCCTCAGATCTTAGAAGAATGGTCTTGTCATCAACTTCTCGAGATCATGTTGGTGACACACCATCAACTAGTGGTAGTAAAGTGCAAGGAAATAAGGGTAAAGTTAAGTTTCCATGTAGGTTATGTGAAGGGAATCATCCCATTCACCTTTGTCCCTACCTGGATGAAGCCAAAAAAGTGTTGGATAACCGTCTTATTTCACCACAGCGACTTCCATCTGGTTACAGGAAACTCTCTCTAAATCCTTCACTAATTGATGAATTGACTGAATAAAATCAACCGTCGGTCAAATCCATTCTCTCTGAAAGTGAATCCTATGAGTCTATACCCAACCCAAATCAATAGATCGAGGTAACAGTTGGCCCGATTTCACCTTTAGCTAATCGTACCTTTCCTGAAGAGAGTGAATATGATACCACTCAAGTTATTTTTGTTTCCTCAGATTCAAATGAGCTTGGGGGCAATCCGTCTATTCCATCAAGACAGGAGGAAAATCCTCCCACTCTCGTAACTCAAGGGGTTAATTCTCCTTCTTTTATGGTACCTAATCCAAGTAGTCTAGTCACTTCCTTTGATTGGAATCGACTGGTAGGATTCTACCTTCCTTCTTATGTGCATTTCTAGATCATAGTACAAGTTTGTAATATGATTATATCTGGCACTATTATAGATGAATCTGTGTCTATAAGTATCATTTCCTCAACTTCTTGACAAGCGCTTGGTTCGCTGCTGCTTTTGCCTGTTACCCATAATCTATTGGCTTTTAATAGAGGAACTAGTCAACCATTAGGGATCCTCCCTCAGTTACCTATTGCTTTGGGAGGAAAAATCATTTATCTAAATGTGATGGTAGTCCCAATCCCTTTAGATTACAATTTACTTCTTGGGGGCGACTATGTTTATGACATGGGGGATATTGTTTCAACACTCTTTCGAGTGATTTTTTTCCTGCATGAAGGCAGGATTGTCACCATTGACCAGCTTTCATTTCCCTGTCCAAATATGGTTTCCAGTCAACCATCTTCCCTAAATGGTCCTTTTTTACCAATGGTATCATCCCCGACATGGGTTAATTATTGGCAACCCATTCCATACCTACATCCACTGACGATAAATTTAGTGATGTTGTACATCATGTACTGGGGGCATTAGAACCAGATCTCTCCTTCATGACCTCTTATGAGTTGTGATAAAAAAATATGAGGATAGTTCCTAGTCTTGTGTCAACCTTGTTAAAAAATGAAACAAAGGAATATGAGGATAGCTCTTTTACTGTGTCAACCTTGTTAAAAAATGAAATAGGCCCATGAGGATAGTTCCTTGTCTTGTGTCAACCTCATTAAAAAATGAAACAAAGGAGAAGGAGGGTAGTTCCTAGTCTTGTGTCAACCTCATTAAAGAATGAAACAAGATTCTATGAGCATAGTTCCTTGTCTTGTGTCAAGCTCGTTAAAAAATGAAACAAGGAATCTAAGTAGAGTTCCTTGTCTTGTGTCAAGCTCATTAAAAAATCAAACAAGGTCCCAAGTTCCAAGTCGAGTATTTGATTAGATCTCGTAAAATCCCAGTCGAGTCTTTCACTTGATCTCGTAAAAGAACCTTCATTCCATCCACCTGATAGCGACGAGTAGTCTAATTAGGTTAATGTAATGAAGCTTGGGGGGAATGCAACTAATGGTAAAGTTAAGTTTCCCTATAGGCTATGTGAAGGGAATCACCCCATTCACCTTTGTCCCTATCTGGACGAAGCCAAAAATGTGTTGGATAACTGTCCTGCTTCACCGTAACAACTTCCATTTGGTTACAAGAGACTCTCCCTTTTATCATGTTGGGAGAATGTAAACCGATCTCAAGCATAGTTTTTTTTTTTAAGCTTGTGTAAAAATGAAACTGAATCCAAGCTTAGTTTTTTGTTTCAAGCTTGTGTAAACATGAAACTGAATCTAACCATAGTTCCCTATCATTCAAGATTGTGTAAAAATGAACCTATCCCCTTTTTTAACCCTCGTGATTGCCATTCTATCAACCTCTTTCGTCAAATGAGCCTTGGTTGTTTACCCTTTTTGAGGAACAATTGCCATGAGTGGTCTTATCATCCAGCCTCTTCACATAAATCAACATGTTTTGAGAAGTTCCAACATCACCGGGACCAGTTGCTATCCTAGGCACCACTCGTTCCTCAAAATGGAGTCCTCTTTAAGCTCTTTTCAGACTCTCTAAATATGAAAATATTGTCGAGCGCTTGTCCTTTCCAGCTCGTTAACGGATTGGAAATTATATCTCTTGTTACACTAAAAAATGTCACCATGACCACTTACAGTTAGTATGGCTCAAATCAACAGTCATACTACCCTCTTAGGCAAGTCTTATGCCTCTGCTATCCATCTCAAACTCAAAGAAGAGAGAAAGTATTGTAAAAAATGTGTTTATCTCTGGGGTCGCAGGTTCTCTCTAGCCTTACCTGCGGGGACGCTTACCATGTTCACAAAAGCTGCGTCCATGGACGCTCTGTATGTTAAGGGACAGGTGCGTCCTTCTGTAAAAGGCAAAATGCGCGAGTTTCATCTTAAAAAAATTACTTGTGGTTACTTCTAGAACCTTCTAGAGGTCGGTTTGATGAAATGGATGCGCCTCCAGTTGGTTCATGTATCTCTATTAAGGGGGAACTTATCCCATCAATAAGGGAGCTATCCCACCCAAAGAGGGGGATTATCCCATTGATAGTGGACCTGAATAACCTCTTTACAGCACTATAAATAAAGACATTGAGCCAGAGGGAGGAGAGGTTAGAGCTATACATTTTCTTTGGGTAAACGCTGCAGGAATTAGGACTCCCATTTAGAGCCTTGTGAGGAGAGATTGTCTTTGCTTGATTCTACTTGGAAGTGGGTGAGCTTTGTCAAAGTAGAGGAAAACCCTTGATGGACCCTGGGAGGAACTTGCACAACACCAAGGCCAGGTTGTAAGAGTTTCTTTGTTTCGTTATTAATACAAACTGGTTTATTTTTCTCAATAGCTTGTGTTAATGAGTTATTTCATGTGTTCCTTGGTCTGCATGTTGAATATATGTTTTATTATATGAAATACAAGTGCTTGGTAATTGTTTGATTGTTTGTGGTTGCGGGAATTGACATGAAGGAGGAGCTCATCTGGATCGCCAAGGACGGACTACAACAACAGCGTTTTGGAATAAGGTAAGCCTAAACACTCGTAGTTTTCATGTTATAAAAGGTATATTTAGAGAAAGATCACTCCATTTTGTCTTGTTTGTCGCTAGAGAGTTTAGACTCCTAGGGAGGTCAGTTGTGTCCGCACAAACGACTTTTTCCACCACGACAAATTGGCGACTCCGCTGGGGAATCCATTAATGAGAAAAGTCTTTTCCTTTGTGTGAACTTTGCTCTGAGAAAATCACTTTTATTTTCTGATTTTTGACTGTGAGAATTAGTATTTGGGTGGTTTAGCTTTAGATTTAGTTAGATTTGGTTTTTCTTCATTTTTCCAGAAGGACGCACCCTCTGAGTACTGCACAGTGCGTCTTTGGACGCGCTGTTGCCGTCTGCACAGAGCGGGCCCGCACCTGTTATAACGGGTTGCCTGCGTCTTCCTGTAAAATTTAGGAAAATTCCGTTTTTTGCTTTAATTGCTTTTAGATTTTGATTTTTCTTAGTGTTTTCTGCCCAGATCCTTTAGTACCCTGTCAAAAATTTTCACCTGAACTTGTTTTGTGAGCTTTGAGTGTTTTAGTGGATTTCAACGAAGTTTAGACCTAGGGTTTGATTTTTGGATAGGTTCTGTAGTGACTTTGATAGTAGAAAGTTGTCCAGCCTTAGATCTCTCTGGTTAGTCAGCCTTCTTAGAAGTCGGGCCTGTCGTAAAGTCTCCTTGTGTGAGCAGCTTGCCATTTAAGTTGTTTTGGGTCAAATTTCGAATTGCTTGTTTATAAAGTGTTGATTTCCATTTTACAAAAAGAACAAAAAGATTAGAGTTTTGTTTTGGCTAGTTTTTGGTTCTGCAATAAGCTAGTCCTTGATTTGATTGTGATCAAGTAAAACACCTTAGAATAATCATTGTTAGTTTTGGCCTCGTTAAGATTGCTTAGAATAAATTTGCCTTTTAGTTTGCTTATGAGTGAATTTTCATAGATTTTAAATAGTCGTTAAGATTGATTTTTGTTTATATTAGATTTATTTGCTTTATTAAAAGAAAAATACAAAAAACATCTTCTTTAAAAGTCTTGTTTCAAGTAGCTTTTTGTTTTTGAAAGAGGAAAAGAGTTTTTTCGTGCATGTAAAGAGAGGTTGTGTTTTTATGCTTGGAAAAGAAAAACAAATTGTTTCTTTGATTGTCTTCAATTAAGAAGTTGCTTTTATAAAGATTGCATTCTCTCAACTTTTTAGTTAAAACAATTCATCGAAAAAGTAAAGTAGTGGGTAAATCATCCTAGGTGCATTTTGTAGTGGTTTCGAGTCGAGTCAACACACCACTTGTTTCACTTCCATCACCTTTTGACTTAAGAAACAACCTTAAAAGTAACGCTTAAATTAAAATCAATCTAGTAATTTTTATTTTCTAGGGCTCTAAAACACCAACATAGCTTAGGCTAGGGTCTTGGAGTAGGTGAGTACTTAACTCTCCAAGACTACAAAACCAAACAGATAGTCTATCTTGAGTAGAACAAATCCAATTGTTTCAGTTACATTCTGGGAAAGCTCCTCTTAAAGGAGAAGCACGAGCTCGTGTCCGAACCAGTGAGGGGATCATTCCTCCCTCGTTGGGAACGACGCCAGACAGTAAGTATTACAAACGGTAAACCTCGGATTAACCATTGTCGAGGAGCCAGGGGTCACTTATCGGTAAACCTTGGATTACTGTCAAGGAGCCGGTAAGGGGATTGAGCTTGTTACTCTGCCCTTGCGTGCTGTCGGAGTTTAGACTGTTCCCCCAGGTGTAATTGTTGTGATTGGTAACCTTAGTGGCCATAATCTCTAGGATTCTACCCAAGGTGACGGTGGAGGGAAGGTCCCACTGTACCTGGAGCAGACGTCGGCTATACTCACTTGGATTTTCTGGGGGGTTCGCTTCACTTCGAGACGGTTAAAGTGGAGGAACTTGGTCCAGTCTATTCATTAAGCAGGTTGTCGGCGTAACTGTTCCACCCGCCATTTCTGTACTGAATCCTGCGAGGTTGGACCTAATCACCAACTAGCGCTTTTGGTCCGGAAGATACTGTTTGTGTTTGGTTTGACGCTCTAGATTTTTAGGCGTGTGCTTCAAATTTGTTTGGTTCTTTAGAAGACTTTAGGTGGTTTGATTTGAAATTTTTACTTTGTTTTCGTGTGTTGTAGTTAAAAATCATTAATTGTGGCGGAATTACCGAGATAGTCCCGTCGACTTCGGGGCAAGTCTCCTGAGATTGTTACTGGAATAGATTTGTTACGAAAACTCCGTAAATCGCGGGGTGAATCTCCTGAAGACATTCCGGGTCAGTACGAAGGGTTAAAGGTCCTTGTAACTCCTCCTAGTGACAGTAGAGTAGGTTCACCTGAAGAAGGAGAATCTTCCTTGGTAGTCCATCCAGATTACCAAAGTTTAGAAACAGGTTACAATCCCGAAACTGTTACAGTTTCCGAGCTTGCTGGTAGTTTTTCATCTGCCAGTGAAACAGGCGAAGAACCTGAAATTTCCGAACCTGTTACTCCAACTCCTAGTGTTCCTGATTCACCAAGAATAGAAAGAATTATCACCGAAAATCTTCCTGTTGGTTTAGTTGCTATAGAAGAACTTGTTCCAGAGGAAGAAATAGGCGTCTTTAATCCTGAAGATCAAATTACCCTTGATCTAAGGGAGCGTGAATCCATCTTTTACAGTCCTCCTAGAAGTGAATCTTGGTACCTTGCGTTAACCAATTTTTTAGACAACTCAGTAGGTTTTTCTACACCTCGTACTCCTTTTCCACCTAGAGGAATTCATACTCCTGTAAATATGTCTGGTCAGTCATCTGTGTTTACGCAAAGTCCTGAATCTTTTTTACATGGCGGTCCTTCTGTTCCTACTGGGTATCAATCTCTTTCTGGTACCTTTGCGGGAGCATCTCCTCAACCCATTGATCGTGGGTTATTAGTTGGAAACAGTGGTAATGTACCATTGAGTATAGGTGACATTTACATGATGTCAGGTTCAGTTCCCGTTACCCAACCTCAAGGTGGCCAATTACCGCCTGGGGGGCAACCTTCGTTAATGCCTGGGGGGCAACCTCAAGGTACTTCCTTCGTGTCTGGGGGGCAACCTCAAGGTCAGTACGCTCCTATGGGGCAATACATACCTCAAGGTCAACCCCAGCCTCAATATGTACCCCAAAGTCAACCTCAGTATCAATATCAACCTCAAGGATGGCAACCTCAGGATGGCAACCCCAAGGGTATCAACCCCAAGGGTATCAACCCAAGGATACCAACCTCAAGGTCAAGGTCAACCCCAGTACCCGTATTTACCTCAAGGTTATCAACCTACGGGTCAATACTCTGGTCAAAGTTATCAACCACCTCAAGGGCAATCATATGGGACTGCACCTTACAATTATCAACCCTATCCTCAATCCGGCTATGGATCTCAGTATCCTCAACCTGTTATGGGTCAGTACCCTGGAATGTTAGTGTGGGATCCGTCACAGGGTCAACAGATGTCGCAACCAAGTATACAGTCGGTACCTCAAGCAGGACAACCTGTAGTTCCTGGTCCACCCCAGCAACCGCAACCTGTCCAGTCAAGTGTTCAGACCCCTGTAACTTCGGTAGTTACTCAGCCGCCAGTTGCACCTAGTACTCCACCTCACACGGCTGCAGCAACTACCGCCACATCTACCATACTTACTTCTGGAGTATCGGCAGCTCTGGTTTCTACTGTCCCTGTAACCACTCCTCAGACATCTGTACCGTTGTCTGGATCTACGATTCAAACCACAGTCCAGATGCCTGTAGGCCAACCTGGTACAAGTACGGTTGTTACTACTCAACCTCAATTTGTTCAACCTCCGTACCAGGGACAGTATCAACCTGGGCAAGCTGCCCAACAACCGGTTTACCAGTATCAACCGTATCCTGGGTACACTTATCAACAACCTCAGCAACCCCAGTACGGTCCGGTTAATCCTGGTTTTCCAGGAGGATATAATATCCCAAATGCGACTCCTGTTCCTAGTTATCCTGGATATCCTCCTCCTGGGGCTGGTATTGTGACCCAGAATTTTAGAGATCCTAACCGGCAGTTACCGTTTATTGCGACTTTGGATTTACCAGACTTGACGCGCCTAACGAACGATCCAATTCAATATCTTCCGTTCTGGCCGCCAATGCCAAATAAGTTGCCCAGCGATATACCCAAGTTCGAAGGTAAGTCTGGAGAGGATCCGTCCAATCATGTGATGACTTACCACCTCTGGTGTGCTTCAAATTCCATCTCGGATGATTCGATCCGTTTACGTCTTTTTCAGCGTACGCTCATTGGTCTCGCGGCCAAGTGGTACATTGAGTTACCACGGGCCTCTTTTTACAATTTTAGCCAGTTAGCTACCTCATTCTTAACTCATTTTCAGTTACCAGTCAGATACGATAACGGTACAGAATTATTAACTTCACTAAAACAATCGACCTCCACGTATATTTCAGATCACATTCATGAGTGGAGACGTCGAAGAAGACTAGTGAAAGTTTTTATCCCGGACCAAATCTTAGCTGAATGGTTTGTTAAATCATTATTACCAAGAATTACTGAAGATGTAGCTAAGGCCGGAGTAGTTACTGAGGAGCAAGTCATTGCTCAGGCACAATACCTTGACTTAGTTTACACTCAGTCGGGTACATTACACGAGAAGATTCCGGATCTTCCAAAGTCGAACCAAATCGCTGCTGCTCCTTCGGGATCTCATGCCGCTGATGGTATGATTGGTATCGTGACTACAAAGAGCAAGAAGAAGTCTTCCAAGGCTTCAACTACTCCTATTATCACTTTGCCCGATTCCCCGACAGGAGAGTCTTCTCCTGAACTTACCGCCGATATTCACGCTGTAGAGTCATCTACGGCCAAATCAAAAAACGGTGGGAAGAAGAAAGGAAAGAAGAAGACTAAAGCAGACAAGGCTCCAAAGGAGAAAAATGAAAAGTCGGAAACCAATGACGAAAAACGCAAACCTCGATATCCTTGTCTCATTTGTGAAGAAGATCATTTTACGAGAGACTGCCCTCATCGGGCCGAGGTAGTGAAAATAGTCAAAGGTTCTCCCACTCCTGCTGTGTTAAAAAATCCATTTCCGGAGCAGGAAAATAAGATGATAGGTTCTTCTTCGAATGCCAGTGAAGAACCCATTTTGATGATGTCTCATGTGAGGATTGCGACTCGATCGCAAGATTATGGTAGTAAGGCTCCTGTTGATGGCAAGGAAGCAGAATCTTCTCACTCTAACCCATCAACCTCAGCTCCTGGTTCCGATCCACTACAGATCGAAAAACCTAACCCAGACTTAGTGATTAAGCCGCCCGCCAAGGGTGTACTTCGAAGGTCTGCTTTCAATCCACATGCGAGAGCAGCCCAGAATTACAACATTGTTGAGGACTTAGCTGTTTCACCTTCAGCAATGTCGGCACTCGAAGTGCTGCAATCATGCCCAGCACAACGAAAATTGCTTTTGTCGGCTATCGGAGCTGTCGATGTTCAGGACCCGAACCTAATGATCTTTGATCTAGAAAATAGTACGCCACGTCTCCCCCATCAAATGGCTTTCCAAATTCCAGTGATAGTCAAAAACAGGCCTATTCATCGGACTGTGATTGATGAGGGAGCTTCTACGTGTATTATGTCGATTCAATGTTGGAGATCGCTTGGTTCTCCTTCGTTGAACCAATCCCCCACCATCCTTAAGGCCTTTGATGGCCGTGGGTTCCGTCCGTTTGGTATTCTACAAGAATTGCCTATAGGGGTTGAAGGTAAAACCGTTAGTCTGGATGTGGAAGTGGTTGATGCCCCTCTAGACTACAACCTTCTTTTGGGTCGAAGTTGGTCATATGCTATGACAGCGGTCGTTTCATCGGTCTTCAGAGTAATTAAGTTTCCACATAACGGTAAGATCGTGACTATTGATCAGCTGACATACTTTTCATCCGACCCAGCCTCTTCAGAGAGTATCCAACATGTTGGTAAGACGACAATCCCTTATAAGGACGTTGGTGTAGGTTTAGTTAAGGATTCCGGTTTACTGGAACTTTTCCTCTCCCTCCTCTCAGTGTAGAACCTTCGTTTGCAACTATTCATATGATCACGTCAGAAAACATTATTTATGATGATCCTTGGTATGTTCCATCTGACTCTGAGATAGACTCATTCGGTGATGTTATGCCATTGAGTCCGTATGAAATTGCTTATGAAGCTCTTATGTCTTTTACCGATTTTCATTCAACCAAAGTCGACCAAATGAATGTGGTCAGTGAAGAATCACTTTTCACCTCACCCTTAGAACGGATAGCGTTTCCCGAAGTCGTGTCATCTGACGAACAACTTCGCGAAATCCTAAGTGTAGACAATCTACCATGGGAGGATCTCCATCACAGATCTTCGTTTTTACCTAAGGATGATGCATTTGAAAATGATTTTTCATCTATCTTTACCGCTGAATATGTCAAAGACGCTCAGGATCCAACGAAACATTCTGATTCAGAGTTGAATTTAGGGAATATTTCTCGTACTATTCCCATTGATATTTCAGTGAAGCCCGGAATCGAGGAGAACATTCATATAGGTGCCGCATGTACAGAAGAAGAAATCCAAACTTACAAGGCCCTATTCCAAGAATTCCGCGACGTGTTTGCCTGGTCTTACGAGGAAATGCCAGGAATCGATCCTGCCATTGTTGTTCATGAAATCAAAACCTACCCGGATGCTAAACCCATTCGGCAACGGTTGCGTCAGATTCACCCTCGAAAAGCGGCTGCGATTAAAGCAGAAGTCGAAAAGCTGTTGAAAGCAGGTTTCATTTATCCGATCCCGTTAACGGATTGGGTATCGAATATTGTTCCCGTCAATAAAAAACAAGGAACAATAAGAATCTGTATCGACTATAGGGATATCAATCGAGCTTGTCCAAAAGACAACTATCCTACGCCTTATATCGATCAAATTATTGATGATTGTGCCGGAAGTGAGATGTTTTCCTTCATGGATGGTTTCTCAGGCTATAATCAAATCAATATTCTACCTGCCGACCAACCAAAAACGGCATTCATTTGTCCATGGGGAACATTTGCTTATTGCAAATTACCTTTTGGACTTAAGAATGCCGGGGCCACTTTTCAACGGGCAATGTCTTATGCATTTCATGACATCAAGCACATTGTGCAACCCTATCTCGATGATTTGCCTGCTCATTCTTTACATCGAGCTGATCACCTTGTCCACCTACGAGCAATCTTTATGAGGTGTAGGCATTATCGAATTCGGTTGAATCCCCACAAGTGTGTTTTCTGTATAGAAACAGGTCGATTGCTGGGATTTGTTGTTTCAAAAGCCGGCATTCGCGTCGATCCCTCGAAAGTCGAGGCTATCATCAAATTGCCTCCTCCTTCGAGTTTGCGCCAACTCCAAAGTTTGCAAGGGAAAGCAAACTTTTTACGCCGATTCATCCCAAACTACGCCGAGGTCACTAAAGGTTTTACACGGTTGTTGAAACAGAACACACAATTCTTTTGGGACGAGATTGCCCAACAATCTTTTGATGCACTTAAACACGCGTTGACCCATGCACCGTTATTGCATCCTCCCAACTACAACCAGGACTACTTCTTATACCTCGCAGCTTCGCATTCCACCATTGGAATGGTGTTAGTTCAAGAAGATGAATTCGGAGCGGAGCATGTGATATATTATCTTAGTAGGACCTTGAATCCCACTGAGCTAAAATATTCGCATGTGGAGAAATTGGCCCTGGCAGCCGTTCAAGCTGTCCAGCGTTTCCGTCACTACATTCTTCTCCGCAAAACTACGGTTATTTCGGATTGCAACCCTATGATTTATATTTTGACAAAACAACTGCTAGGGGGCAAGTACTCTAAATGGATTGTCATCCTGCAAGAGTTCGACTTGGAGTTCGAGAAGTCCAAGTCTAAGAAATCCTTAGTCTTTGCGGAATTGATGTGTGATTTCCCGAGTGCTGACACAGAGACTGTGGCAGAAGAGTCCATTGCGGATGAATCTTTGTTTCTCATCAGTACTGTAGATCCGTGGTATGGGGATATAATCATTTATCTCCAAACCCAAACCTTTCGGCCTGAAGCTTCCAAAGCAGAACGTCGAAAAATTCGGTTTCAATCCCAGCCATACAAAATTATTGGAGATACACTTTATCGCCGGGGGGCAGACTTAGTTTTTCGACGTTGTTTAACTCACGAAGAGGCTGAGAGAGTTTTGAATGATTGTCACTCTGGAGCATGTGGCGGTCATATGTCTGGGTATGCCACAGCTCAGAAGGTGTTGCGCGCTGGCTATTTCTGGCCGTCTATGTTTAAAGATTGTATCATTGCAGTCAGGAAGTGCCACAACTGTCAAGTGTTTGATCGCAAGATGCGCGCTCCACCTGCTCCTCTCCACCCTATAATTGCCGTTGGTCCATTCGCCAAATGGGGTATCGACTTTATTACTTGTAACCCTCACTCGGCCGGGGGGCATGCGTATATCATCCTTGCGGTTGATTATTTTACTAAGTGGGCCGAGGCGATGCCTACATTCGACGCAAGCGGCAAAACAGCTGCAGTTTTCGTATTCAATCATATCATAACTAGGTTTGGTGTCCCACAAGCAATCATTACTGACCATGGGAGCCATTTTCGAAACGTCATGATGACTGAGCTTACAAGCCAGCTTGGTTTGCGCCACGATAGCTCTACTCCTTATTATCCGCAAGCCAACGGGTTGGTTGAGTCTATCAACAAAGTTCTAGTTATCATGATCCGACGAACCATTGGTGTTCATCAGTCGAATTGGCACAACATGTTATTTTATGCGCTATGGGCATACCGAACCTCAGTGAAAAATTCAACAGGGTTCACTCCTTTCCAGCTAGTTTATGGCTTAGAAGCTGTGTTACCCATTGAATGCGAAATCCCATCACTTCAAATGGCTGTCGAATTACTTCCAGCTACTTCCGAAGAGGAGAAACGTTTATTATACTTGGCTAAATTAGATGAGACTCGACGTGACGCTACATTGGCAATCGAGACTCACGCGAAACGAATGAAAGCTCAGTATGATAGAAATGTAACCCCTCGAAGTTTTTCGGAAGGAGACCTAGTACTATTATATGATCAAGCTAACGATAAGCTAGGTGCCGGAAAATTCGTTCCCATGTGGCATGGGCCCTACATTGTAAAGCGAAAGCTAGCAAAAGGGGCTTATGAGTTAGTTGATTTTGATGGGGACTCTTTGGGTAAACCCAGAAATGGACTTTACCTGAAGAGGTATTATGCTTAAAATGATGGGTATGGAGAAATTTTTTAGGTTAGACTTTCTTTCTAGCTAGCAAGTGTGTTAGTTTAGTCAGTGTGCTTAACTTAGAGAGTGTGGTTTTTCGTCGTTATTTTGGCTTATCTTGGTTTTACTCTTGATATTGTAGATGTCGACGCCTCTCCAAACATACATTGGATTTGCTGATGGTGCTTGTCGTAATACACGGAATATCTCTTCCGCAGCTTGGGTTATCTATTCGCCCTCTGACGAGTTAGTTTCTATGCATGGGGTAAGCCTCGGTCAAACAACGAATAACATTGCAGAATACAGTGCAGTGGTTGAATTATTATCCGAATCTATTTCATTTGGAATTCGACGTTTGATAGTGAGGTTAGATTCTGAACTTGTTGTATTACAGCTTAATAGAGTTTATGCCATTAGAAATCCTGTGTTATTAAGGTTGTTTTTGAGAGTGCGTCTCTTGGAACGTGAATTTGATTACATTGAATATCAACATATTCCAAGGTCCTTAAATACATTAGCAGATGCAATTGCTTCTCGAGTGTTGGACAGACATTTACAATAATCATGCAAGTAAATTTAAAAACATTTCATCATACATGTTAAACAAGATAAGCCGGTAATAGTGATATATATAGATAGAAGTGTGTCAAAAATATATACATCGTCTTCGATCATAGGTTGAAAACACCTTATGATCGGCAAAATGATAGTACAAAAAGTCAAAAATGTCACATGTGACTACAAAAGTGACTAGTCAATCACTGGTGGTGCTCTCTGTATGACACCACTGCGCGGGCTACCTTACGCAAAAATCTCCTAAACGGTCCAGGGACCGCGACTACGAAACGCTGAAGCCTGATAGGAATGTCGTCCATAGTAGTCTCAGGTATATCTGCCGTGAGACGCTCTAGATCATGCTCCAACTCAGCTAGTACGTCTGCAGCCGCGTCCTGTGGGGCCGGTACCGGTGCAGCTGGATGTAGTCTATCATAAGGCCGGAGGTTGGCTGGACGCTGTGGACCAACATCTGCATTTTGAAAGTTTTACTGTTAGTTTTGAGACGATATATATGAAAAATAAAAAAATACATAATTAGAAAACTTGTGAAAATAAAAGTACCTCTGTCGTCCCATTGTTCTCCCTGTGGAAGAACCATGTCCGGATCACCTCTGAAATCCATTTCGGCATACGGAAAGTCCTGTATCACAAAAAGCTGGTCCTCTAACCAGTGAAAGTAACTATCTGAGAATCGAACCACTGCCGCACCCTCGTCAGGATGCCGGGCCATCACCGCAACCCATCGTATCAGCTTTGGCTCCCGAGGACCCAAGATATCAACAGTGAGTTGCTGAGGGATCAGCATTGGAACTCTCTCCAAGGCAAAGCTCACGACTATAGGCCCATATCCAAAAGTCTTTAGTCGTCCGTTCTTTGCCTTGGTCAGTTGGCTCTTCATATGAGCCGACACAGCTTCACACCAGTTGAAAATGGTGCCTTGGTAACAGTCAATTGCCATCCGCATTTGGGATCCGGAAGCAATGTGCAAAGCGGCCGCGCCGCAAATTCTGGTGACCGTGAACGCTATGACTTTGAGTTCAGGCAGAGTGATGTGTTTTATCTCTATGCCTTTTGAATGGTGAGCCCCACGTGTGCACCAATCCTCGCGGAGACTATCAAGGGATTGGCCACCCGGCCTAGTCCCCGCAAGATTGAGTTGCTCGCCTCTGTTTGGCAAGCCAGTGAGAAAGTATACATCCGAGGGCTCTATCTCGAGCTGGTGCCCTCCTATGTAAAAGCATTGTTCTTGAACGTTCCATCGCTCAACCAGCCATTCCAAGAATCTTACCTGGCCCCTCATGCCCGGTATGGTCCAATATTTGTATAATCCGCATGCTCTTAGGGCATCCAGGGAAGGTTGATGATTTATTGCAACTTCATCTTCCTCTACATGCTCTCTTTCTCTCCAGTCTAACATGATTAATGCCCTGCATATCAAAAATAGCAATTAGAAATTGATTTGAGGATTTTTGGTAAGTTTTTGAGGGAGTTGGGGTTTTGAAATGCGCACTTCTCGGAAGACGCACCCTGGCTTTGTAGCACAGGGCGTCCGGACGCGGCTGGCCTGAAGGCGGGCTGCGTCTTCCGACCATTTTCCCGTATGAGAAAAAGTCGGGGGACGCAGGTCACCCGAAGGGCACCTGCGTCCGCCGAGAGGCGCATTCCAAAACCAAAACCCCCCCAAAAAATGAAACTAAGACCTAAAAATTAATTCTAAACGGATAGAAATGCAGAGTAGGATGTGTAAAATACCTGGGTGAGACGGCGTTCGATTCCGACGGTCAGATTTTCCGCAGCGACCACGGGAAGTTTCTTGTCAAAAGCTCCTTTTTCAACCTCCAAAGTCAAACGGTAAAAATGACATGGTAAAAGGTCTTTTTATAGGTTTTTTGGATGAATTAGTTCATTTTTTACCATGAAAAGATGTTTTTCGACGTATTTTTGCCTATTTTAAACAGGTATGAGTAATGTGTTGCTTTTGTGCAGGACAAAGGGATTTCGAGGGAAATTGTCATTTTTCACAAATAAAAATATCAGAGTCATCTTTTAAGCCCTTTTCTGACTCCTAAAACATGAAAAGATCGCCGAGCGTTTCTTTTACACTCGTTAAAACGGAATTAAAAGACGGTCCCCTTTTAGCTCTTTTCTGACCGTAAAATCAGGAAAAGATTGCCGGGTTTTTGTCGTTTCAAACTCGATAAGGAAATAAAACGACGTGTCCTTGATCGCTTTTTACTTTTCAGGTCGACGACACTATTATGAAAGTACTCCTTGGTCGCAAGATCAAGCGGTTCCCCCAGGTATTATTTTATACTTTTTCGGGCTTGAGGGACACAAATTTACGAAAAAGTTCAACGTGGAGTTTCCTTAAGTTTTTCAGACTCTCTAAAATTGAAAAACGCCGAGTTTCTCCTATACTGGGCTCGTTAAACTTTTACAGTAAAGGACCTGTTCAATTACAAACAGGAACGAACCACTCCTTCCTAGGGTTCGAATTTAAACTAGGTTGGACTCGTCCGAAGGATGAGCTTATAATCAAGCATATGTTATCCTCCTCAAGCTTGTTAAAAATAAAGAGGTACTTGCCAGAAATGGTGGGGGAAAAGAGAGAAGAATGAGCCTATTTGTTACCTTTTGTCTCAAAAGAAACTTTATTACCGCTCTTGAACACGACACTTTTCATTCACCTGGGTTGGGAAATCTTTTACCTCACAGTTGACCAAACCACTTTGAAAATCTTTAACCTGGTTCCGGGGATTAACTTTGAGTTATTCATCACCAAGCCATCTGTCGTGTCGTTATGTGTTCAAGAGGTCTGCAAGCAAAAATTTCATCTGCAAAAATACTTGTCATCCATTTGACCATCCCTGAGTCAGTCCTTACAGCGACATTTCTTCAACTTGAACAATGATTTCGTGTTGCAGGCTTGCTTGCAACGAGTCGCTTTCTATCGACATCGACACATTATCTAGAAATATGACTTAGGAATCGACAGTACCTTGAAGTCTGCATGCATCAATGGCAGGTTTCTCGCCTTTGACGTCAGTTTACATCATTGACTTTCGATCAAAGGATTCCGTGAAGTGTTCGACATCAAAACATCTATTCACATTTCACGGGTTGTGCTTGGTACTTTGAGAACCATTGACATTACTGGTGGTCTCTCTCACGCTTGTTAACAGTTCACATCATCGACTGGTAATCAAGTGGTTTCTAACATGTTCGACATCAAATCATTTAATCACATGGTTAGAATCGTACCAATTCGGGAAGTAGAAGTGAAGACCCTGGATCTAGTTTCTACCATCCAGGCTGCGAGGAGTTTTGTATTCATTGTCTATGTAGACTAATCATAAACAGATGGCTGCATCCATACTGCGTCTACAAAAGTCTATAAAAATGATGTACTGCAAGATCATTCCTGTATCAGAATAGTTAGTCCATTAGTTAAAGTTTTGAATCTGAGTATGGGAATGCCTACCTCAGTGATGATATAATCTTATACATGTATTTTGTGTTGAAAATTGCAGGTTCCAACCAGGTCATCCACAAGACAATCCTTGAAATGATAAAGCGCTTCACCCTTCCTAGAATTACAAAACCCTAATCTATTCCAGGCTTCGCACTTTAGGGGGCAATCTGTTACACTAAAAAATGTCACCATGACCACTTACAGTTAGTATGGCTCAAATCAACAGTCATACTACCCTCTTAGGCAAGTCTTATGCCTCTGCTATCCATCTCAAACTCAAAGAAGAGAGAAAGTCTTGTAAAAAATGTGTTTATCTCTGGGGTCGCAGGTTCTCTCTAGCCTTACCTGCGGGGACGCTTACCATGTTCACAAAAGCTGCGTCCATGGACGCTCTGTATGTTAAGGGACAGGTGCGTCCTTCTGTAAAAGGCAAAATGCGCGAGTTTCATCTTAAAAAAGTTACTTGTGGTTACTTCTAGAACCTTCTAGAGGTCGGTTTGATGAAATGGATGCGCCTCCAGTTGGTTCATGTATCTCTATTAAGGGGGAACTTATCCCATCAATAAGGGAGCTATCCCACCCAAAGAGGGGGATTATCCCATTGATAGTGGACCTGAATAACCTCTTTACAGCACTATAAATAAAGACATTGAGCCAGAGGGAGGAGAGGTTAGAGCTATACATTTTCTTTGGGTAAACACTGCAGGAATTAGGACTCCCATTTAGAGCCTTGTGAGGAGAGATTGTCTTTGCTTGATTCTACTTGGAAGTGGGTGAGCTTTGTCAAAGTAGAGGAAAACCCTTGATGGACCCTGGGAGGAACTTGCACAACACCAAGGCCAGGTTGTAAGAGTTTCTTTGTTTCGTTATTAATACAAACTGGTTTATTTTTCTCAATAGCTTGTGTTAATGAGTTATTTCATGTGTTCCTTGGTCTGCATGTTGAATATATGTTTTATTATATGAAATACAAGTGCTTGGTAATTGTTTGATTGTTTGTGGTTGCAGGAATTGACATGAAGGAGGAGCTCATCTGGATCGCCAAGGACGGACTACAACAACAGCGTTTTGGAATAAGGTAAGCCTAAACACTCGTAGTTTTCATGTTATAAAAGGTATATTTAGAGAAAGATCACTCCATTTTGTCTTGTTTGTCGCTAGAGAGTTTAGACTCCTAGGGAGGTCAGTTGTGTCCGCACAAACGACTTTTTCCGCCACGACATCTCTCTTGTATTATTTTACACTTTTTCAGACCTGAGAGATTAATTTATGAAAAATAAATTGTGGATTTTTCTTTTTGTACCTTTTCAAACTCTCTAAACATGAAAAGGATTGAGTTATCTTTGTCGTTAAACTCATTAAAAACCATCAAATAGTGACAAACTTGTCCATCTAGACAAGACCGAGTTTCACCTTCACTAGACTCGTTAAAGCATCAAATAGACATGGATTCACCTGAAGGGTGGAATTATACAACAAGAATATGTTATACTCCTCAAGATTTATAAATATAAAGAGGTACTGGTCAGCAATGCCTGGGAAAATGGGAAAAAGGGGAGAACACTTTATGGTAGCAATTCGCTCTTGAACATGACACTTTCACTTCATCTCTGTGACTATTTGGGTTGGGTTATATGCTTGACGGTTATCATACTCATGGTCTATCACACCATCCATCACTTTTGTTTTGGGTCAATGCTACCGATTCATTCAGATTATTTGGGTTGGGTTATCAGCTTGATGGTTATCATACCTATGGTCTATCACACCATCTGTTACTTTAGTTTTGGGTCAATGCCACCAATTCATTCAGTTTCGTCGATATGTTCAAGAGAAGTCATTCAGTTCAAACTTCATCCTTTGCAATACCGTAAACCTTCATTTTCATGACTGCCATTCCTGAACCTTCTGTCTTCAGTCGATTTTCATCTTCAAAATAATTTACCTCGTTTCGTGTCGTTGATATGGGATACATCAAGGCCCTCCAGCGATAAGTCTCTTCTTGTCGACATCAGCACATTATCTAAGAAGTTGACTTAGAAACACCCCTTCAGTACCTTGAGGCTTGCGTACATCAATGGTAGGTTTCTCGCTTCCGGCGATATGTTGACATCACTCGCCTTCGACTGAAATACTTTGTATGGTGTTCAACATCAAATCATTTATTCACACCATGTGAAATGTATTGTAGTACCTTGAGGGTCATTATCGTTATCGGTGATTCCTCTCGCGTCTGTTAATGGCTTACATCATTGGATGGTAATTAGACAATGTCTTCCCATGTTCAACTTCAGATCATCTATTCACATGGTTAGATTTATACTTGGGCAAACGATTGGACGAGATAGAATACCGCGGATCTAGTTTCATCCATTCGTGCTGCGATTTTAGGAGAATACTAAATCATTTGTACAATGGCTTTACATAGATGGTCATCCTGATCATGGGTCTATATCTGTAGAAACACGAGTCTATATCTGTAGACGACTATCTGATTTATGTACATGTAATGAAATTTTATATGTTGAGCATGGGTATGCCTTCCCTGAGTAGTTCATGAGAAAAAATAAAATTATCATGATATATGTATTGTAATTGATGCAGGCACCTTCCATTTTGAAACCTCCTCTCCACATGGTAAATAATTTCACTCGACATACATATTTAAGAATTCATGCTTTAGGGGGGAACTTTTACAGATCCATTTGGGCACATCAAGCCCAACCTATAGATCAATACTATTAGGGACCATCAAACTGTATTTCAGTTATTACATTCCCTAAAGAAATCAACCATAAGAATGCCTAGCTTCCCGTTCCATGACTGAAATCATCAAAAAACTACCTCTAAGAAGATCAATGCAGGCAGGCCTTCATTAGGGCGCATTGCAGTGCAGTCCAGTACACTGCTAGGGTGTTATGTAGCACACTTGAGCCCTCTTTGGCCTGCGTTGGGAAAATTTGAGCAAAATTGCATTGGGGTTTGGGAATATTCTTATCCATTGGATGCATCTAGAAGTTTCCCAAGATTATCTACTCCTTTGAGCTCGAATTTGGATGATGTAGGGAGTTAAAAAACATCAATCCCTTTATCCCTTCCTCCACGGAATTAAATCCTAAGTTTGGGAGGGCATTCATTATCACCATTTATGGCATAACTTCCTTCATTCACCTATAAAAAGACCACTCATCTAAGTGATCAGGGGCTGTAAATCATTGAATTATAGGGAGATGTTGTTAGTATGAGACTTGAGTTGATTTCAAGTATTGTGATGATGCCAAAATTTCTTGCTTGTTATGAGGAGAGGATGGGATTGAACTAGAGGAGTGATGCTGAATCAAGCAAATTGGGTTGTAACTCTTCCTTTTACTAATAAAGTGTTCAAATCTTTTTCCATATGCTTGTATTATTCATTGATGCTTTCATATTTGTACTATGTACTTGATGCCATGCTATGTTTAATCAATAGATCATTATCATATGCTTTGATCGTTTTTTATCTTCTATCTGTGTGTAGGTACTTTTCAAGCGGATTAAGTACGGAAAGGAGTGACAGAATTGGTCAAGGGAGATAAGGAGTAAGCGAAAGCTACAGGTGGGCTACTTTACCTCTTATTTAATCTATTGGTCATATAAAAATAAGAGAATGCTTTTCACTATTGTTCTAGACTTAGCTACTAGTCTAGGGGTTTAAGCGTTTATCTGTAGACACTAAAACTTCCCAAAAAAATGGTGCACTCCTAATGTGAATCTGATTCCATCTAGCAATGATCATGACCAAAAAAAATCCTTCCTCGACCTTTCCTTCTCTGCTACACAGTCCCTCCGGCAATCCAGTCAACCCTTATGTGCAGTCACTCACCTTCCAAGTCTCATTGGCACCCCCATCTCGGGCATTCCATCCCTTGGCAAGTCTTCCTCACATCAGAAGATATAAAAGCCAAGGCATATCCCTTCCTCAAAACCATCATATTGGTCATAGCATGCTCATGGAAATCAACATACACAATTGGGTACCAATGTCTCACAATGGCCCTGTTCCTGAAGTGCTTTACCGACATACTGTTGCATATTACAATTCTTCTCACTGCTGCTTTTGATTCTTGTAGTTGATTTTAACCACCCAAACAGGAATTTTTGTGCTTCCTTTACCAAGCACATAACTTCCATTAGATCCAAAATAAATTGAAATAACTTTAAATCATATCTCATTGTTAGCTCGTTAATAAGGTGCACTTGTAATCCTGTTTACTTCTTGTTATGGCAAGTCAAAATAGAATCATGTATAAAAACATCACATAAGGTTAGCTCAAAACATAACCATCATAGATCAAAATCATAAATCACATGTAAACATCATAAACTAGAACCATAGATCACATGTAATCATCAGAGACGATAATCATAAATCATATGCATAGTAAAATTGAAATACAATACCGATACTTATCCTTCATCGATCCTTACTTCTGCCTTTATTCTTTTGCACACACACTGGATTAATTTCCATGCCCAGAAAACACCTAGTGCCTTCTCCACCAGGTGCACATATGCATAGTGTGCATCACACACATAAAACCACACACGTCATGCAACACCATGAAACACATGCACCTATACATGACATACAACCCATACACCTACACCCATTGTACGTATGTATACATGCACAATTTACATCATAAGACATTCATCCACACAGAACATGCGACACCAAAAAATGCATACACGAACACCCGGTATACAACACAACATAATACATACAACTATATCTGGTGTACAACAGAATACATGCACCTGCACCTTATGTACAACATAACACAAATACGTGTCTAGAGTGCAACACAATGAATGCATATGTCACAATACCATGAATACACAATGCATATACATAGTACCACATGCCTACAACATAGCATGTACGACATGCACTCAATCCCACATGTACACTAGTACCACATCTACCAAGCACCACCAGTTATAGACATTTTTGTGCCTTACAGCTATGAGCATGAAATGTCCATAATTCAAGGGATCCAAAGTCCCTAAAGATGTTGTTACAGCTCCTAAAGGAACAAGGTCAACTAATGACAACTTCTCCCAGAAGTTCTCCACCAGAAACCACTCAGAACTAGTCAAATCAGGATCAATTCAGAAGCTCCACTAGCTGCCTGCGTTGCAAAGCACCCAAATACACTGGCTAGGTGCATTGCAATGCACTTGAATGCACTACCCAAGTGCGTTGAGCGGGAAATGACAAGTGGCAGAGTCATTCAACGAGGTGGAAAGACCATGGAAGCTTCCAGAATCTTATCCAATGATACTTTCCTCACTGAATTCGACCAAGTGATGAGTAAGAGGCTCTCAGTCTCCAAGTGGAAGCAAGAACTGACAGAGAGAAGCCACAAGTCAAAACATAAGCTGACTCATCCTCTCTGCTTACATCTATATATGGATCCCTCATCCCAGAGATCCAGGAGCTGGAATTTTGTACTTTGCAGAGAATTGTTGTTGGTTTGAGATTGAGATTAGTACATTGGGTGATTTATGCTTTGTTGGAGGAGAGGAAGGGATCCCTTTGCTGGGAGGTAGATGCTGGATCGGGACTCACTTCGTTGTATCTCCTCTTGGACTTTCTTATTCTATCAATAAACTATTTGAGTTTCTTCTACATGCTTGTATATCAGTGATGTTTTGTTATATTTGCATGTTTAGCTTAATCTGATCCTGAGCTTTTTATGAATGTATATCTATATCTTCGCGTAGTTTCTCTCTCTTGTTATCTTGCAGGAATTCGGTGAAGCTGGACCGGTAAAGGAGTGGGGAGCTGGGAGCTATTGAAGAGAGGAACGCTTGGATCAACAAACTAGCGAAAGACACAGGTTAGTTACATCCTTTCTCCTCATTTACATTTCATAAAGAAGAATACTCAAGTAGTTTTCCTTGTTTGTTGCTAAGGCACTATCACACCTTAGAGTGGGATAGGGGCGTTCTGAATAGATACTTTTCCCAACAACACCACCTGCACAACATGCGCAAAGCATCACATGTACACATCACCACATGCAGAACGTGCACACAACACCATATGTATATTGCACCACTGTACAATGTGTAGATAATACCACATGTACACAGTACCACATGCACGACATGTACGCAACACCACATGTACATAGCACCACATGCAAGACATGAACACAACATCACCTGCACACAACGCCACTTGTACAACATGTACTGAGCACCACATGCACACATCACCACTTGTACAATCATGCACACCACACCATATGTACATAGCACCACATGTACAACATGCACGCAACACCACTTGTACATGGCATTGCATTTCCAACATGTACATAGCATCATCTATACACAACACTACATGTCCAACATTTGTACAACACCATTTACACACAATACCCCATATCCGTCATGCACACAGTACAATATGTACACAATACCGCATATCCAACATGTACATAGCACCTTCTATACCCAACACTAAATATGAAACATTCATGAAACACTATCTGTACTACACCATGTACATAACATTACATAATCAACATATACACACAATAAATATACACCACACTGCATGGACACAACATCACAGGTGAAACAAGTACAACATATACGACATATGCACAACATTCATACCACACATCCACAACCACACTAACTCTTTACCAAGTAACCTTGCTTCCAGTGTCTTATCCATGCTTGTCCTAGTGTTGGGTGATTTAATTGTGAGTTAAATCCCTGTAATTAATTGTCAACCTGGGGCTTGTAGACTTATGAGGTATACTTGTACTATATGTACTAGGTGATTATTTATCAGAATAGATTAGCTCTAATGCAATTAAAACTAATTAAAAAGTTAATTAAATCAATCTAAACCAAATCAAACCAGACATAAAGAAATTGAAATCACACCACACTTGCAGAAATTAAAATCACACCACACTTGCATAAATTAAATCACACTTGTTGAATTGAAATCACACTCACACATGCTTAAATGAAATCACACTTGCTGAAAGGAAAAGCACACTTGCATAAAATGAAAAAACACTTTCTAAAAATAAATGAAATAACATAACTATACTATGTTACCAATATGTACAAATATGTGCAAATTGTGGTTGATGGGGGCGCCCTCCATTCCTTAGCAAACACATTGAACAACTATCACATCTTGGAGATCAAAGTAGCAGTATGTATTTCATAAAATTAGTTACAAGATATTACAAGAATTCTCTATCCTCACTTTACAAATCACATCTTGGATGGAACTTGGAACCTCCAACTAGAAACTAACACTAACAACTAACAACTTTGCAACTAACACTTAACAACCCTTTCTATGAAGGGTGCACTCCTATTTATACAAAAATTGAAGATAATTATTCTATCAACATAGATCCTTAAATCTCTCCTAAATCCACATTTATCTCTTGTGGTTACAACCAATCTCCTATAGATGTAAGATACAAATATTCTCAAAATTCTCTCATACATGATTCTTCTCCTTTGTATGTTCATAGTTAATGATCCACAACTTCTACAATTATTCCACAAATATTCATGAGTTTTAATTTTAAATTCTAATTTGTGGTTGGGTGGCCAAGTAGGACCCTTCTAGAATCTCCAAGTAGACCTACAATATCACAAAACTCAAAACACTTTTAGATATATATGAAAACATGTTAAATATTTAATCAAGAATTCTCTTAAATTACTTAAAATTAATGACTTGGAAAATAATAATGATAAACCCATATGATTATGAAAATGGTTACTTAATGTGAGTTTGTGGTCCTATAGAGTTCTAGAATGAGGGTAAAATGATGGAAATTAAAGTGAAATTGGATGGCATTTTGGAGGCCCACACACCCATCGTGTCGCAAACCACATTGCTTTCACTTTTCTGATGTATCCCTTGGTACAACTTGTCCATAACATAAGCATAGGAACTAAATACAACCATACAATATAAATTCATATTCACATGATATTGACCTCATATATTTGTCATGAATATTCTTCCACTTGATTCCTCGCAAGACCAAGAACCTCTTCATGCCATTCATCTGCATAAGCAATCATTCCACCACAAGAACGACTCTTAATGATCTAACAAACAGTGACATAGATACATGGATACATACATACATACATATATATACACAAAAATGTCAGTGTTAATAGTCATGATCCATGATGACCCTATCAAACATGGCATACATACACACCTACATGTATACATATATAAACATCAGCATAATCATGATCATAACATAATTACCATATATCAAGGTCAAGGTTTAAGAGAAATTCCATTATTCATTTAACAACATTGAGAACAATCGTTCCCAGCATCGCAAAGGAATCTGATGTCTTAGATCCATTTACTTCACCTTTCCTATTACCTTTCTCATGACTATACTGCCATTGTCCATTTTCACGAATGGAATGAACCAATCTAATCAATTATCATAGTCTTACCTTTCGTTGCGCTTACTCATGCACAGAGCTTTATCTGAGTTCTTACATTACTTCTTGGGTACTACACAGTTCTCCCTGAGCTCCATCAACATTCCTCTTTCGCAACCAATTCCCAAGACTCAAAACTTAAAATTCAAGCACAAGAAAAAAGCAAAAAGAAAACCATGAAAACTAAAAGCAATATGACACAACAAAAAAGTGGCATGATCATGCACTAGACATTAAAAAACTCTAAATCAAGTGCAAGAAAATCACAAAGACCAAAAGAACAAGACTAACAATAGACACCACAACTCAATCCCCATGGTTACCAGGGAAATATCAACCCAATCCCTCTTTAATATTACATGGCAATCACTTTCCACGCAATCCCCTGTATCATACTACCATAAACACATAACTATGATTGCACAAATAAACATAACAACATACTAGTTACCTTACCTTGTTGTGCCAAGCACATTGCTTGCAACTGAACACATCCACACCATCTCTCAAGGGATTCCAATCCTTTGACGGATCCACCTGTAGCTAAATACTAGCTAATATATATGTCAAATACATGTTCATGAATCTAACACATATCCACATAATGTCAGACGAGATCAATATTAAGAAGAATCCCTGTATGCAAAGCACTCATTTGTTTGGAATTAGGGTTTCCAAACATACCCAAAGGAATTCTTGCCCAAATCCTTTCTTTTTCCCTTTTTACCTTGTTGCAATCGAGGCTTAATATGCATTGTCACATCACCCAACTACTAGTTATATAAACACATCAACTATTACCTTGTCACACTAATACCAAGCATGTTTCCTGCAACTTACCACAAATGTCAACCGCATGTTCTGAACATCTAGACAATGATATGTATCAATTTGAAATCAATTTTTACCAAGACTAAAAATAATGTCATAATCCATAGTCAACTCATAGTCATTAGACATAATGATACAACTATCACCTAGTATACTCAATTACATATCAACTGTCTCAACACATATGTTAGTACAATCATCTTAAAATAAGATCATTTGAACACATACTCATATTATGCAATTCATAAAAAATTCAACCAACTTGCACCCATACCATGTTAAATAAATGAACTAGACAACATAATTAAACAGTCAAATACCAAATGTACGACATAAGCAAACTCATACCTTAATGTATCTCAAGGGAGGCAATATTGTCTGCACAATCAATCCAGGTTAGCACGATACGACTTCACAACATATCAACTCAAAAATAAATCATGATATCCATAACAGTAACTAACTAACATGTTCACATCATAATCTCATAAGAATTTGTCATTCATGCATAACTATCACATATGTTAGATTAGTCTAGATTAGTATGACACCATATCACAAATATGTCGGCTCATACATTAATATCGCAACTGTAACCATCTGCATAGGTCAAACCAAGTTAACACAATACATATAACATCAATATCTTCAATGGAAGGCACATAACCGGCACATAACCATCACACATATGCCTAATCCAAATTACAACATCAAGATCTCAATGAAATAATCCTAATCATCAAGTTAACTTACATATAACAACAATCAGTTAACATATAACATGCTCATTAACAATATATGACCTAATCATTAAGCTAACTATCATATAAAAACAACAAGTGAACCTATAGCTTACTCATCAAAAACATATAACATGAACATCAAGTTATCTAACATAAAACAACAATAGCAATGCATATAACCACATGTTACTATCATTCTTAACTACCCAACATATGTGCATATGACTATACTAATAAATTATCATCTATCATGTATGTAACCATAACATCAAAAGATATATACATAAACCTAATGTATATAACAATCCTTGACTTACATACCTGCATGCCAAACATACAATACCTATATGACAATTTTCTCTTACCCCAAAGTCCAATATTGTAACCTCATTATGACGATCTACATCTCCTGCTCTATCTCAGCCAACTTATTAGCATCATAATAGCCAATAACACCATGATGACCTAACTTGCATACCATGACTTCACAAGGCATGTTTGACCTACTATTCATGCATAACTATAACCAAGACCATACATGCATAACAATTGTATATAGACATATAAAACATAGTACCAAATCATATACACATCATTCTAGCTAGATTTCAGTCATCAATGCGTGACCATATCAACTTCACAAACTATGACCTCAGGCATGACAACGACCATTACTCCATTCTACACATTGCCACATGAAACCATCAATATGCATAATAAATGTCTAACCAACTACATAAATGCATGTAGTCGAGTATAAGCGATCAATTCTTGTAATCAACCTACAATACTGATAGATGTAATCAAAATATTGAAGAATGTAACCTAATATACAAGGATGTAAGTAGGTGACATAAAATCAACATGTAAGCGACATATAACCATTTGCAACCAGACACATACTCAAGACAAATGCATTGCACAAAATCAACATCAAATTCTCCATGGCAACATTACTACAACCATAATAAATCATCAAGCAAATGCAATAAGCACATGAAATTCAAGTGTATGAGACACACATGCAACTTAAATGCATGCATGACCAACACACACCGCACATCCAGTCCGAGAGTTGAAACATGCTCTGATACCACTCTGTAACACACTCCTCCCACATCTACCCAAGTAACCAACCAATCAGTGTAAACATGCAACGAGAGGCTACTATGATTGGATTCGACCTCCTACATGACCTTAAGGAAGTGGAATAAACAAGACAAGACCTTACAAACCTCCCTCAGGTGCTTCGGGATCCCAAAGAGCTAATCCACCACTACAGGTGCTCAACCCCTAAGTTAACATAAGATTTCAATGAATTAAACCCAGAGTTGCTCCCATGATAAGGCATGCATGCCACTGTGAAACTATAGTCCCTCCCACAGTGCTTACAAGGGAAAGATTGTAGTCTCTCTCACCCAGTTACGTGCTAGAGACTACGAGATTTAAGCCACTTTTTCAGGGCTACTCTCCAAACCAATGCCTAGAACTTGATGAGACTTCCCAATATGATAAATGACACCAATGAAAATCATTTAACACAAAACTTGATCAAGGGCTTGACTTAACCATGAAATACATTTTGTCAAGCACTTAGTAAATATGCAACCTACAAGTGTAAATAATAGATCTAAGCATAGGGGTCTCAGACTTATCTTAGATTCACCGTGAAGCATTGTTTCCTTATCAATTTAACTACAGTTTCATCCATTAGACCATAGATACATTGTTCATTCATATACAAGTAAGAACATGCTGAGAGGCATACATAGTTTCTGTACATATAACCAACATAATAACGAGATAAATACTCATGAAAGTAGAGCCATATAGACTACATATAATCCATCAAAATATTCATTGAAATACAAGGAGAAATAATCTTTAATTAATGATGCAATAGATCAACCGGAGATGGGATTACCACATTCCACCCAACCATAGATTAGCTTAGTCAAGTCTCTTTCAACCAATCACTCTCATGCTATATTCCAAGCATGAATGTGGGACTCATATAAAACATCAAAAACACTAATCAATATGTATGCCACTGGAGTTCTCCGCCTACACTGCGAGGAGTTTGAGTGCCTCTTAGTCTCTTAGGCTTTACCGCGCATCCACAGTATGATCCAGAGATCACTAGGCCCTACACCGAAACATATTCTCTATGATTTAACATGCATTCCATCCCAGAATCACTAAGCCCAATGGAGAGAAAATCCACCTCTTGGATTTACCGTATATCCCGCCATTCACTGGCAAGGACTCCTAGGCCCACCGAGGCACACAATATAGATTTACTGCAACCCACAGTCTGGTTTAGGGGTTACTAGGCCAGTGCTTTCGTGCATCCTTTTTCTGGTTTATGGACCACTACACCATGTGTTTGTAAATTAGGAGATCCACCCTTTTGAATCCAATCTAGTCATCCCACACAAACTAAATGAGATAACCCATCTCATCAAAGCTATCAGGAAATGGAAAGGCTAGGATGAAAGTACTATCACACCTAGCAAAACCCATGCCATGGTAGAAAAGAAACACATGAAATCCCATGCATGCCAAATCTAGCAACTAAAATACACGTGCAAGTCAATACCTACATTGAAGTCTGTTGTAGTTGATTGATCCCGCCTTTCCATTCTTGATCTTTACTTCCTCTTGCCTTCTTTTCCTTTCTTATTCCAATTCCAAAGTGCTCCAAGAAAACTCTAAGTTTCCAAGAGTATGAGAGAGAGAGAGAGTGAGAATAATGAGAGAGCTTCAAAACTGAATTGATCCAGTCTTACACTAACTAATCTTTCCCACTGATCCTCATAAGCCTTTTTTATTAATGAGGCCTCTATTTTCTTCATTTTCCATTAATTTCCTTCAATTTTCTCCTCACATGCAACCTGTGACCTTTCACCTTCCTTTTCTCCTAATTTCCATTATTTTCATAAATAAATGTGCCAAAATACCTTCTTGCCTCTTTAATGTCTTTCCAAAGCCTTAGCCATTGCCTTTGTCAATTTCCTTAGCCATAAATAACCAAATGAACACCCACTAGGATGTCCTTCCCACCATTCAACTTGGAATACGTGTCCCACCATCCATGGTATTTATATATCATATATGATTTTTTAACCAACGATGTTACAAATCTAATTATATATGTTTTATAACACTTACATTTGGAACATACAATCTATTTATGTAGGTTAGAAACTTTTCTAAATTTTCATCATAACTTGGAATTGTTATCTCTTGCAATTTCAGTTGAATTTCCAAATAATTATGATCCTCCTCTATTGAATTTTTGATCTGCTAAAAAAATATATATTGACACTGCTAACAGATATTTCCATTAGGGAATGTGCATGTCTACTTAAAGCATTTTCTATTTTATTTTATTTTCCTTTAATATGTTTGATATCAAATTCAAATTCACTAAGAAAGGCCATCCACCTAGCTTGTCTAGCATTAAGATCTGGTTGGCTGAAAAAATATTCCGGGCTAATATGATATGTTACCAAGGTGATTTTTTTCCAAGTAGGTAGTGCCTCCACATATTTAGAGAATGTATTACAACAATGATTTCTAAGTCATCTATTGCATAGTTTTTTTCATATAGTTTTAGTTTCCTAGACTCATTAGCCACTATTACATTTTCTTACATCAAGACTCCTCCCAAACCTTCCAAGAAAGTATCTATGCATACAAAAAATTACTTTTTAGGATCTTTAATTTTTAAAGTAGGATCCATTGTAAGCAAATATTTTAGTTTGTAAAAATTTTCCTAACACTTGGTTGTCTACCCAAACCTTGTTCCTTTCTTTTGTAAGGATGTTATAGGGTAAGTTAGTTTAGAGAAAACATTTATGAATATTTAGGAATACCCTATAGTTCCCATAAAATATTAGATAACTAACACATCCTTAGGTGTGGACCAATTCAAAATAACCTTGACGTTCTCAAGATCAACATAAAGTCCATATTTTGAAATGACATGGCCCAAATATTTTATTATGTCCTTATAAAACTCACATTTACTAAATTTAGCATATAGTTTGCGTTCTCTTAAAGTTTGCAGTAACAATCTCAAATGTTCCTTGTGTTCTTATTCCTTCTTGGAAAACACCAGAATGTGATCTATAAATACCAGCACAAATTTATCAAGCTACTTACTATGTACATTGTTCGTTATGGACTTAACTGTTGTTGGTGCATTGGTAAGGCCAAATGGTAACACTACAAATTTGTAGTGACCATATTTGGTTTGGAAAGTTGTCTTCAGAATATGTTCATCCTTTATTCTCAATTAGTGATACCTGGTCCTCAGATAATTTTTGGGAATATGGTTCCCCCCTTACTTGATTGAATAGATCATCAACACGAGGCAACGAGTATTTAATTTTAATATTTAGCTTATTTAATTGACAATAATCGATTCACATCCTAAATGTGCAATCTTTTTTCTTTACAAATAACTCAGGAGCCCCCCATGGTGGGACACTAGGTCTACTAGAGCCTTTATCTATTAGTTCATGTAACTGCACCTTAATTTCTATTAATTCAGGAATACTCATTTTATAAATGGCTCCAGCCGCTGGGGTTTCACCTAGTACAAGATCAATGGATAAATTTGTATCTCTAAAAGGAGGTAAACTCAAGATCTCTTCTAGAAAAACATCTTGAAATTCCCTAATGATCAGCATATCCTCTAATTTCTGTTTTTCTGTTTGTTGTTCATTTGTTTCAACATGCACCATGAATAACTAACATCATTTCCTTGCACTCTTTTCAATTCTAAAGCTGAGATCTATCTAACTAATATTGGTTTCAGTATGCCTTTAATTAACTGAGTTTGTCCCCATTAACTTACATACCTTACTATTTTCTCTAAATAGTATATGACCACTCCATGTTTTTCCAGCTAGTCCATGCCTATTAACACATCATAAGACCCTAAGGGGAGTATGTTTAAGTTTATTTCTATGGAAAATCCATTTAAATCAACAAAACATTGTTTCACTTGGCCAGTTACCCTCCTCTTTGTGCTAGTTGCTAACTATACCAACCATGTAGTCTTAAAATTTTCAATTTTTAATTTACATTTTTCCATAATCAAAGGACTAATGTAACTTAAGCTAGCCCCTCGATCAATTAAGACATAAACATGTTGGTTTAAAATGGTACATTTAATATCAATAATAGTGGATTGATGCTTCACTTTCCTATCCTCCATTGCTACACTTATTCTTGGGATGTTTCTGGCAATATTATTCACAATTGTTGCCTCAAGGACAAATTGAATATTTTGAATAGATATGGGGTCATGCGAGTAATCCCTCAAAGAATGGGGTTCCCCACACCCCCATCACTTTAATGGTTCTTTCTCTTTGACACCACTAATGTTTTTATTGCTCAAATCCATGGGCATGGACCCAGTTTGAGATTGTGTTGGCTGGTTTAAATTCCCTTTGTTGAATTTGTTCTACTAGTGGTTTCTCTCTCTTTATCAACATCGCAGATTTGTTTTTTTCCTTAGTTTGTAAAGGTTTTGAGCCTTCTCCCATTTTTTTTAACTATTGATAACACAACCTTTCTTCTCTTACTACTTCATCCATGGTTTTAGCATTTTCAAACTCAATCCTTTCCTTGTAAGGGACTCATAGGCAGTTCAAAAATCTTTGCACCTTGGTTTTCTCTTCTTTAATATAAGGGACATGCCGCAACAAATTTGTGAATTTAGCCACAAACTTGTCCATAGTTAACTGTCCCAGTATTAAATCATGGAACTCTTTTTCTCGATCATCATAATATCATTCATTAAGGTATCAAGACCTAAAATGTTTTTGGAACTCCTCCTAAGAAACTACCTTTTCTTCCAATGAGTGCATAGTTTTGACCTCTTCCCACCAGAGGGAAGCCTTACCTTGTAATTGATAAATGGAATATATGGACTTCAAATTACTCTCATACTCATAAACTTGGAAATAATTTTTCATGTTGAGGGGCCATGCTTCTTCTTTATCCTTCTTTTCCTTGTCAAAGGTAGGGGGCTTTATTTTTTTGAACTCTCGTTGCAGCTCCACTTTCTTCTTCTTTTTGTTTATTTTTTGATATGTTTAGTCTAAATCATCTCCACTTTCATACTTTTCTAACTCTGTCTCAACGTTTTCCCTTTCTAGTGCTTTTGTTTCTATTTTTTTATGACTAGGCTTTTTAGTTAAATCCCTTACAATCATTTCTTGTTCTTCACTAGCCTTTAGCAGACATTTATTATTGTTTTTGTGGTGAGCCAACTCTTATTGTAAACCTCTAATAATATCCAAGATTTGAGTTGTTGGTGGGGGGTTCCCCACCCTAACTCTACATATATTTACTCTCCTTCTGTTGTAGGTGGAGTAGGATCATCAACAATTTTGCATTATAACTTGCTTCACTTGAGTACCTTATGGTCAACATAAACTAGTATTAGCATCTCAATACTTAAATAATTTTTTTTTTTAAATTATGCACCTAAATACATTTTAGTGTGGTGGTACCCTTCAAGAACAATTTTGAAACTTACTCTGATACCATTTGTCACTTACCCAACTTCTTGCATTTTTTTTTTTTTTTTTTTTTATTATAGTGATGTTTATATATACTCTTATTGCAAGTGTAATTACTTTACATATTGTATGTTATCCTTATACCTATTCTTTATACTTTAACCTTCTTCAAAAGAATTAATTATTTTCATTAAGTGCCACGAATGAACTTAATATAGGTCAATTATATTTCTTATGTTCGAAGGACTAAAGTTGTCTCGCATATGTATATATATATATATATATATATATATATATATATATATATATATATATATATATATATATATATATATATATATATATATATATATATATATTTCATTTCTTAAGTCACACCCTGGCCACTATGGGTTTATGTTTGGTGCTCATTTAAAGTTCCTTATCATATAGAGGAGCTAAAATAAATCATTGTACGCATCATGTACTAATATATATATTTTTTTCTATGCTACTATGAATGGTCAAAGGTTTGTTAATGTATGATTCTACTCTAATGAACAAATGGTGGTATTATTTGGCTTCGTGGTTGTATTAAATGTTACTGTGCACCCAATGGAGAATTTATAATTATTGAATTCCCACATACTTACCTAGGGTTGTGTTGACAGTGCTGGACCCACCAACATGTCAGGGGATCTCCCTGGTAAGAAGTCCCAATTAGACCTCAGACTGTTTGGTGTAGGAGTCCCAGTAGTGGGTCGTACGGTATTGCCTTGACCAAAGTTTCACACAAAGGCAAGTAAGATGTCCCTGTTGGTAGCAAGGGTGTGACATCTTTGGCAAGTCAAGGAAGGTGCATGAATGGTTCTAACACATAGAAAGTGGGGTGAGTGCACCCCTTGGAAACTTGTGATAGCACACGGCTTGGAAGTGAACACATGAGCGAATATGCATCACAAACTGGAAAGAAAGTTATTGAGAAATCTAAATTGATGGTTAAACCAATCAGTACATTTCAATAATATTCATGCATACTTATACATAATAGTCCATACATGCATGCGTAAGCAAACAGATACGTATATCATTTAGAGTAAACAAGATATCTAGAATACAATATGACATATATATGAAACGTGTTGGCTTTGTTATATTGAGTGTAAGTTCCTGTAATTCAATACATCCATGTCCAACCACTAGTTCCGATAGTGGAACGTTATAGTCACAACCACCTGCTCCTCCAAAGAGATATACTAGCTCTTCGCAGTGGAAAAGCCAAGGCTTGTTACAATACTGTCCAAGCTCTCTCTAAGATACTCATATTGGAAGCTTGGATAACCAAAAGCCTTTACAATGAGTTATGAGGGACTATTTATAGCAAAGGGTGGGGTGACCCTTGAAATTCCCCTTTGTGACCATTCATCTGTCCTCATGACTCTTCAACGACTCTATGATTGTTACAATCAACTATCAACATTTGAACTTCCACTTGACAAGATGTTACATACAATCTGCACATGTACCCATGTGAGACAAAATGGCTTGAGAAATCCAGGCAAGATATTACTAACACTCATATCGTTGTGGTGAGCCCCACCCTTTGACATCGTTGTGATGGTCGAAGGTGGTGAGCTGATGCGAGGCTTGGTCGTCTGTGATGTCCGTGTGCTCAATGGTGACATCTTGCTGAAGCAAACTCTTGCCTCCATTGCATCTAGGTACATTGATATGGCTCCTCCATCCAACTCGTCTGATAGCATGCGCATGGTTGACCTGGGTATGACCAAACCGACAACATGTTGATGCATAGTGTCTGCGCTGATCTCCAAGCATGTGCTGGTGGTCATGCACATCAACTTGTCAAAATACATGTTCAAATCCAGTTGGACATGCTTCTTGTCTTCGCCTAGGTGAGTGTTCCAACTGGGTGGGATCGCATGCATGCACACAATGACATGCATGCTGTGGAATTCCCTCGAATGTGATCAACAACACTGCTCACCTTGTCCACTCCGTGCAAACTGCTAGGATGGATCTATAACTTGTACAGGCGTAGTTTCATCTGTCTATGAATTTTGCGCCCTGTGTTGTACCTATTACTGCTACGACCCATTCTCTATTCTATTCTCTTCCTTTGCGTGATCTTCATGTCACGTTGTCACCTCATAGCCTCAATCTCCAAAGTTTCTTTCGTCATGAGTGGATCTTCTTTGAACTTACAACTTTTTTCTTCCTCTATGATATCAACAACATTCATCTTCCATTCATTGCGTGCGAGTGTGCTGCCTTCTATTTTTCTAATGGTGTTGCTCACTGTGATGTTGTTTCCATTGATCTTGACATCCTTGTCTATGAACAACTTGATGTCTTTGTGGATAGGCAAGTTCATAGACACTTGATCAACTGCATACCCAGTTACGCTCTAAACAGTGTCTTTGACTCTGCTGTGCTGGAAGCCATTACACTTGTGTTGCTGAGAGACAAATGAACACTTGTGATGCCTGGAGACATAGCAACACTCATGGAAAGAAATCTGTCAGTAGAAAATCAAAACAACATTGAGGACTCACTTGCAACATACCTATGTGATTGAACATGAAGGTTGCGTAATTTTCGCCTGGAGGTCGGGAGACTGACTTCCAAAACTACACAAGGCATAGTTTGGGCTATTAGGAGGCTAACTGACTACTAGAATTTCATAATGCACAGTTCAGCCTAGCCTACTGAGGACTTAAACTGGTGAATGCGCAATTTCAGTTAGAAGTGACATGCAACGAACAAACTGCATTGCGTAGTTTCTGGGGTCAGTAGGACACTGCCTCCAATAATTACAGAATGCAAGCCTAGAGGTCAGTGTTGGGCCAAAATTTTGCAAATTTTGGAGGGAAGGAAAAGCCTTCACTTCTGGAAATGTGCAATGTTAGTTGGGCAAGGCATCATCTGGGTTAAGGAAGCCCAGACCGGCTGACGGGTGATTGAAAGTATGAGAAGTCTAAATGCATGATGAGATGGGTGAAAATAAGAGTGAGTGATCATACATGCAAAAAAAAGTGTGGGATTTGGAAAATAGGAAAGCATGCATGTGTGTGAAGCGAGTCACCGTAACGATGACTCTCTGTGAAAAAAAGTGTCATGCATGCGACAACAGTGAGATGCAAAGGAAATCTGAAATGGTGCTTCTACAAGCTAACATACATCAAAATGACAACAAGTGCTCACTGAAATTAAGAAGACAACACTCACACAAATCAAAACACAAAAAGTGACAAAAACGCAGCGCAAGACATGAAAGGCAGGTTTACCCCAAAAAAAATGAGATGAATGTGTCAATGACTCTTAGATACAATGTGGGATTTCAAAGTTCTAAGGTTGATGTGAGGAATGAGCTCTGCAATGTCTAGTTGATGAGTTTTGATAAAATCGAGGTTGTGACATGAATGCCAGAAATCTAGGGAAAGCGACAGTTGGCGGGTGATTTCTGAAATGATGCTTGCATGTAACATCCTGCTCCTAAAAATAGATCCCTGAATCAAGGGATTCCTTTGCATGTTGCCTTGGGAAAATTAGTCCATGCATGAAAATAGTTTTTCTCGGTCCCAGAGGGAATCGATCAACCTCAAGGCACATGCATTGATCTGCGAGCCTGGGATGAAAATCTGCGTAGTTTCTGGGCTGAGAATAGATGGTTATCCCAAAGGGATTGCACAATTTCTAACAGGAGCATGTAAGTGTCTCCCAGGATTGCACAATTTCTGAGTTGAGTAGCTATCCTGGGTCAGACCTCTTAATTTTCTCAAAGAAGCATGTCTGATTGCATCTTGCAATTTCTGCGCTGAGCAGCTATCCTGCGTTAGACCTCACAATTTTCTCAAGGAAGCCTATCTGACTATATTGCACACTTTCTGAGCCTAGGAGGCTGCCCTGAGTGGATTTGCACAATTTTTGCTAGTTCTTAGGCTGGTTGTCCCAGAGGGATTGCGTAATTTTTGGGTTGAGCTGGATTGCATAGTTTTTATAGTGAAGGCTGACAGGAAGGATTGCGCAATTCTTGAGCCCAACAAGCTTCCAGTCAGGATTGCACAATTTCTGGAGGGAAGGTTGGTTCCCCTCAAGAATTGCACAATTTCTTGAGGGATCTTCTCAGCCTACAGCTAAACCAAGTCTGGAAAAACATCCTGTGAGGGGGATACAACAAGATATCATGCACAGGCTGGAAATCTGCTAGAAAACCACTGAAGCTTGTGTACTTGACAGTGCAAGACATGATGCTGAGGATGGTTGGTAGGGAGGATCCAAAACAAAGCTAAGGAAAAATTTTGGAGGGTGGTTGTAGCCGCTACAACACTTGGCGACACACTGGTAGAACTCTAGCTCTCTGAATAGACCTTGTTCATGAAAAGAAAGTCTAACACCTCCAGAATTATTGTTCAGTTCTTAGTTCGTCTTGGTTTCCACACTCTCTTGATTGAAAGATGTAGCATCTACCAAGATCTTGGTCAATTGACACACATTCCAAGCCAATCACACACATTTGTTTCAATTGGGGTTGCGAGGTATATTGGTGCAAAAGTAGTATAGTCGTTAGAGTCATAGATTCATGTCTGATGTTGCTCCGCTGCGAGCAGGCCTGGATAGTACCTCGGCGGAGTCACGTAGAAGCAAAGTAATTGCTCCACTTCCAGCGAGCCTGGTCAGTACCCCGGTGGAGTTACTTGCTTCACCTCTTTGCATCGGAAGCCTTTCTCTTCTTTTTCCTTATTATTTTTCATTTTGAAATTGCTCACTTTTCATTTTTTTTTCAATTTTCATAATTGTTGATAGCACTTATTCATTTCGGAGGTGGAAGAGGGATCTCAACTTATTGAGAGCATAAGAGGTTGTTCCTTCATAGAAGTAGTTCATTATATACCTCTGACATGCTTGTTAATGTTTTCCTCTACTTGACTGAGTTGCCAAGGTTTAACCCAAAAACACTCGACTAGACTAGGTGACACTAGTTAGTGCGCAAGTGTTTTGTTTTCACTAAGGTTCACTTTGAACAATATGTATTTTCCATCAACGTATCATAGACTAAAGATAACAAGTTCTTCATACAAAGGCAAGATGACAGATAACCGAGTAGTGATAGCCGCACAAGGCCTCTTGTACTTTTACCCAACTTTTTTTAGGAGTCACACATGGTTTCAAGAAAAACTAACCTATGAGTGCAAAACAGGCAAACAACATAAAACAAAGTGAAAGAGGAAGAAAATGTGAAAGAGAAGCAGGTAAGAAAACAAGAAAGCAAACAAACAAACATGTAAGGTAAGTAAGAAAACAAGCATGCAAGAAAAAAGCTAAAAGAAAACACTACTCCTACTCCTAAGCCAACAGTGCATGGGCCTAATCACATGAAGCGATACTTCCAATGTAGCCACTGGCACATTGGTTGACCATGTTTGTGAAGGCATGGTTTGTGACCAACCTAGTTGTGCGAACCAGCAAACAAAAAAGATATAACAATGAAGACAAACACACTTCGTGTTTTAATGTGTCCATAGGTCATAAGTGAGTGCAAGTACATGACATGTGGTCCGTGAACTTGTCATGGTGTTGTGTGATAGTACGTGCAGCTTTGAAGCATATGCATACTCTTGACTTTGACATGCAAGAAAACGAAAGAAACAAAGACAACTTGCGTCATGCACGTGTGCTTGCAATGTAAGGTTCCTCCAATGCATGAATGATAGGATCATGCAATTCGAGTGGAGGAAGCATGATCTATGTGTGAGATTGATCTTCACTGAGTACAGACGAGTGATGAGGAGCCTTGGGTGATTCAACAAATTTCATGATTAGAAGTGAAACCAACCTCAGGACAGTGAGGGCCTGACATAACCATCAGCTCAAGCTAAAGTGCCTCGACCTCCTGGGGTATTTCAACTTCGTCGTCAGATAGTCATCACAAATAGGTGGCTTCAAAAAATCAACTGCGATAGAATCATGATCGTGATCGAATATGGGAGTAAATAGATCAATACAACTACGATCAGAAAAATCAATGATTCATCGGAATCCTCATGATCTGATAAATCAAACAAAGGGGTAGATGAGAAGCAGACAAATCCATCCTCTGTGTTTCCAAAAAAGGCAGATGAAAGTTCAAGTGGATTTTCAATGAATAATTTATCCTCTCCATTTTCGGATGATGGAATGACATCCACTGTGTCCTGCGAGTGATAAACAATGGGTGCATTTGTATACGAAGATACACATGTGAAATCATGGATGGAAGGTTCACCAAAAAAATCAGGAAAGAACGGAGGAGGCTCAGACAGAAGGGAGTCATCCTTCTCCGAGTGTTGATGCTCAAGCTCCCAGTCATACTCTTCGTGAATGGCACCGCATGTTGGTTGTGCAACACCAACTCCATCGGTGGCTTGTTCCTCATTCACAACAAGTGTAGAGTTCGGAATGGAAGAACACAAGGCAGTATCATCCGAAGGATCATCTGAGTATGAAGATGGAGGTTGTGGTACAAAATGCAATGAAAACTTGATTGACTCACAACCAAATCTACGTGAAAATTAAGCGAAGTGATGTTGGGAGGATGTGACAACTGAACAGATGTGTATGCCTATTCTCCCGCATCACTCTGTAGTGATGGAGCTATTTGATGAGGGGACGACGGAAATTCACTAGTGACAGTGATCGTATTCATCTGTGATTTTGTAGCTCCATCACTGAAGGATGATAAGCGAGGCTTGGGCTCATATTTATTCTTGGGATTGATAGATTTGATAAGGCAATACTCGAATCTATCAATGAGATATTGAAAATTTATCTGGCTCTTTGGAGCTTGAGACTGAAAAACATGGAAGTACTGCCAAAAATCATTAGCTTATTCATTCAGAGCCTTCTGTTGGATCAAAATGATGGAAAATATCTTCAATAAGACCACATAAGTGCTCAAGTGAGTGCACATTGCTAGCTAGTAGGCTGCGCAACCACTGTAGTGGGGATTCGTGAAGTGTGTATGCAAGGAGAAGACTGGCTTGTTCGTTAGAACATCCATCTTCCTCATCAATCATTGCAAGGAAGTCATGTAAGAACACAGTGCAGGCCACTTCACCTTCACCATCATACGTGTATTCAGATAAGAGATAAAAAAACTCCCTCGTGATGTGGACAGGTTCGGCATGCGAAAAACATCGTGGAGGCTTGAGTGTGCAAGACTCCATGATAGATGTGCAAAGGTTCAAAACAAGATGAGAGGACACATCTTGTCATCTGGCCCTCCTTCCAGCACCAGAAATGTTGACAGTGTTGGACGAGCCAACATGTCAGGGGATCTCCCCGATAAGAAGTCCCAATTAGACCTTAGACCATTTGGTGTAGGATTCTCAGTAGTGGTTCGTACGGTATCGCCTTGACCATGATTTCACACAGATTCAAGTAAGATGTCCATGTTGGTAGCAAGGGTGTGATAGATGCAGCAAGTCAAGGAAGGTGCATTAACAGTTCTAACACACGGAGAGTGGGGTGAGTGCGCCCCTTGGAAAACTATGATAGCACGCGGCTTGGAAGGGAACACGTGAGTGAATATGCATCACAAAATTGAAATAAAGTTAGCGAGCAATCCAAATTTATGGTTAAACCAATCAACACATTTCAGTAAGATTCATACATACTTATACAGAATATTTCATACATGCATGCGTAAGCAAACAAATACATGTATCATTTAGAGTAAACAAGATAGTTGGAATACAAGATGACATATGAATGAAACATGTCAGCTCTGTTATATTAAGAAGTGTATGTTCCAGTCATACAATACATCAACGTCCAACCACTAGTTCTGATAGCGGAACGTTACAGTCACAACCGCCTGCTCCTCCAAAGAGATATACTAGCTCTCCGTAGTGGAGAAGCCAAGGCTTGTTACAATACTATCTAAGATCTCTCTAAGATACTCATATCGGAAGCTTTGCTGACCAAAAGCCTTTACAATGAGTTATGAGGGACTATTTATATCAAAGGGTCCTTGTGACCCTTGACATTCCCCTTTGTGTTTGCTCATCTATCCTCATGACTCTTTAACTACTCTATGATTGTTACATTCAACTATCGACATTTGAACTTCCACTTGACAAGACGTTACATACAATCTGCACATGTACCCATGTGAGACAAAATGGCTTGAGAAATCCATGCAAGACATCACTAACACTCAGGCTATTGTGGTGAGACCCACTCTTTGACATCCTTGTGATGGTCAAAGGTGGTGAGCTGATGCGAAGCTTGGTCATCCGTGATGGTGTCTGTGCGCTCAATGGTGACATCTTGTTGAAGCGAACTCTTGCCTTTATTGCATTTGGGTACACTGATATGCCTCCTACATCCAACTCATATGATAGCATGTGCATGGTCATCCTCGGTGTGGCTAGACCAACAGCATGTTGATACATAGTGTCTGCGTTGATCTCCAAGCATGTGCTAGTGGTCGTGCACATCAACTTTTCAAAATACATGTTCAACTCCAGTTGCAATTTCTTCTTGTCTTCACCTTGGTGAGTGTGCCAAATGGGTGGGATCGCATGCATGTGCACAATGACATGCATGCTACTAAATTCCCTTGAATGCGATCAATAGCACTGCTCACCGTGTTCGCTCTGTGCTAGCTTCTGGGATAGATCTATAACTTGTACGGGAACAATTTCATCCATCTATGCATGTTGCACCCCCTGTTGTACCTATTCCTGTTGTAAATCATTCTCTATTTCATTCTTTGCCTTTGCACAATATTCATGTTGCGCTGTCACCTCATAGCCTCAATCTCAAAAGCTTCTTTCGTCACGAGTGGATCTGCTTTGAACTTGCAACTTTGCTCTACCTCTATGTTGTCAACAACCTTCCACTTCCATTCATTGCGCAGGTGTGCTGCCTTGTGTTGTTGCTGATGGTGCTACTCACTATGATGCCATTGCCATTGAGCTTAACATCCTTTTCCATGAACAACTTGATGTCTTCGTGGATAGGAAAGTTCATAGTCACTAGATTGATTGCATACCCAGTTGCACTCTTAATAGTGTCTTTGACTCTACTCTCCTGGAAGCAATTGTACTTGTGTTGCTAAGAGATAAACGAACACCTATGATTCCTACAGACATAGAAACACTCATGGTAAGAAATATGTTAGTAGAAAATCAAAACAACATTGAGGACTAACTTGCAACATACCTGTGTGATTGAATGTGAAGGTTGAGCAATTTTCGCCGGGAGGTCAGGACACCGACTACCAAAAATGTGCAAGGCATAGTCCAGTCTGTCAAGAGGCTAACATACTACTTGAAATTCACAATGCATAGTCCAACCTAGCCTACAAAGGACTGAACTGTGCAATGTGAAATTTCAGTGAGTAGTGACATGCAACCAACAAACTACATTGCACAGTTTCTGGGGCTAGGAGGTAACTGCTTCCAAGAATTGCTCAATGCAAGCCTAGAGGTCAGTTCTGGGATAGATTTGCGCAATTTTTGGAGGGAAGGTAGATCTTTCACTTCCGGAAATGCGCAATGCTAGCTGGGTAAGGCACGGTCCAGGCCAAGGCAACCCAGACCAGCCGACGGGTGACTGAAAGTATGAGAATTTTGAATGCATGATGAGATGAGTGAAAATAAGAGTGAGTGATCATACATGCAACAACAAGTGTAGGATTCGGAAAACAGGAAAGCATGCATGTGGTGAAGCGAGTTGTCGCAATGGCAACCGTCCATGCAAAACAGTGCCATGTATGCGACAACAATGAGACGTGAATGAAAACTGAAACGATGCTTCTACAAGCTAACATACATCAAAACAACACCAAGCATTCACTGAAATCAAGTAGACAACACTCACACAAAGAGAAACACAAAAAGCGACAGAAACGCAATGCAACACATGAAAGGTGGACTTACCCCAAAACAACTGAGTTGAATGTGTTGATAGCTCCTAGATACAATGTGGGATGTTAGAGCAGAAAGGTCGATGTGAGGAATGAGCTTTGTAGCATCCGGTTGATGAGTTTTGATAAAATCAAGGTTGTGACTTGCATGCAACAAATCTAGGAAAAGGGACACTTGGCGGGAGGTTTCTGAAATGATCCTTGCATGTAACCTCCAGCTGCTAAAAATAGATCCCTGAATCAAGGGATTCCTTTGAATGTTTCCTTGGGAAAAGCAGTCCATGCATGCAAATTAGTTTTGCTTGATCCCAAAGGGAACCGATCAACCTGAAGGCACATGCATCGATCTACAAGCTTAGGATGAAAATCTGTGTAGTTTCTCAGCTGAGAAAAAATGGTTGTCCTAGACATATCACTCAATTTATGAGACGAGCAGGTGACCATCTCCCAGGAGTCCGCATTTTCTGATCTGAGCAGATGTCCTGGGTCAGATCTTGCAATTTTCTCAAGGAAGCTTTTCTGATTGCATCTCACAATTTCTGAGCTGAGCAGTTGTCCTTAGTCAGAACTCACAATTTTCTCAAGGAAGGCTATCTGACTATATTGCGCAATTTCAAAGCCCAACAAGATACCCTGGGTGGATTTGTGAAATTTCTGCTAGCTGTTGGGTTGGCTGTCCCAGAGGGATTGTGTAATTTCTGGGTTGAGCGGCTGACTGCTGCCGAGAATTGTGCAATTTCTGGGCTAAGCAGTCCTGCTAGGCTAGATTGCACATTTTTTCCAGTGAAGGTTAACCAGTAGGATTGCACAATTTTGGAGCCCAATAGGCTGCCAGTCAGGATTGTGAAATTATTGGAGGGAATGTTGGTTCCCCTCCAGAATTGGGAAATCTCTTGAGGGAGTTGCTTAGCCTGCAGCTGGACCAAGTTTAGAGAAACAACCTGTGAGGGGGATGCAAAAAGCTATCATGCACAGGCTGGAAATCTACTAGAAAACCACTGAAGCTTGTGTACTTGACAGTGCAAGACATGTTGCTGAGGATGGTTGGTATGGAGGCTCCAAAGTGAAGCTAAGGAAAGATTTTGGAGGGTTGTTGTAGCCGCTACAATAGGTTGAAAAGTAACATATTTCACATGGCTCATATGGGTCACAGTCCTTCTTTTGAACTGAGACAAGATGTGGAAATCTATCATAGGTGATTTCACCCATAATCACATGCTCATCATAGGCCTTATCACCCTAGTTCCCATCCAAGGGTAGAGACTAAGGGTTTTTGATCCAACAAATGTTAGTATTTTGTGGATTCCCACTAAACTCTAACACTTTTTCATGGTATGTTCCACTCCGTTCGAGCTTTTCGTTTTGTAGAGCATTGTTATTGCATGTATGAGAGTTTCTTACATCTGTAGGATGGTCCATGATACCTTTTTTCATTCCTCTAGAGGAAATGTTTTTGTCACAACACCTCTAATAGCAAGTCATTCTTCACCTTTCACTCAGTTATGGTTGGACTTTACTTAAGTTTTTCTTTTGGTGCTTACCTCTCAAATTAGACATGGTAGAATGTTTCTTTGGAATATTTGGTGCTCGAAATTCACAGTTATATTGGGTTTCTTGGCCCTACTTCTAAATGTTATGCTAATTATTTTTTCTTTTCCATTTTTATAAGTGTTTAGTTTCACCCCAACCTATTGCTCGTCTTGGTGGAAAAGAAACTATCTAACCTGAGTATACCTAGTATGGCTACTTAATAAGTTTTTTTTGGAACTGGGAAGACCCAACTTCTACATGTGCTTCATTATTTGATCTCTAATTAAACTTTTTTTTTTCCATATTCTTTAGGTTTTTATGGATATTTGAGTTTCCTATGGAACTTCTCCAAAGACAGCGTATCTCTGCCATTTTCATCATGTAACATCTTCTCCCCCACCCCCCCTTTTTTTCCTAATGGTTTTGTTAAAGCACACCCCTTTTAGACCCTGCTTAGATAATGTTTTTCTCAATTGGGCTACTTAGTCCTAAATATGACCTATTGATTTTCAACTTGGTCTTCCCCCCCTACAACTCGTGTCATAGAATTTGTGCAATAAAATTTCTAAATATGTTTTTGTAACCATAAGAAGAATGGAATGTAGCCAAGCTCCTTTACACTCTGATCCTAAGATGGCACCTAGTTCTGGTCTTCCATCCTTCTTTCAACCTTCGAGCTTGTTAGCCATAATTCCTTGTACCCAAATAATAACACTAAGGCATGCATAGCCATAATTCCTATAATACCATAATACATAATTGAATACTATTGAGATAAATAACTGAAACAAACAATGGCCAAGAAAATAGACATATCACCCAAATAAAATAATGAAACATGCTCTTATGCCACACACATGTATTTATTCTAAGAGTATAGGTTCACAGACTTGCACTTAATTCAATTTCCTATTTGCACAAATAATCGACCAAGACATTGAAAATTTAAATGTACACAAATTTTCTAACCCTGCCAGTGGCTGGAACTAAATTTGGGAAAAAACACATTATCCTCCCGTCCATGATCTGAATTCACCATTTCCCCTCGAATTGAGATACATTTTCCAATGGAATAAACAACCTCTTTCATTCCTAGGTAATGTACTTTATAAATCTCCTTCCCTAGCAAAATTTTAGCAACGTCCCACTTTTAAAGTCTTCCCATGCACTTCCCTTGCTTTTTTTTTCCTTTTTTTTTCTTTTCTTTCCGAAAAAAAGGTGTTTTTACTTTTTTTTATTAAGGACTGCCTTTCTCTCCCACAACGATTTATTCACTAATGATTGGCATATCCTCTAATTTTTGTTTTTCTATTTTTTGTTCATATCTTTCAACATGCACCATGAATAACTAACACCCTTTCCTTGCACTCTTTTTCAGTTGTAAAGTTGAGATCTATTTAACTGATATTGGTTTCTATATGCCTTTGATTAACTGAGTTTGTCCCCCTTGAATTACATAGCTTACTGTTTTCTCTAAACAATTTATTACCACTCCATGTTTTTCCAACCAGTCCATGCCTATTAACACATCATAGGACCCTAAGGGGAGTATATTTAAGTTTACTTTTGTGGAACAACCATTTAAATCAACAGAACATTGTTTCACTTGGATAGTTACCCTCCTCTTTGTACCAGTTGCTAACTATACCAACCATATAGTTTCAAATTTTTCAATTTTCAATTTACATTTTTCCACAATCAAAGGACTAATGTAACTTAAGCCAACCCCTCGATAAATTAAGACATAAGTATCTTGGTTTAAAATGGTACCTTCAATATCGATGATAGTGGATTGGTGCTTTGCTTTCCTTCAATAACCATTCTTCGTTATAAATTGCTTCACTTGAGTACCTTATGGTCAACATAAACTAGTATTATCATCTAAACACTTAAATCAATTTTTTCTTTTAATTATGAACCTAACTAAATTTTAGTGTGGTGTTTCCCCTTAAGCCCGATTTTGGAACTTGCTCCAATACCATCTGTCATATACCTAACTTTTTCAATATATATATATATATATATATATATATATATATATATATATCATTGTATATATATATACTCTTGTTGTTATCCCTATACCTATTCTTTCTACTTTAACATTCTTCAAAAGAATTCGTTATTTTCATCAAGTGCCACAAATGAACTTAATATAGGAAAGTTATATTTCTTATGCTCCCTCGTGTATATATATTTCATTTCCTAATATGCACCCTAGCCATTATGGGTTTATGTTTGGTGCTCATTTAAGGTTCCTTATCATATATAGGCACTAAAATAAATCATTTTACCCATCATGTAGTAATATCTATATATATATATATATATATATATATATATATATTTTTTTTTTTTTTTTTTTTTCTTATGCTACTACAAATGGAGAAAGGTTTTTTAATGTATGCTCCTACCCTAATGAACAAATGGTGGTATTATTTGGTTTATGGCTTATATTAAATGTTACTATGTGCATAGTGGAAAATTTATAATTATTGAATTCCCATGTACTTACCTAGGGTTGAAATGTAACTTATTTCCCATGGCTCATATGGGTCACAGTCCTTCTCTTGAATTGAGATAATATGTGGCAATATATCATAGGTTATTTCACCCATCATCACATTCTCATCACACACCTTATCACCCTGGTTCCCATCTAATGGTAGAGACTAAGGGTTTTCGATCTAGTGATTGTTAGTCTTCTAGGGATTCCCTCTAAACCCTAACACTTTTTCATGGTATGTTCAACTCCATTTGACCATTCCATTCTCCATATCATTGCTTCTGCGTGTGTGAGGGTTTCTTACATCTCTAGGATGGTCCATGACAACTATTTTCATTCCTCGGGAGGAAATTTTTTTGTCACAACACCTCTAATAGCAAGTCATTCTTTGCCTTTCACTCAGTTATGGTTGGCCTTTACTTAAAGTTTTTCTTTTGGTTCCTTCTGCTCAGCTTAGATATGGTAGAATGTTTCTTTGGAACATATGGTGCTAAGAATTCACAGTTATATCGGGTTTCTTGACCCTGCTACTAAATGTGATGCCAAATATTTTTTCTTTTCCATTTTTATAGGTGTTTAATTTCACCCCAACCTATTGCTTGTATTGGATGAAACAAAACTATCTAACCTGAGTATACCTCTTATGTCTACTTAATAAGATTTATTTGGAATTGGGAAGACCCAACTTCTACACGTGCTTCATTATTTGATCTCTAATTAATTTTTTTTATTTTTTTTCCGTATTCTTTAGGTTTTTGTGGAGATTCGATTTTACTATGGAACTTCACCAAAGGCTACATATCTCTGCCATTTTCATCATGTAAAATCTTCTGCCCCATTTTTTTTGTTCTTAATGGTTTTGTTAACACAGTCCTCTTTTAGACCCTCCTTAGATAAGTTTTGCCTGCATTTGGTTACTTAGTCCTTAATATAACCTATTGGTTTTAAACTTGGTATTTTCCCCCCTACAACTCATGCCATATAATTTGTGCAGTAAAATCTCTAAATGTGTTTGTGTAACCATAATAAGAATGGAATGTAGCCAAGCACCTTTACACTCTGATCTTGATATGGCACCTAGTTCTAGTCTTCTAGCCAACTTTCAACCTTCAAGCTTATTCAAAAAGAATATTTATGTGTGTGTGTGTATAAGTTTTCTCCCCTTACCCAAATAATAATAATAAGGTATGCATAGAAATAGTTCTTATAATACCATAATACATAATTGAATACTACTGAGATAAATAATTGAAACGTACAATGTCCAAGAAAATAGACATATCACCCAAACAAAATAACGAAACATACTCTTATTTTGTATGCATGTATCAGACTTGCACTTAATTTAATTTCCTATGTGCACAAATAATCGATCAAGACATTCAGAATTTAAATGTACGCAAATTTTCTAACCTTGTTAGCGGCTGGAACTACATTTGGGTAAAAACACACTATCCTCCCGTCCATGAACTGAATCCACCATTTCCCCTAGATTTGAGATACGTTTTCCAATGGAATAAACAACATCTTTAATTCCTAGGTAATGCATTTTATAAATATCCTTCCCTAGCAAAATTTTAGCAACGCCCCACTTTTTGGGTCTGCCAATGCCCCACTTTTTTTTCTCCGAAAAAGGTGTTTTTCATTTTCTTTAAAGACCTCCTTTCTCTCCCACAATGCTTTAATCCACCCATACTTAGTGTCTTTCTCCAAATAAGTTCTTTAATAGATATTTCTCTCTCGTCATATTAAATCAAGTCTGTTTCCTACTAGGGATTTTTAGGAGCCATTTAAGGGAATATTTATCCTCATCCACCAATAATGATTTCCAATCTTGGCAGGAATTTCTTAACTCTAGTGTTTCTTTCCCAAATAATTTCCAACCTTCTTATGTATCAATAAAAATATATTAATTACATCACTATTGTTCACATCCATTCCAAATCTAACATGGGTTTCTAGCCATCAATTTTAAAAATAGTCGAGGTCTAAAGATAACAAACATTAACATAAAAAGTAGAGGGCTATTACATCTTCCCCCCCCCCCATTTTATTCAACATCTCCCTTGGTGTTTGTTGTCAAATTTCTTCCATTCTGGAATAGTGTTGGAAAGACCTCTTGCATTTTATTCTCTATCTCCCAAGTAGCCTCCTCAGGTGTAAAGTGCTTCCATTGCACTATAACCTGAGTGACGACTCAATTCCAGAGCAAGATCTCTTTCTGATCTAATATGCACATGGGTTCTCCCAGGAAGTCTCCTTTTGGTTTGACATGTATCAAATACCAATAAATTATGTGAGAATTATCACATTTTTTTAACAAATATACATGAAAAATATTGTGTACTTTTATCTGGATGGTAAATTCCAACTGATATGCTACTGGCCCAATCCTATCCAAAATTTCAAAAGGTCCATATAACCATTGTGCCAATTTGGTATATCTTCTTGTCCTTAAGGTTCGTTTCCCCAGTTTAACTCATAAATATACATGATCTCCAATCTTAAATTCCTTGTGAGTTTTATGTTTATCAACATAACTTTTCTATATATCCTGTGTAGTTTTTATGTTTTGTCTAATTTTTTACAGCACCTGTTCCATTTCTTGTAATGCATTTGGTCCTAGTATTAGCATGTCTTCCAGTTAAATCCATATAAGATTTGTGTGGCAGTTCTTGCCATATAATGCTTCAAAGGGACTCATTTTTATTGAATCTTGATAAATGATATTGTAAGAAAATTCGAAATGTAGGAAATCTTCCCACCTACCAGGTTTGTCCATGACATACATTCTTAGCATATCCTCTAAAATATGATTTGTTCTCTTGACCTTCCCATCAGTTTGGGGGTGATATACAAAGCTAAAATTTATTTTTGTTCCTATTCCCCCAAAAAAATATTTCCAAAATTTGGAAGTGAATTTAGCATCCCTCTCAAACACTACCATTTTTGGTATTCCATGTAGTCAGAAAATCTCCTTCATAAAACTATTTGAAATCTGATTTTTGAGTTGTTCCATTGGTAGATTGTATAGGTATAAAGTGTGTTTCCTTGCTTAGGGTGTCTACTACTACTATATTAGATTCATGTTGTCATCTTGTTTTTGGTAAGTCTGTAATAAAGTACAACAGGATCACTTCCCATTTCCATTTAGGAATTGGTAGTGGGTTTAATAGTCCTATTAGGTGTTGGTGTTCTACCTTCACCTATTGACATTCTAAGAATATAGGAAAGTATTCTACAACTTCCTTTTTCATGCTCAACTAGTAGAATTCCTCCCTTAATGCAATTATCATCTTTTGATATCCTGGGTATCCAATGTTAGTACTTTGTCAATCTCCCTAGGCTGAGGAGATAAATCAGAGAGGTAGCCATAGACCACTTGTAGGTTAAGGTCCAGTCCCCCTAACCTTGGAGAGTGATCTCTCATTGGATCAACTATCAATCAAAGACTAATAAGATATGGATTTTAGACTTGTTATTAAGCTCAGAAGGTAGATGACATAAGATTTAATGAAAATTGTTTGGAGAGAGGGCCACTGAAGTATAAGATCATAGAATATTGGGGCATGCATGAGCCATTTGTATAATAAAGGCAAGGAAAGTGCACATTCTAAGTCAATTATCGATTGTAGTATAGTGAAGAATGAGAGAAATATAAAAATCCAGTCAAATGCAACAGAGCATATGATTATGAATTATGCTACATAACTAATGACCAAATATTCAGAAGAACCATGACAGAGCAATGAAGAATTCCATCATGTATGAGATCCAAAATTATCCTGAGCATCTAAGGATGAATTCAAGACAAAAGCTTCAGAAATGGATATCAGATTAACATAAGGAAAACACAAACTTGAAACCACACACCACAGGAATATCTGAAAATAGAGGCGCAAGCCTACTCTGAGCTTTTTATTAAAATATTTACACACACAGGGCCTATTTCGATTCCAACCAACCAACCCTTTCTACATTGTCTTTCATGATCTTAAATAGACTTACATCATAAAGATATTCCATGACCAGATTCAATGTATGAGCTATCCATTTAGAATGGATTGAAACCCACAAAATCAGAAACCCATTGTTTTTCATCAAAAATTAGACAAATAAATTCTAAATAGTGCCTCTGTCTTTTAGGAAAAACACAAAAAACTACTTTATTCCTATATATTCATCCTATCTAAATGACAATCTTATCTCAGAAAATCTTATCTTGACATCAAAACTTCTGACTGAAAATAGAAAAAGAAACAACAGCTCCATTTGTGTTGCACAACAACTCATGTTGGCATGTTTTCCTATGTTTTGGAGGACAAATGGATGATGACTGGGAACTAAGTAGACATCTGAGTAGGAAATGGACCCTTCCATCCATTCTATGACAACTCGTAACCTCAAAATATCCATTCCACCTGTGTGCAACATGTGCGCAGCAATTGCGTAGAAAATTTTTGAATTTGTGGTTGAAACATGTCTTCCCACCCCAAACTAAACAAAATAGTGGTACGAAATCATCTAAGTTTTTCTTATATACCAGCAACCAAAACTACAAGAATGTATGCATAATTCTCCTCATTCACAAACAGAATTCAGAAAATTACATAATTTTGTCAGAAAAAATCGTGAAAAAGGGTCTCCAAGAGACACCTATCAATCCCAAATGGTAATACTTGTGTAAAAATGAGATAAGTTTTTGTATATCAAGGTGTATTAGAGAGAAACCTCTCACAGTTTCTTCAAATTCTTCCCCATCTCCTCGAAAATGGTTCCCCAAAATCATGTCTAAAACAGGAAATTACAGAGTCCGAAAAATAGGCCTTAAAGATGCATTTGAATATCCAGATATATGACACCTATAAAAAAAATGAAGGAGTTTATTGTTATTTGGTATGTTCTTGAGAAAAAAAATCTTTCAGTTTTGTGAAATTTGGCTCCATGTGGTCAGAAACAGTATTTCAAAATCATGGCTAAAACATGGTATTTTGTGCAGCGACCAGGTTGGGTAGCACTTGTGCACAATGAATTTTCCACAGTAAGTGCAACCTTGTTACTTTTCAATTACTAACTGGGGATAAACTTGTGGTTTGTTAAATTGATGGTAGAACAGTGAGGAACTAGCATGAAGGTAGTGTGCATAATATTAAGGCAACATTCCGATTTGAATTACCTCTTATCTTCTCTTATAGTGCAATGATGATTTGAATTGATGAGTTAGAGCACTCCACCTGATTTGGCATGAGCATAAAAGCATGGGAAATTGCATGTTATACATGAGGATCAAGTCATATTATGAGTATGGGAAATGGTAGTGGTATTATGGGAAAATGGGTTGTAAAAATAGGGAAGCAAGGGTAGATAAGAATAGGGAATAAGATGTAGGATATTTTTAAGGACCATATCTCTTGACCATCAGAACTCTGACTCTTATAAACTCAATTGAACGATTCTAATAAACAGACAACTAACACATAACCCTTTTTACTTGATTGTACAAATATGTGCGACCATGACTCCCATCGACTTGACACCCTTTCATGCTTTTGGTGAACCATTTATGACAAAAATTTGATGATGTCGAATAGTGACCTTTGAGGCTATGATAGTAGCAGTGGTCATAGACCCGAATTTTTCAAAAACTAAAAATTAAAGGATATGGAAAATACATTTGACGATGAAAACTAATGACCCTAATTTCCAACATACAATTTCTTATGATATTCATCTAATATTCTATGTTTCATAAAACTTACATTTGTAACATACAATCTATTTGTATAGGTTAGCAACTTTTTTGAGTTTTCAACATAACATGGAATTGTTGTATGTTGCAATTTCTGTTGAATTTCCCAATAATTATGATCCTCCCGTATTGAATATCTCATCTAGTCAAAAAAATATGTATGCTAATAGATATTTCCCTTAGGGCATGTGCTTTCTACATAAAGCATCTACTATTTTCTTTTCTTTTCCTTTAATATGTTTGATATCACTAGCCTCACAGACTCTACTAATGGTGATGAATACAGTGAAGGTCATCAGTGTTTCTCTCAGGAGAAGACAACGTGATATTCAGAACTCCTTCTCCTTCCCAGGAGGAATCAAACACACTGAGTTGCAGAGGGATACCAAGCATTCTCAGGTGGCTCATGTTACCTTTAAGGACCCTTAGGCACTGGAAACGACTCTAGTCTTTCGATAAAGAAGGAACTGGCGGAGCGCGGAATAGAGGGGCATGGCGGGCTTAGAGATCACGACCTGCGGTAATGGAATGGCGAGACTTGGTAGGCCGAGGGGGACAAAGACATCAAGGTCGAAGGCGGGATCCTCATCGTATCTCGAATCCCATGCAACGTCAACCTAGGAGAGGGAGATCTGAAGGAGGGGTGGCCTCACACGCTGACATAATGAAGACTCTGGGAAGCCGAGGAAGCTTTGGCAACCCTGGACAAGGAATACGCCCTACTATTAACAGAAGCAAAGGCAGATACGCAGAGGAGGTCAAAAAAACACTGATGCATAATAGCCATCACTCTAAGGTTAACAGCTCTATTCTTTGGCAAGGATTGATCGTACTTGATCCGGAATGGAAGTTCAGTCATGGATTGAGACACATCCTATCAGATCTCATGAGCCAGAAGATAGATCTTCCCTCGATATGGTGAGATCTGGAAGTATCTACTAGATCCAACAATCCCCAATACCTTTCTACTAATATTAAGCCCTTTATGAGCACGAATCTGGATTTTTTCTAGGGTTTACTAGACCTTGTAGAGTTGGATCGGCATACTATCACAACAATACCAGAATATGCCCCAGAACTGCCAAAAACTGAACTCAGATACCAAAAGGGATTTGTAGGCAAGAAGATCAGTGGTGATATTGCCGACTGGAACATGATGGAGCCCTGCGCGGAGGCATTGAGATGCTTAGATCTGACATATCTGGGCACAGGGACAACAGATACAACAACACCTCAGATAGACACACACTCTAAAGAGGAGGATCTGATACAAATTTTCATTAAACCATTGGATGGCAAGACTATTTGCTGGAGGATCTGGAAAGGGAGAAAGATACTGGAGCTAAAAAACAAAATCCAGAACCACCTCGGTATACCAGCATACTGGAAAAATTTGATCTGCTTAGGCTACATTTTACAGGACAATCTCACACTCCAAGATTATGGCATCACCATAGACTCGACCATCATAATAAACCTGCGTCTGAGGGGTGGAAGTGCCGGAACCAGCTCAAAAAGTACAAGATCCTTCAAGGAAGCAGTCAAAGGCAAGGAAAAAGCACAAGCCAAAACCGCAACACCGCTCGAGCTACCAGGACCCTACATTGTAGAACAAAAATCTGAGAATCCTGCACTTACCATAGCAATGCCTGAGGTAAAAGAACTATATACAAATCTCTATTCCACATCAGTTATATGCATATTTAATGGGTTTTGGCATAAATCTGATGTTTTTCACCAATGGATTTACAAGGCCTGGTCTCCAAACTGTGAGATATACTTATGTCCCAAAGGTTTTTTTATAGTCAGATTCAGAACAACACAAGAAAGGGAATATATCCTCAACAAGGAGCCATGGTTCTGGGCCAATGCAGGACTATTTATGACCCCTTGGTTTCCAAAATTCGATGCCAACACAATGGTGGTATCAAAGATGCCAATATGGGTTAGGTTGCACAACCTCCCATTACATTTTTGGCATCAAAATGTATTAATCGCCATAGGGAATGTATTAGGGAAATTCCTAAAGATGGATGAGGACAGAATCACAAGGGGGATATTCACATTTTCTAGGATATGCATTGAGGTGGACCTCAGTTAAGGACTACTAGAAAGCATAAACTTGAACTTCAATAATACACAGTGGACACGACCACTAGAATATGAAAACACAACCTTCCGATGTCATCGATGTCTACAAATAGGACACCTCCACAGTACCTGCCCTAAAGAAAAACAAACTCCCAAATGGAACAAGATGCAACAAAAATTGCCAAAAGAATGGAAATACAGGGCCCCCTTGGAGGAAGAAGTAGAAAGAGTAGAAACAACAGCATACAAAGCAGAAACAAAGGATCAAAAGGACCAGAACAACACGCTAAAGGAGAAGGAAGACCCCAACAACCTAATGTAGCACCAAGAATCTCAACAAACAGAAATGGAAATATTTGGCATCAAGCAAACTCATGGATCAGAAGGATCTGATTCGGACAAAGACACCCCCACTGAAAATCAGCTTTCTATTGTATCGACCACTCCCAACAAGGGAGGTTGGTGAAAGGTGGAAAAAAAGAAAGGGAGAAAAGAACAATAGTTAATTTTTATTTTTATTATTTTTTTGACTGTCCTGCACCTTGTGAAAACAGGTACAGGCCATATGCATATGCTTCTCAGCATCTACAAAATGTAATTTTTCATATGAATAAAATTACGATTTTTCCAAGGGGAAAAAAATATGTTTGATATCAAACTCAAATTCACTAATAAAGGCCATCCACCTAGCTTGTCTAGCATTTAGATCTAGTTGGCTGAAAATATGTTTGTGCATGTCTACATAAATCATATGCTATTTTATTTTCTTTTCATTTAATATGTTTGATATCAAACTAAAATCCACTAATAAAGGCCATCCACCTAGCTTGCCTAGCAATAAGATCTGGTTGCCTGAAAAATTATTTCGAGCTAATATGATCTATTGCCAAGGTGAATTTTTTCCCCAGTAAGTAGCGCATCCACATCTTTAGGGTGTGTATTACAGTAGTAAGTTCTAATTCATATACTACATAGTTTTTTTCATTTAGTTTTAGTTTCCTAGACTCATAGGCTGCTACTGAATTTTCCTGCATCAAGACTCCTCCCAAACCTTCTAAGAAAGTATCTATGCATACAAAAAATTCCTTTTGAGGATCTGTAATTTTCAAAATAGGGTCCAGTGTAAGAAAATTTTTTAGTTTGTGAAAAATTTCCTGGCACTTGATGGTCCACTCAAACATTGTTCCTTTCTTTTGTAAGGATTTGATAGCATAGGCCGGTTTAAAGAAACCCCCTATGAATCTTTGCTAATACATTGTAATTCCCATGAACTATAAAATAACTGACACATCCTTAGGTGTGGGCCAATTCAAAATAGGCATGACCTTCTCAGGATCAATAGACAATCCATATTTTGAAATGACACATCCAAAATATTGTATTATGTCCTTATAAAAATCACATTTACTAAACTTAGGATATAATTGATATTCTCTTAAAGTTTGTAGTACCAATCTGAGATGGTCCTTATTTACTTATTCATTCTTGGAATGCACCAAAATGTCACCTATAAATACCATCATGAATTCATTAAGTTATTTAGTAAGTTCAATATTGTTCATTAAGCACATAAATGTTGTTGGTGCATTGGTAAGGCCAAATGGTAACACTATAAATTCGTAGCGACCTTATCTGGTTTGAAAAGTTGTCTGATGAATGTTTTCATCCTTTATTCTCAACTGGTGATACCTGGTCCTCAAAAACTTTTTGAGAATATGGTTTCCCCCTTTACTTGATCGAATAGATCATCAATACCAGGCAACAGGTATTTTTTTTTAATAATTAGCTTATTTACTTTTTGATAATCAATGCACATTCTAGATTTTCCATCTTTTTCTTTACAAATAATATAAGAGCCCCCCATAGTGAGACGGTAGGTCTAGTATAACCTTTATCGAGTAGTTCTTGTAATTGCATCTTCAATTCTAGTAATTTAGGAATAGTCATTCTATAAGGGGCTCTAGACACTAGGATTGCAACTCATACTATATCAATAGATAAATCTATATCTCTGCATGGAGGTAAACTTGGGACCTTTTCCAGATAAACATCTTGAAATTCCCTAATGATTTGCAGTTTTTTTTTTCAAACATGTACCATGAATAACCGACACCCTTCCTTACACTCATTTTGAGTTGTAAAGCTGAAATCTATCTAATTGATATTGATTTCAATATGCCTTTGTTTAATTAAGTTTGTCCCCCTTGAATTACATAGCTTACTATTTTCTCTACACAGTTTATGACAACTCCATGTTTTTCCAACTATTCCATGCCTATTAAGACATCATAGGACCCTAAGGGGAGTATATTTAAGTTTAATTCTATACAAAAACCATTTAAATAAATGAAACATTATTTCACTTGGCTAGTTAGCCTCATCTTTGTGTCAGTTTCTAGCTGTACCAACCATGCAATCTTAAATTTTTCAATTTTCAATTTACATTTTTCCAGAATATGAGGACTAATGTAGCTTAATCTAGCCCCTGGATCAATTAAGATAGAAAAATATTGGTTTAAAATGGTACTTTCAATCTCAATCATAGCGTATTGGTGCTTCACTTGAATATCCTCCAGTGTTGCACTTATTCTTGGGATGTTTCTGGAAATATCATTCACAGTTGTTTCCTCATGGGCAACTTGAATGTTTTGAATAGATCTAGGGTTATGCTGGAAATACCTCAACAAATGGGGTTCCCCTCACATCCACCACTTTAGTGGTTCTCTCTTTTTCACTCCACTTGTCATTTTATTGTTCAAATCCATGGGCCTGGACGTAGATTGATATTATGCTGGCTGGGTTGAATTCCATTTGTTGAATTTGTTCCGCTAGTGGTCCTTTCAATTTTTTTAAGATAAGTTAGCTTTTGCCTCTTTGTTCCCATTGAATATTTTTTTCTCTCCTTACTTTACCAAGGTTTTGAACCTTCTTCCCTATTCTTGAACTAATAGAAATACAGACTTTCTTTTCTTATCACTTCATCCATGGTTTTAGGATTTTCAAACTCAATCATTTCCTTGTAAGGGGCTAGTAGTTTATTTAAAAGTCTCTGCACATTGGATTTCTCTTCTTTAATATAAGGGACATACCACAACAAATTTGTGAATGTATCCACAAACTCGTCCATAGTTAAGTGTCCCAGTATTAACTCATAGAACTCTTTTGCTTGATCATGATAATATCATTTATTTAGGTATGGAGAATTAAACTATTTTTGAAACTCCTCCTAGGAAATTGTCTTTTCTTCCAATGTATGCAAAGTTTTGATCTCTTCCCACCAGAGGGTAGCCTTACCTTGTAATTGATAAATGGTCAATCCGGCCTTCAAATTAGTGTTGTGCTCATAAACTTGGAAATATTTTATTGTGTTGAGGATTCATGCTTCTGCATCATCTACCTTTTCCCCATCAAAGATAAGGGGATTTATTTTTCTAAACTCTTCTTGCAGCTCCACTTTCTTCTTCCCTTTCTATATTTTTGGATAAGTTTTGTATGAATCATCTCCACTTTCAGACTTTCCTCACTCTGTCTCAACATTTTCCTTTTCAGTGTTTTGTTTCTAATTCTCTCTGACTAGTCTTTTCAGTTAAATCCCTTATCATCCTTTCCTACTCTTCACTAGCCTTTGGTAGGTGTTCATTGTTATTTCTAAGGTGAGATAACTATTGTTGTAAACCTCTGATAATATTCATGAAATGAGTTGTTGGCGGGGTGTTTCCTCCCCCCAACTCTACATACATTTCCTCTCCTTCTGTTGTGGGTGGAGTAGGATCATCAACCATTCTTTGTTATAACCTAATTCACTTGAGTATCTTATGGATAACACAAACTAAAATTTACATCTCAATACTTAAATCAATTTTTATTAAAAAAAATACCACATAACTACATTTTACTGTGGTGGTTCCCTTTAAGCATAGTTTTGAAACTTTCTCTGATACTATCTGTCACATACCCAACTTCTCCTTTATTTTTTATAAACCCTTGTTTCAAGTGATTACTTTAGAATTTCTGCCATAACCTTATACCTATTATTTCTACTTTAACCTTCTTCAAAATAATTGGCTATTTTCATTGAGTGCCACATATGAACTTAATATAAGTAAATTATATTTCTTATGTTCTAAGGACTAAAGTTGCCTCCTATATATATCTTTCATTTCTTAATTTTCACCCTAGCCATTGTTGGTTTAGGTTTGGTACTCATTTAAAGCTTCTTATCATATAGAGGCACTAGCATAAGCCATTCTACCCATCATGTAGTAATATATATATTTTTGCTATGCTACTGTGAATGGACCAAAGGTTTGTTCATTTATTCTCCCACCCTAATGAAAAAATGGTGGTATTATTTGGTTTTTGGCTCATATTCAATATTACCTTATGCCCAGTTGATAATTTAACCTATCAAAATCATAGAGGCTTATAATTATTGAATTCCCACATACTTATCTAAGGTTGAAATACAACTTATTTCCCATGGCTCGTATGGGTCACAATACTTCTCTTGAACCAAGACAAGATGTGGAAATCTCTCATAGCTAATTTCAGCCATCATCACAAGCTCATCACACACGTTATCACCCTGGTTCCCATCCAACAGTAGAGACTAGAGCTTTTTGATCCAATGGTTATTAGCCTTCTAAGGATTCCCACCAAAACCTAACATTGGGTCATGGTATGTCCCACTCCATTTGCCCTTGCCATTTTGTAGAGTAGCATTATTGTGTCTATGAGGCTTTCTTATATCTGTAGGATGGTTTGTGACACCCATTTTCATTCCTTTGGAAGCAAATGTTTTGTCACAACACCTCTAACAACAATTCATTATTCGCCTTTCACTCAGGTATGGTTGGCCTTCAATTAATTTTTTCTTTTGGTGCCTTTGTCTCAATTCAAATATGGTATAATGTTTCTCTAGAAAATATGGTGCTGGAAATTCATACTTATATTAGGTTTCCTGGCCCTACTACTGAATGTGATGCCAATTATTTTTTTCAATTTTTACAGTTGTTCAGTTTCACCCCAACCTATTGATGCTCTTAGTGGAAAAGTAGCAATCTGAATTAAATATACCTGGTATGGCTACTTAATATTTTTTTCTCTAGAATTAGGAAGACCCAACTTCTACAAGTACTTCATCATTTTATCTCTTATGATTTTTTATTCCATGTTCTTCGGGTTGTTATGGAGACTTGATTTTCCTATGGAACTTCACCAATGGCTACATACCTCTGCCATTTTTACTTGAATTGGATTACTTAGTTCTTAACATGGAAAATTTTGGGGGCTAATTTTCGTAGGTGGGCTAATTTTCCATGCTTTTCCAAAAAAAAATATTTTCCAATTTCCATTTTTTTCCTAACATGATTCGCCCAAATTTTATAGTACACCATTATTTTACCTTAAAAATCGCAAAAATATTATATCGACTAATAAAAATAATTGGAAATCTAAATATTTCTACAAAAATATCAACAAAATTTTTACAAATTTCGTATTAGGGACTAGTAAGATTCGCCGAGGTTTCTAAACTTTAAGATAAACTTCCATACTTAAAATTTTTGATCTCTTGATGAGGATCATATTCATATTAGATCCAGGGATAATTTTAGGGGCTAATATTCGTAGGTGGGCTAATTTTCCATGCTTTTTCCAAAAAAATTATTTTCCAATTTCCATTTTTTTCTAACATGATTCACCCAAATTTTATAGTACACCATTATTTTACCTTAAAAATCGCAAAAATATTATATCGACTAATAAAAAATCATTGGAAATCTAAATATTTCTACAAAAATATCAACAAAATTTTTACAATTTTCACATTAGGGATTAGTAAGATTCGCCAAGGTTTCTAAACTTTAAGATAAAATTCCATCCTTAAAAATTTTCCCTGGTTCTTAATACAACCTACTCATTTTCAAATTGGTCTTATACTCTCTATAACTTGTGTCACAGAATTTGTGCACTAAAATTTCTAAATTTTTTGGTGTAACCATAAGAAAAATAGACTAGAGACAAGCTCCTTTACACTTTAATCTTGAGATGGAACCTAATTCTAGTGTTCCTACTTGATTTCAACCTTCAGGGTTTTTCAGAAATAATATATATATATATATATATATATATATATATATATATATATAAGGTTTTCCTCATAACCAAATAATAACACTAAAGTATGAAAAACCATAGTTCCTATAATACCATAGTGCATAATTGAATAATATTTATATAAAAAATTGAAAGGTACATTGACCAAGAAATAGACATATCACTCGGACAAAATAACCAAACATACTCTTATGTTGCTTGCATGTATTTCTTGTAATATTATAGGTTCACATACTTGCGCTTAAAAATATTTCCTATTTGCACAAATAATCAACCAAGACATTTAGAATTTAAATGTAAACAATTTTTCTAACCGCGTTTGTGGCTGGGACTACACTTGGCAAAAAGCACACTATCCTCCCATCCATGAACTAAATCCACCAATTCCCCCCAAGTTGAGATATGGTTTCCAGTGGAATAAAAACCTATTTTATTCTTAGGTAATGTATTTTATAAATCTCCTTCCCTAGAAAATTTTAGTAGTGTGCCACTTTTGGGTTTTCCAACCCACTTGCGAAGGAAGATTTTTTTTTTTTTTTGAAAAAGGTGCTTTTCCTTTTTCTTGAAAGCCCATCTTTCTCTCCCATGATGCTTTATTCCACCCATACTTAGTGTCTTTCTTTAACTAAGTGATTTCATATATCTTTCTCTCCCATCATATTTAATCCTATTCGTCTCATCCTAGGGATTTTTAGGAGCCATTTAAGGGAATATTTATCCTTATCCACTAATAATAGTTTCCAATCTTGGCAAGAATCTCTTAAACCTAGTGTTTCTTTCCCAAATAATTTCCAACCTTTTTATTTATTAATGAAAATCTATTAATTACATCACTATTGTTCACATCCATTCCAAATCTAACATGGATTTCTATCCATCAAATTTAAAAATAATCCAGGTCTAAAGATAACAAGCATTAACATAAAGAATATAGGGGTATTACATAGAAAATATCTCTAACCCTTATTAAGTTACTATCGAAATTTTGTGTAGTTATAAATCACGTTGTATGCAGTCTGGAAAATTTTGTCAAAATTTTCCATGACTTCTTTGAACTTAATGATCAATATTTTTTGTGGAGATCAATTGCAGTGATAACAAATCCAAATAAAAAGCCCAAGAACACACCATCAGTGAACAACTTCAAATTATCCCTTGAACATTCGTATTTTTCTCTATAATATCTTTCATATTTTGGATGGTCTTGTATCATAGATCTATTTAGAACCATGATTTATTTTAATGAGCATGTTTTTGTGCATGTTATTTTGTCTATGTAGTATTCTATCTATTATATATTTTGGAGTTTGGTCTAGTTTTCCTAGAATCTAGTAGGGATTTATTGGAATCACAATTTTGACTTGAGAACTCTCCATAATTTTGGTGCCTGAAGGGTTTTCAAGGTATTGAATCTATATATGAATTAAAAAACCTATTTTAAACAACAAAGATCAAGATTTGACCAAAACAAATTTCATGAGATTTTGACTAAAAACTCCAAAATCTATAACGTTTATACAACCACTTATATCCAACCTTGCGTGAAAACCATGGAAAGATGGAAATGTTGAACGACTCCAATGCCTATAGAGGTGGAATCTGTTATGGTGAGATCCATTGTTATTTTCTTTTCCTTCATATCTTAGTTATCTATAACATATTTCATAATCATAATGCCCCTTTGTGGTAGCAACGATAAATTTATATACGTTGAAAAATATGGATGGATTCATTAATGTGTTCATAGAACAATGTCAACTTTGAAACGGGAACTGTAAACTCAAAACGAGAACTCTAGCCAAAAAACCCCTTAAAAACATCAAAAATAGTGCTAAAAACAAAAAGTGTTGATGCTGGAATAACATTTTTTTTTTCTAGGGTAAATTTTGAACATATTTTAAAAATGGCGGTGAAAACCAAATTTTTATGCAAAAATTGTTCCAAAAACACCCTCAAAACAAAAAGTGTTAACGTTGGGATAACACTTTTTTTTTTTTTCGTTTTTTTTTTCAAAAGTAATATTTCAACATTTCGAAATAATAGCGTAAAATATTTTATCATGACCCTACAAAAGATTAAAATTTCAAATAAATAATGAAGACATAAAAAAAAAAAAAAAAAAAAAAAAATAAATAAATAAAACAATGAAAAACACAAAACAAAAAAAGTTTAAAAATTAACAAAACATAAATCAAAGCATATACTAAAAAAAAAAAATCAATCATAAAAATGTCAAAAAAAACTAAATTAAAAAACTAAAAAACACTTAAAAATTATAAACAAATAAATAGTTAAAAAACATATTTAGAAAAATGGAGAAAAAAAATCTTGTAAACAATAAAAAAAATTGTGAATAGAAAAGAAATATATATATATATATATATATATATATATATATATATATATATATATATATATGGAAAAGAAAAAAAATAAACAAACTATAAAATTTAGGTAAAAATAGAAAAATTTAAAAAACATAAAAAAAAAAATGAAAACTAAAAACAAAATAAATTTAATAAAAACATAGAAAAAAAAAATTAAAAACTACGAAAATTAAGATTAAAATATTAATTACTTAAAAATATATATATTAAAAAGACCAAAAAAAAATATCTCATTTTTTTTTCCCGGAGAAAAAAAGCGAACTTTTTATATAAAGTAGATAAAAAGTTACAAGCAGATGCATAGCATTCAGTTTCTGTGAGGACGACACCCACAACAGACTCAGAGAAAGAAACAAGCTTCTCTGAACTAACCATATAAGCCAAAATTTTCTGTTCCCCTGTCACTGAAACAGGTTGATCACCCTTACGGCATATACTGCGCCCTCAGTCTTTTTTGTGAGGTTTTCAAACAGCGACGTGTTTTCAACAGTACATATTTTTCGTGGGCCTCCTTGATAGGAAAACGACCCACCAGCAAAAACAAAAACACTTGGGCAGACCGCGCATACAGTCCAAAATAACAAGTCCATTACAAACAGAAATTGTGACACGTACAGCTATATACAATTTGTAAATAAACATCACCAAAACAACAGATAATTGAAAAGTTTAAGCATAAGGAGGGAGATCCGACACACGGATCTGTTCATGGATTTGTTCAGTTAGTTTCCAAATGCCCACAGCCTGCTGCAGACCATCTTTAGAAAGTTTATCCGCGGCTTCATTTCGGTCCCTGTAAATATGTTCAATTGAAAACACATTAAACCATAAACCATAAAAAAATTAGGAAAAAAAATAAAAATTATATATATATATATATATATATATATATATATATATATATATATATATATATATATATATATATAAGTAAATAAAAATAGAAATAAAAACATTAAAAAAAACTAGGAAAAAAATAAAAACAAACTAGATTTAAAAAAAAAAAAAAAAACCATAGAAAATCCACAAAATAAAAAATAAAAAACTAGTAAAATTAACATCAAAAACATTTAAAAAAAACTAAAAAAATAAAAATAAACTGAAATTAAATAAAAAAAATCCAAAAAATTTAAAAATATGTCTTTTGAAATTAAAAAAAAACACCAAAAAATTTAAATTTTTTATAAAAACATTTATTTATCTATTTAAAAAAAAATTAAATTTTTTTAATACATATCTTTTTTTTATTTAGAAAAATATATATTAAAAATTTTTAAGTTAATTGATAAGAAAAATTGTTTTTTTTCAATAATAAAAAAAACAATTATTAAATAAATTATTTTTTTTAAACAACGTTTTGATTTTTTTTTTATTATTTAAAAAAAAACAATTATTAAAAAGTTTTCTTTTTAAACAATGTTTTTTTTTTATTTAAAATTAAAATTTTTAAATATTTTTTATTTAAACAACGGTTTTTTTTTATTTAAAATAAAAAAATTTATTTAAAAAAAAATTTAAAATTTTTATTTAAAAAAATTTAAAATCAAAATTTTTATTTAAAAAAAATTATTAAAAAAAAAAAAAAAATTGGGCCCTCGTTCAGGCCTTCGCCCCCGGCCGCCTGGAGGGCGGCCCAACATTTTTTTTTTAATAATTTTTTTTTAAATAAAAATTTTAAATTTTTTTGTAAATAAAAATTTTAATTTTTTTTTTTTAAATAAAATGTTTTATTTTAAATAAAAAATAAAAAAAAAACATTGTTTAAAAAAATAAAAAAAAAAATTAATAATTGGTTTTTTACTTAATAATAAAATTAAAAACAAAAAATGTTGTTAAAAAAGAAAAAAAAATTTAATAAATGTTTTTTATTTAAATAATAAAAAAAAAAAACAATTTTTTTTATGAATATCAAATTTGTATAAAAGATTTTTAAATTTTTTTATATTCTTTTCTAGTGTTTTAAATTAAAAAATGTAAGTTTAAAAAAATTATTTATTTATTTTTAATCAATTTGGTTTTTTATTTTTTAAATAGAGAATACATGATTCTTGAAAAATTTAATTTTTAATTTTAAACACATGTTTTTAAATTTTTTTTTTAAAAACATATATTTCTAAAATTTCTATTTTTTTATGGTTTTTTTCTTGTAAATTTCAATGTATTTTTGTTTTTTTAGTTTTTTTTTTTTAAATGTTTTTAATGTTAATTTTACTAGTTTTTTATTTTTTATAATTTTAATTTTCTAATTTTTTTTTAATCTAGTTTGTTTTCATTTATTTTTTATTTTTTCTTCTTGTTTTTGTTAATGTTTTTTAAATCTTTGTATTTTGACTTACTTAATTATATAGATATATATATATATATATATATATATATATATATATATATATATATATATATATATATATATTTTCCAAATTCTTTTATAGTTTATGAGATAAATTTTTTTTATTAACATTTTTTTTTGTCTTATTTTATATATTTTTTTATATGACTTTCTTGAAGTAATCAACATTTAAAAAAATAAAAATAAAACAACTTAAAAATTCTTTAAGTAATCATAATTAAAAAAAAAAATGAACATAATAAATTTTAAAGTGTGAAAAATAAGTCCTCTAAAAAAAAAGGTATGATGTATAATGCGTTGCATCAACACGTTTCAAAATCAGCATAAAAATCACTAACATTTAAAAACGAATATTTATATTTGATACATGAGAATATTTAAATTTGTTGAGGAATCTTCGGCAAAAATCACATAGAAAAACTTTTGTCGATGCGTTTCGAACTAGCCAGTGTGGTTCATCGTCAGGACAAGTTGAATGAGCAGATCTCACTGGCTGGTTCGAAACGCGTCGACAAAAGTTTTGCTATGTGATTTTCGCCAAAGATTCCTCAACAAATTGATATGGATCACAGAAGTCTCAATTCAATAATATTTAAATTGTCAAAAATATGCTCCAAAAAATAATTATTGTATTTTGCATCACCACTTTTCAAATGAAACGGGTAATTGTATTGGTTATTTAAGGTTATTTAAAGTGCCAAAAACTATGTTCTAAAAAAATTATGTGTATTCTGCATCGCCCCTTTTCAAAATCGGGTCAATTTTTTGCTATCTCTACCAAATGGGTAACAGTATCAGTTCCCGTTTCAAAGTTTACATTGCTATAGATATGTATATCACTAAACGGTATAAATAAATGATGACAAATATATATGAAGGTCATGATGTAATATTGAATCTTGGTACATTTAGTGTCTAGACTACTTTCTTAATAATTAGTATGAGGAGATGGAAGTATGTCAATAGAATGGCTAGCATTTTAGTCATCGTAAACATGAAATTGATTTAGTAGTATGAAATAGTTGTATCTCCAAAGGATCAAGTGGAAATATAGATAAATATGGATGGTTGTGATGAAGGTCAATTTATGAGATTTCAAAATGGATTAAGATTCACTTGAAGATTCAACTAGACAAAATATCGAAACAAGTACTCACTAATATAATGTGTTGGATATATTAACTTATACTTGTGCTTAATATTTTATATTTCACCACATCTAATCTCTATATGATTTTTTTATTTATATTTTTGAGGAGATTGTTTGTTAGTTGGATTTTAGAGATTTAGTCCAACTAAAATAGCTCTTGTTTTAGTGTTTGATTGAGACATTTTGTCAACTAATTGATGGTGTGGTCAAGATAGTATGTCTATCTTATGCTAATGGTTCATTTATTTATATGTATGAAAATAGTTGATGGTTAATACTAACGATAGCTAACCTATTCGCATAGGAAATACTATATATATGTGTGTGTGTGTGAAACCTAACATATAAAATATATATTATTTATAACCTATATTGAATATTTTTTTTAGTATTTTTCAAATCCCACATATCAATTCTATATTTACTCTATATTAAGAATGAAATATATTACGCATATTCTTGATAATGGGAAGTGAAAATATAAGAAATTATCTGCCTCTATATAAATCGATATAAGATTATGTTACTTAGTATAGACATTGAAATATTTTATTTATGGAATATTTAATTATTAACATATATATATTTTTAAATGCACATGTCAATTGAACACAAACAAATCTCCTTCATACTTGATTATGATATCTATATTATGCCATGCGTCAACTCCATATTCAGTGATGAAGGAATTAAAAATATCTCTTAAACCAAAAGGTAAAAAGAAACCATAAACGAAATTGGAATTTTTCATTTTCAATTACTTTATCTCTATATAAAATTTAAAATTAAGGTGGAAATTGAATGATTTTATTTATCGCTAACATTGCAATATCATTTTTATTATTACTATTCTTTAATTTATTAATATATTACTATATTAAATCTAATAGTATAGAAGAATATCTACCTTATACTTTTAATACCCTTTATTAGTGCTTTCCTCATCAGGTACTATCGCATTCACCTCGCCACCAAAGTCTGTTGACTCTGAATTATTTTGTTGAGCTTTTGTAACTTTGACGAAAGTTTCATGAAAATGTTTAATATTCTTATTTTATTGTAAATTAAAAAATAATTTTCTAATTTCTGAAATCTTACTTCTAGTTTTGCATCGGTTGAGAAAGACTTGATGTGAAATAATTCCCCTATTGGAGGGTCATTTATTTTTTGTATTTGTTAATTCCTGAAAAATCATCTAAAAATAAAAAGGGACTAACTTAGAAAGTGCCTATTTCGTCGATGAGCGGTTTTCCACTAGCACTATTATGCTTGACATGACTAGTGCTCTACCTAATGATGTCAATACTAATAGGGTTGCAAGTCACTTACGTAAGCTAGGGGGGCTAAACATATATTTTGAGGAAGCTCGACTAAGTGCATTTGTGAATTGATATTTGTTAATTAAATACTTATTATCCAATATTAAATGAACTATATTTGTAAAGTGTATGAGGAAGAAGCATTGTGCGGGACAATGGGTGTCTAAAACAAGGAATAGAACCCCCCCCCCGCAACCCCCTAACACACATGTACTACACACCTCCCTATTTCATTGTGCATAGTGTGGAAGTGAAAACTATGGTAAAGTTAAAAGTTTAATATATTTGATTAAAAGATTTATGTGGAGGTGGGGAAGGAGAAACATGGGAATTGACACTAACACTAACACATGGAATTCTTATGCATTGTCCTATTATTTCATTTTAAACTTTTACAGATTAATTTTTGTAGGAGAAAAGGTCTACGAAGTTGTTAGTGTGTGCATAATGAAGGGTGTGGGAAAGAGCATGTTATGTGCAAGAGAACAAGTGTATTGCGTTGTTAATGTGTGTGGAATTATTGGTGTACAAAAGAGGGGGTATGTGTATTAGAACGAGGGTGCATTATTCTAACTTTAAGAAGAAACATAGTATCCAGTATTAAATGAAGTTTCCTTTTAATGTGTGTGAGAAATAAGTGTTGTGCGGGGGAACATTTGTGCGGAGAAAGGAACCGAAACTTTGATTCACAATTCTTTGGATTTCTACATACATTTCCCCTTTGGGGTATAAAAAGGTTGGTTTCCATGTATATCAGAATATGTTGATGTGGGCTCATTTTTATTTAGCATCAGGATGAAAAAGAGCTATGGCAACACTACTTTGTTGAGATCCTTCCCTATCCTTGGGATGAGTTGAGCTACCACATCCTCAAATACATTTATTTTTAAGGGATGCTTAGTGTAGTCTATGGCTACCAATTCAAACTTCTCCATGTGTTAAGGTTCGAAGATGATTTACCCATAAACCAAAGGCTTAGTGTGCCTTATTTCATTTTTCATTCAATTATAGACATGAGCCAGAAGGGTTAAGGGAAAAACCAAAAATTAGCACACCATGGAATTATTAAGTTGATAATGGAGGATGCGTTGAGTCAATTGAGAATTCTTGTTCTCTGGTCCACATTTAGAGACATGGACAACTAGGATATCCATGAAATCCAAGCCCTTGAATATGGTGGGACCCCAAACTCTAGTGATGAAGAGGAAGCAGAAGAAGAAGAAGAAGAATAAGTAAAAGCTATGAAGGAAGATGAGGAAATAAAGTAGTGGGAAGAGATAGAGAAAAATGAAGGGTTCTATCCTCAAGAGGAAACTCCATCAATAGAGGCCTAGGATGTCAGAGTGACCACAAGAGATATAAAGGATATGTATATAGACTGAGTTTCTCAGAGGATAAGAAACACTTTTAGTAGGGGGCTGATGATGAGGCTCATCAATAGGTAAACTATATGTGTCACAATGCCACTCTCCAACTTATTAACATTGACTTTTCTCACATTTATTTACATATTTTGTTATATTTTCCTTAGTGAGAAGGGTGAAGGTGAGTTACTATGTCATGTGGCCTATTATGTATTAAATGCAGGAATTTCAGTAGTTTTGGATTTACTTAAGTGCAGGAACTCGAAGTGGGCAAGAAAGAGAGATTTTAGGAGATTGGTCTCCCTCCTTAACTCCTCAAATCATTTGAATATTTCTCCACCATACCTCATCAGCTCATAGTTACTAGTAGCCACGCAAGCCGAGTCCATTGGCAGCCAATCCAGTGATAGTTAATAAAGAGTCATTCTCGAGTTAGGGAGTCAAGTCTCCCTATTTTCTAGGGAGATATTGAGATCTCCAGTTTTGTATAAATAAGAGAGCCAAGGGACTCATTAGGATTCATTTTTTTGTTGTAGCCAGGAGGTAATTTTGAGCCAAAACATTATGATTTTTATTGTTATGTTGTATTTGAAATTTTGATAATAATGAGAAATTCTACCTTGATCTAGCACTGAGTTGACTCAGAGGGTTGAAGCTCTTAGGTTAGGGCCCAACCCTAGCAGTAGAAGTTCCTCTTTTTGTACATGTATTCTTAGACTAAATGATAGTTAGCTGCTAAATTTTATTTATGTTTTGTTTAGCTTAACAAGTCTTTGAATTATTGCTTAACCTAGTTTCCATTAGTTTGAAGAGTTAGATCAGCGGTGAAGTAATGAAGGAAAGTACTTCAGAAAACCTTGTGGCACTGGCCTCTCATTAGGGGAATTTTTAGGTCTAAAATGATCCTCCTAAGAAAAATGTGCAAACAAAATAAACTCAATAAGAACCAATAAGATTCAAGATGATGATTTCAACCATGGGGGATGATTCACCATTTTTTGGAGTAAAAAAGTAAAAAAATTAAAAAATATAAAATAATAAAACCACTTTTTCAACTTGTATTTTAAACTTGTATCCATAAGGTTTTAATCAAATTTAGAGCGGGATCACTCATTTGATGAAAAATTTAATTCCTCATCCAAGGGGTACCCATGTTGCATACTTTTGATGGACCGTGCTACACAAAAAATGAGAAATACATGAAAAAATGGGACTGCAATCACATTTTTCATGTATTTCTCATTTTTCGTGTAGCAGGGTCCATCGAAACTATGCAATATGGATACTCCTTGTATTCGAAATCAAATTATGTATCCAACGAGTGTTTCCACTTGAAAATTGAGTAAACCCATAGGGAGATAAGTTGAAAAAACGAGTTGAAAAAAATGTTTTTCTTTTTTCTCTCTAAAATTTGATGATGTAATCAAATATTATTTTATTATTTCTGCTATTATTTTATAATTTCCTTAGGAGGCCCATTTTATACCTCAAAACTCCCCTAATGATTTCATCTCCCTCATGGGATCATGATTAGAGGGCCCCACTCTCACAACCCCAAAAATAGAGTTTGTTTTTTGGTCATTACATAGATTAGTGTTCATTCTTAGCTAGATCATTGTTTATGATTTCTTGGAAGCACCTGCAATTGTTAGTTTGTTTCCTTAAGTTTTTTGTAGCTTAAAAATGCATTCCATTTCATAGATCTAGTCCTTAACAATAGATAGATCAACTTTCTCAATTTCAATTCATCTTTTCCATGTTGATATGTAGTGATGCATAAATGAAAATTAAAAAGGTTTTTTTGCAAGGATTGTTGATCTCTAGGGAGGAACTCATCCAACCAGATTCACCTAGGTCCTCTCCACATTATACCAAGCCACAACAGCCCATATTCTGAACCTCTTTTTTGCAGCCACCATGAGTTGGCCACCTTAGGAAATTCAACCTCCTTGGAGTGTTGGGCTTAGTCTTGGATAATGTGCACCTTCCCTACACATTCTATCACCATCATACATCTCTCCAGCACCTCATATCACTTTTCTTTCCCCCTAATCCATTCAGCTAACTTCATGTAGCAATCCAGGACATCCTATATCAGATCAGGACATCTTGTAGTAGTTTCCTATAGCAGCTACATGATCTCCTATAGCAGCCTATTTGACCCTGTTTTGACCCAATATGATAGTATGAGAGAAATTTAGGCCCTCATCTTGGATTCCATGCCTATCAATGCCACCTGAGATCATCTCTCACGTGCCTTATCCCTCTACAAGATCAGATGAAATAACATACCATTTACATTTCTGAATTTAGCAATTAAAAGATTCTTTTACTGCAAATGTAAAATGAGATAGTTAGTGCATGTATTTATGAGTCCTACAATGATAGAAAATGTTTCCATTTCCAAACAGTCACACTATATAGAGGATAAATTGTAAGGTTAGCATAGTTCTTTTCTACAAGTAATTTGTGTCATTTCCTAGCTAGATGATTTATGGCATTTCATAGCATTTACCATTTAGTAACTTTCATTTCCTAAATATGCAAGCATTTACTTTCATGCATTAGAACTAGCTTTACATTCACTGTCAATAGTCAGACTCCTTCTAGTCAATAAAACATTGGGCAGGAACCCTAATGGTCTAGTGCCCCAGTTGAGAAGTGACATAAGTAGAATGTTGCATATGTTGTGTATATAGCATTGTCACCTCCAATTTTGTACGAAACCACATGTTGATAAAGTAAAGTTGGTAGACCTAGGAGTTGTAGCATCCTTGTTGCAATATTGAGGCTCATCAATAAGCATGGGAAATTAAGTGTCGCCATTACTATGTCTATGTGGGTTCATTTTACTTGAGCTTTCTTAATACTAAGTGCTTTTTATTTAAAATTTTTCAATTAAATAGTTATTATCCAATATTAAATGAAGTGTCTTTTTAATGCATATGAATAACAAGTGTTGTGTAGGAGACCGGGTGTCTAGAGAAAGGAATAGAAAATTTCAACCACAATGTTTGTACCTACACATACGATCCCCCTCCACACACTTTTTTCGCAGAGCTCCCTCCTGCATAACACTAAATATTAATCAATTAATTAGCGGTTTTGGTTTATTAAACTTTGGGGCATGAAAAGTTTGGTTTACATGTATATTAGGTTATTATAACTTAATATCTACTACATATCATGTATAATGAGTAAAGGACTAATAACATATCATGAATAAAATATTGTCATTATTACTTAGTATCTAAACCATATCATGAAATTTTGGAAAGTAATATGACGATTCTAACTACTAATTCTATTTATTTTGTCCGTAATTGCATTAGTAAAATATTCAAAATAGGATATCATGAACAACATACTATCATTAATCGGTATCTAATACATATGCTTAAATTTTTAAAGTTAATGTGGCAAATGTAACCACTAGTTCTAGTTATTCTATCTATGGGTGCATTGTTCAGGTGTTTATCATGTAATTTTTAGCATACACGTTTCCAATGCATGTGGGGAGCTAATTACAAAATTATTTGTTCTCTAGGATATATGGTTTTCATTCTGGTATTTGCATAACGAGTGATTTTCTCTGCAAGCTCATTTCTAACGGAAGTGCAAAACGTGTAGCATTTTTGTCAAGTAAGCGGTGTGTCTTTCTTTTTGTATGCAAGTTCTTATAGTGTTTATACAATATATGTTACAAACTTATAGTAATGAGGTATTCATCTCAAAAAGTGGATAATATGTAAGTGCTAAAAATGTTTATATAATTTATGTTACTCTCATGTAGTAGTTAGGTATAAATTATTTTTGTAGTATAATTTTAGAACCTTTTATTATTATTATATACATTTGATATAATTCGTATCTTCAAAGCAAGGAAGATGAACATAAATAGAATAGATATAGTTAAATACAATGATAAATTTTCTAAGAGGAGTGTTTCTATTCTATTTATTGTCATTTTACAATTACATTATACAACTCTCTCTTTTTTCTATGTTTTTTATATACTTTAACTAAAAATGTCGCTTTTCACTTTTTAGGAAACATATAACACTTGAGATTTGGATTCAGGAGAACAACTTGAAGGGAAGAGGTACTTTCCATATTTATATAAAAAATTTATGCATTTGTACATTTGTTATTTTTCAATTTAATATATGTAAAAAGGAACTATAAATTAGAATATGTTCAAAATAAAATATATTTAGTATTTTACCTATATTCATGGAAATCAGATTTTATCTGGCACATATGAACCTAATATTAGAATATACATTAGCAATGACTTTGCAATACCTAATTTTTTTTTGACAACGCAATTCTTAATTAGGGTCAATTATAATGTCCTTTTAAGTAGTGATGTCAATGCAATATTTGTGAACAGGGAAAAAATATCAGATTATGAACTAGTCTCAAATAAAGATATTGTCAATGATGTGATGATAGACATGGATGAAGATGTAGAGATGGTAATGAGCACAATTACAAAATATATATCGTAGGAGACACAAAAAAAGGAGTAGAAAACATGCAACAAACAGAGACAAAAAGGTAGTTCTGTCTAAGTTTAGCTAATTGTGTATCCGATTTTTTTTTATTTTCTTAAATTAATTTATATTCTATGATCATGACTAGGAAAAACAAGATCAAGTCTACACAATTATTAATTTAAGATATTAGTAACAACATAACAGGAATATTTTTTCATAGCATTTTGTTAGTTACATATCAAAAAAATTTGGACAAAGCAAAAAATACATGACTAATACTCCACGCAGATTTAATAGATAAGAAGGAAGAAATGAGAATAGCATTTCTTATGCCAACATTGTTTATTGAACAACATGAGGAAACACCCTTGCTATGAGTTGTGAGGTTCTATTTATAACAAAGGGTGGGTTTACCCTTAACATTCCCCCTTGACTCTTTGACTACCCTCATGACTATTCAACTCTACAAATAACTCTTTACATTACATAGTGACTATTAAAATTCCACTAATGACACTTGGAATTTCACTTACAATATATTTACAAATAATATACAATTTCCAAAGATACCCATGTGGGACAAAATAAGCTTGAGTCAGCCTAAAAGGACAAAAAATATGACTCGAAAGCTTGGGGAAAGACCAACTCGACAATATCCTCTTGATGATCTTTGGTGATGATTTGACACCAAGATTGGTACTTTGCTATGGTGTCCCCATACTATTTGGTGTTTTTTTCTGGAAATAGACTCTTTCATCCATGGATTTTGTATATATGGTCTTAGATCCTTTGTCCAACTCATCTTGAAGAATGCACAACATTGTTGTGAGTGTGGTTGGACCACCAATGCAACTCTGCATGTTTTTTGCACTCAGTTGCAAGTCATCATTGGTCGTCTCTCGCATCCACTACTCCATGTACTTGTTGTCCTCCAACTATACTTTGTTCTTCTCAATGGCTTCGGTGAGGGAACTGATTGAAGGGATATTATGTGTCCGTGCCATCACATCTAGACTCTTGAACAACTGTGTGTAGGAAGCCTCAATGCTATTGATGAGTATAGGGAGCTACTCATAGTTCTGGATCAACATCCATATTTGTGATTTGTCTAGCTATTCTAGTGGCTTCATTGTCTTGTGCAAGTAAATCGGGGATCCCTTGTATATCGTTGTACATTCTTATATGTGTGCAATATAAGCATTTATTTCATTTAGATTTTTGGTAATCTTCATGCACCACTGCCAAAAACCATGTAGATGGATAACTACCTTGTGCACAATGAAAAATACATCATAAAGTTTCCACATGGTGGTCATAAGAGTCAATACTTCAACAAGTATCACTTTCCTTATCTCTACCTTAGCAGATTCTATGGAGTGTTCTACCCTCTTCTTGGCCTCTTGCAAGTCCCTTGTCATCTTAATCATTCTCTACTAACAAGAACTTGACATTTGAGCTAGTGGCTTCTGCATAAGCCTTAGATGCATCGACCATGGCAACTGGATGTTTTCTAACATCCAACACAATCACCCTTTCCTTCATATGTGCAGGTGACGCGTGATCATCCAGGAAATTCTTTCTCCGCGCCTATATAATCCTATGTTGCAACTCATCAAATGACAGATTGTACACATCCATCACAGGATCATCATCAAGGAGAACATCATCTCCTTGCTTGCTTGGGATTGGTTCTAATACTAGAGGTGGTGGAGATTGAGGGGTGTTCTCAGATGCTCTTGGCATGAGTTCAGTATCTTGTTCCTGTGGCTCTTGTTCCAACTCCATGACTGTTGCTTCAACCATTTTCTCAATATGCTGAGAAAGATCCCAAACCTGCATCTTCTCACACTCTTATTCATCTATTGGTTGTTCTGAATCTTCTACCTATATTGGCATAATTTTCTCTATGATCATGCTTTGCTCTTCTTCCTGTTCCTATTTCTGCTTCTCTTCCCTCTCTCTCCTTCTTAGCTCTTAATTTTCTTTCAACTTCTTCTTTCTTTCCTACAACTTACTTTTTTCTTCCTTCGACCTTTGCTTCTCTCTCACCCTCTGTTCGACTCACTTTATGCACTGCTACCTCTTTTCCTCCCCTTCCAAAGATGCTTTGTCAATAATTAGATCTGCTTTGAACCTGTAGCTTTTCTCAGCCTCTAAGTTCTTGGAAATCTTCCTCTTTCCTCTGTCCTATGCTAATTCGCTGCTCACTATTGTTGTTTTCTTTACTTCTTATTGTGCCTCTTCCTACAGAGAAGCTTTCCATTCCATAGACATGCTAACTAGTTTATTGAGCTTAGAGGCATTGTAACAATACCTCCAAGGGTCTTCCTCTGCCCAGTGAAATGTCCCATGGATCCATGGATAATACACCTTTGCATAGTGGTTCTTTCAAATACAGCGGGGACTGTATGGATTGTAGTCCTTAGTGCTGAAATCAAAATTTTATAAGCCCTTGGCCTCAGCATCTGCATCCTTTAAGATCTTGATCTCGTACAATCCAAACTGCAAAGGAAGAGTAGGCCATGGTGCATTCTTCCTCCTATGCAACCCTGTTGATAACCCTGTGGAGATGTGATATGCAACCTCTTGCATGACCAAATTATTTGTGGCAAACCTTGGTAGCACATGCAAAGGATTCTCTCCGCCAAACATCCCGATGAAGGTGCCACCAAATGAGGCATACCAATCTACAATGTTAAGTAATGCCTCCATCCGTTCTTGGGACATGCAAGATGGATCTTGTTCAGAGATCAACTTATAAAACAGGATGACGAAATGGTCATATAGCCTCACCATTACTCCTCGGTAGATGCACTCAGAAAGAAACTTGCAATAATTATTCACAGCAGTCTCTGATGGTGTCCATGCACAATCCATGCTAAGAAACTAATGCTGGAAATAGATTGCATCCAGTAGGTATGCGAACATATAGAATATTGCTTGCTCATCCTTGGGTAGATTCCAGGCATTAGTCACATGCCCTTTCGGCTGAAGAGCTAATAGATTCGACTAGTTGAATGGCCTTGCATCATTCGCCAATTTGTCCAACATAACCACCCAATTATAAGGAAATGCCTTCGTGCTCTCTTTATCGTACAATCAACATGAAAAGATGATCAAGAGTTTGTAGGCCTTTCTGAGTGACTTAGTCTTGTAAACATGAATTTTTTTCAACCTGAACTTTGATGACTCTTTCGCCCAAGGCCTTATGATGTCTATAGTGTTCACATTTCTATTGGGGGTATAGAAAAGTGCATCCATGTGGTTCACCGGTTGTGGTAAGTGATATATATGATTATATTTTTCCGTCTTGGAGGTATAAAGTTGTGTTCCACTAGCACTGCTCAATGCCATCGTCTCGAGATCGGTATGTGAGACAATCTAGTTAATTATGTCTACACATGGGAAGGTGGGGTACCTGCATGTAACTTTAGATAAGCCTAACTTCTAGATTTTGACATAGACCCGCCGATCTTCTAGATCTTCCTTGAAGTTTCCTACAAAAAAATTCTTGATGTCCTACCACGTTATCTTCATGTCATTCTCTATGAACAATTGTGTGTCTACATAGACTAGAAAGTTCATTGTCACTCATTTGACTACATCCTCGAAGCTACTCTGATACTATCCTTTGATGTAACTTTCTTGGAAGACATGTTACTTGTACAGCTGAAGAGATGCTCAACAACTATTGTACCAAGAGACAGAGAGGACACTCATGGCATGCAAATGTTAGCTTGAAACCAAAATCACTTCAGGAAAAAACCAAGCAACAAATTGGGCAACTGCCAGGAAGGATTGTGAAATTATGAATCTAAGAGGTGAGTGATTATCAGTTGGATCTATGCATTGTGCAATCCCAAATTCCAGTGGAGAGGTGATTTTGATTGGAACTGCACAATGTGTAGTTCAGTTTAGCTTGTTTTGGATGGGGCGTCACGTTGTGTAATTGTAGTGACTGAGGCTCTTGGAATAGCTCCTAGAAATATGTAATACGTAGTTGGATCCAGTCCCTGGAAACCTCTATGCAATTCTTGGAGCTAACGTAGAACCTTAAGATCCAGAAATGTGCAATGCATTCCAGGAAGAGCTAAATCCAGGCCAAGGAATCCTAGATCTGCCCAAGGGCAACATGAAAACGAGCAGATCTAAAAGTGTAAGTTAAGTTTGGTGTAGATCTAAGTCGATGATGATGCATGCAATCAAAACAAGTGCAAGAATCATTCAGACATAAGAACAATGAATCTTATGGAGAGAGTCGCTGCAACGACGACCATTAGTGGAAAAACTGGATTGTGCATGTGACACTTAGGAAAGGAAATGAAAAACTTGAAAAAACACTTCTACAAGATAAAAAAAATAAAAACACCAAAAGTCATTCAATAAAACAAGTAAAAAAACACTCACAGGCTAAGGAAATGAAAGCAACATAAAAAGTAATAAAAGACTAGAAAAGCAAGACTTACTCAGAAAAGTTGTGATGACGGTGCCAAAGGTTCCTAAATCTCCTTACGAATTCCAAACCTCTAAGGTAAATCTACAAATGATATTTGGTGGCATCCATTAATAGATTTTATTGATTTAGGGTTTATGACGTGAAAGACAAAAATCTAGGAAAAAATGACACATGGCTACAATTTCCATAAATAACTCAAGTGTAACTCTGACTGCTAAAAATAGATCCCTATTTTTAAGGGATCATTTTTCACTTTTTATTTTTTTCTTTTTCAAGAAAGGTTGCCTTGCATGCATGGAGAAATTGCGCAATTCTGAGGAGAAATGGGCAGCTTACTGGCACATGCATCAGGCAGTTGCTGAGGGAATGCTTTTGTGCAATTCCTAAGCTGAGTGGCACTCCTAGGCTCCCTCTCATGCTCTACATAGTTTCCTAGTTGAACCCAGGCTGTCATGTGGGTCTGCGCATTTCTGGAGCCGAATCTCACTATGGGCTTGAAATGTGCATTTCCTGAGAGCAAGGCTATTTTTCCTCTAGGATTGCGCAGGTCACTAAGGCAATGCTAGAACCAAATTGGAACCAAGTCAAGAGGTCAGCTTGTGGTTAGACAACAAAGCAAGTAAGAAAATAGACGCTATAAAGAAAAAGATAAAACTCAATGAAAGCACAAGTACCTCGGCCAATGTGAGATAAGTTGTTGGGATTTTAGTAGGGAGATTCCAAAATGAAGTGTAGGCAAAATTTTGGAGCGTGGTTGTAACCACTACAACATTAGCAACACATTGGTAGAACTTCAGCTCTCTGTATGGACCTTGTCTCATGTAAAGCGATTATAACTCTTCCGTAAGTATTGGTCAATTCTTTAATTGTCATTTTTCCTTCATTAGCTTGAGTTAAAGATATATTCCCTACCATTCTCTTGATTGTTCAGCACACATACCAAGCCAAGTCAACTAAGTTTTTCGATTGGGGATGAGGGGTATATTTATGCACAATTAATATAGACTGTGAGAGTTTTAGTTTCGTCTCTGGTGTTGCTCCGCTACCAGCAGGCTTAGACAGTGCCCTAGTGGAGTCACTTCAGGAACACAAGCATTTCTCTGCTGCCATCTACCTAGACAGTACCTCAACAGAGTTTCTTTCTTCACTCTCTGCACAAGAAGCCTTTCTCTTCTTTCATCTTTCTTTTATTTTTCATTTTTCATTTTTCAAAGAATTGTACATAGGCACTTATTCATTTGATGAGGCAGAAGAGGGATCCTGACTTAATGAGAGCAGAAGAGATTGTCCCTTCAGAGAAGGATGTTTATATATACCTTTGAGATACTTGTTAAGTTTTCCCCTTACCTTACTCTACTTGACTGAGTTGACAAGGGTTAACCGAATATAGAAAACCGATTAGAGTAGGTGGTACTAGTTAAAAGTGAAAGTGTTGTGACTTCAAAAAGACTCACTTTGAAAGGAACATATTTTCCATTAGGGTATCATCGACTAAAATAAACACAATATATTCATAAGGAGAGGGAATAGATAGATAACCAAATGTTGGTAGTTGTACAAGTCCTCTTGTATTTCACCCTACTTGTCTCAAGAATCCAAACACGGTTTCATGGGAAAGCTAATCCTACGAGTGCATAAACAAAAAAACAAGCAAAGGAATGAAGTAACACGGAAACAAAAGCAGGTAAGCGAAAGAAAAACAAGAAAGAAAAAACCAATAGGAAAGAAAATAATACTCCTACTCGTAAGCTAAACAGTGTATGGGACTACTCATGTGAAGTTATATTTCCAATGCGACCACCGACACATTGGTTGGCCCATGTGAATGATGGCATGGTTAACAAGAAAGGTATCTAGGCAAACCAACAAACAAGAGAGATAAATAAATGAAAAACAACACATTCAAAGTTTGAATGCGTCCACAAAAAAGAAAAGATTGAAAGCACATGAAAGGAAATCTACATAAGTATCATGGTGTTGTATCACACTACACACAGATGACAAGCATATACACACTTTCAATCTTGAAAAATGAAAAAACATGTAGAAAGAAGAAAACTTTCATTTCACAACATAGCTTGCTACGTATGACTCCTCTAATGAATGAGTGATAGGATCATGTGATTTTGGTGAAGGATGTGAAAGATGTAGATCAGATTGATTTTCAATGTTCACGAGAGAGTGATGAGGAGATGGGGTGATTCAACATATTTATTATTGGAAGTGGAACTATCCTCAAGACTATGAGAACCTGACATAACCATCAACTCAGACTGAAGTGCCTCAACAGCTTGAGAGGTTTCCACTTCATCAAAAGATAGATCATCAAATACTTGTGGCTTAGAAAGATCAACAGTAAGTGAATACGAATCATGATCAAATGGATGAGTGAAAATATCATGACATACACGATCAGAAAATTGAAGGTGGACATTGGCATCCTCATGATCTGATAAATCATGCAGAGGGGTGGATGAGAAACTAAAATTTACACCCTCTGATTTCCCAGAAATGAAAGATGAAATATTGGGTAGATTTGGGGACAAAGATTTGTCCTCTTCATAATCAAATGATGGACTGACATCCTATGTGTTCTATGAATGATCAGAAGTAGATACATCCAGGGATAATATTTCACAAGAAAAATTAGAAATGAAGTGTCATAGAAAATGTCAGGATAAAGTGGACAAGGTGCAGACATAAGTAGTTCATCCTTCACCACAACTTCTTCTTTAGATTCCCACACATAATTGTAAAAAATGATGGTGCAGGTTGGTTTCTCAACACCACCTCTATCGACAACTTGATCCTCGTGAACATCGCATATGGAATTCGGAACAGATGAACGCAAGATGCAGAAATATGAAGGATGAAAGGAACAAGAGGATAGAAGTTGAGAAAATGAGATCATGTGACAACCATCAGGCTTGCAGTCCAAATCTGTGTGGAAATCTAGAGTAGCTAGGGTGGGAGGAAGTGACAGTTCAACATGTTCATTTGTAACTTCTCCCACCTCCTCCTACGAAGCTAGAGCTATTTTATGAGAAGAGGATGGAGAGTCACTTGTGACAACGACCTTATCTATCTTAGATTTGGAAGCTCTAACACAGAGGCATGTTGGGAGGGTTTGAAAGATTATAATTCATGTGGATTGTTAGATATGTGAAGAAGATACTGAAATCTTTGAAACATAAATTTTTAGTCAATTTCATCTTCCGGGAATTGAAAAGCGAGATTATGGAAGCATTTCCAAAATTGTGCAACACATTCATCAGGTGCTTAATGCAATTCTAATATTTTGCGATTGAGTGCTTTACAATCAAAGTGAAATAAAGCATGGCCTAATTCTCTGATCATGTGATTGAAAGAGTGAATAGAGGTTGCGGGAAATGTGAGACACCATTTCTTAATGCACCATCCAAACGTGTAAGGGAACAACCCAGGGGACTTCATTTCTATCATAGAAACCTAAAAAGGAAACTTTGTGTCTTAACAAGGCCATTCCACCTCCACCATCATATTTAATTTGTGACAAGTCATTGATGACATCCTTCGACACTTCGAAATCATGAGCATGAGAAAAACATCTCGGATTTGAGATTGTGATGTAAGTCATGAATGATGTGCAGAGATTCAAAATGGACTTTGAGGGCTCAGCTTGTCATCCAGCCCTCCTTCTAGCACCAAAAATGTTGACAGTGTTGGACCCACCAACATTCGAGGGGATATCCCCAGTAAGAAGTCCCAACTAGACCTCAGACCATTTGGAGTAGGAGTCACAACAATGGGGGTAATGTAATACCTTGACCGAGGTAGCACACATGGTTAAGTATGATGACTTTGCTCAGAAGCAAGTGTGTGACCTTGTAGCAAGTCAAGTGAGATCCATGTGGGTTTTAACACACAGAGGGGGAAAGGAAGTGTTTCCCTTTGAAGCTTGTAATAGTATGCAGCCTGAAAGGAACACACAAGCGCAATGACATCAAAAGCTAGAAGAGGAATAGTCCACAAACCCAGTGATAGGTTAATCCAACAACACACCTTCAACAAGATTCATACAATTTCATACAAAATAGTTCATAAGAAAATAAGTAAGTTAAACAGAATACATTGCTAAAGTAACCAGAATAGTCAAACTACAATTAAAAACATATGCATGAAAACGTGTTGGCTCAGTTATATTATTATTAAGTGAAATTTCCATCCATACACACACCATTGACAACCAGTAGCCCCAATAGTGGAACATTAGAGTCAACACTGCCTACTCCTGCAAATAAGTGTACTCTCTCTACCTTGTGGAGAAGCCAAGGCTCATCATAATACTCCCTAGCCTTCTCTAAGCCTAAGCCTAACCAGAATCTTGGCTCCCAAAAGCCCATACTATGAGTTATGAGGTTCTATTTATTACAAAGGGTGGGGTGAACCTTGAAACTCCCTTTCGACTCTTTGACTACCCTCATGACTCTTCAACTCCTTTACAAATAACTCTTTACATAACATAGTGATTGGTCACATTCCACTAATGACACTTAGAATTTGATTTACAATATAATTACAAATAATATGCAATTTCCACATATACCCATGTGGGACAAAATAGGCTTGAGTCAGCCTAACAAGACAAAAAACTATGAACCGGAAGCTTGGGGAAAGACCAACTTGGTAATATCCTCTTGATGATCTTTGGTGATGATTTGACACCAAGCTTGGTACTGTGCTATGGTGTCCCCATACTATTTGGTGATGTCTTTCTGGAAACGGACTCTTGCATCCATGGCTTTTGGATATATGGTCTTGAATCCTTTGTCCAACTCATCTTGAAGCATGCACAACATTTTCGTGAGTGTGGCTGGACCACTGATCCGCCTCTACATGTTTTATGCACTCAACTACAAGTCATCATTTGTGGTCTCTCGCATCAACTACTCCATGTACTTGTCGACCTCCAGCCAGACTTCGTTCTTCTCAATGGATTTGGTGAGGGAACAGATTGAAAGGATCATATGCGTCCTCACCATGACATCCAAACTCTTGAACAACCATGCATAGGAAGCCTCAATTCTACTGATGAGCGGAGGGAGCTACTCATAGTTCCGGATCAACATGCGGATCTGTGCTTTGTCTAGCTCTGCTTGCGGCTTCATTATATTGTGCAAATAAAGTGGGGCTCCCTTATATCTTATTGTCCATTCCTATACGTGTGCAATAGAAGCATGTATTTCCTTGAGAGTTTAGGCAATATTCATGCACCACTACTGAAAACCATGTAGATGGATAACTGCCTTGTGCATGGTGACAAATATGTCATAAAGTTTCTGCATGGTGGTCTCAAGAGTTGATACTTCAGGAAGCATTGCTTTCCTCATCTTTTCCATAACAGATTCTATGAATTGTTTTTCCCTCTGCCTCACCTCTTGCAAGTCATTTGGCATTAGCCATGTTAGCTAGATGTTTTCTAACATCTAACACAATCACCCTTTCCTTCATATGTGAAAGTGGCATGTGATCATATGGGAATTTCTTTCTCTATGCCTATACAATTCTTTGTTGCAACTCCTCAAATGATAGATTATACACATCCATCATTGGATCATCATCAAGGAGAAAAACCTCTCCTTTCTTCCTCGGTGTTAGTGTTAGTATTTGAAACCTTCCACTAGTGATCAAACATGCTCTTACAAAGTGGTTTTAGGGTGTCAAAGTCAAATTTTGTCATTTCAGTGAGTCTTCAAGTAAAATTTGGTCACTGGGTATTAGGTCTAGGATTTGTTTTCACTCCTTCCAAAGTCTTCCAAGTATTGGTCCATGTCACCATTCGAATGAGTGTACCATCATTAAAAGAGTTGTCATCATTATTTCATGTTCCAATGGGTAATTTTACACCTTGTTGTGCTTCAGTTGTGCTAAGGCTCGGCTCATTTCCCTCTCCTAGGGTTTTTTTTTCTGAGCAAGAAAAAACAAATTTGGAAAAAGTGAGAGGATTTTTTGTCCACAATAGGCCAAGGAAGAAAAACATCCTCCACCTTTTACATAGATGTCATGGTTTTCGAGAAATGTCAAAAATACAGTTGCCTTAAGAGAGTTGCTGCAACTCTGGAGTGACCTTGGTCAAATCATTTTTTCTCCTAGATGGAATGACCAAATGACTTTCTTGATGAGTCAACTGATAAGTAAACACAAAGAGCTTTCCAATGAGCTATCTTGAGCTCAATTTGCAGTCGAGGAAGACCTTAAAACGTTGACTGCAACAGCACTCTGCATTTAGGCAGCCTCATTCTGCACATTTTGACCAGTCTTGGAAGATTGGACTTTTGACAGGGCAAATGAATTCCAAATTGAAAAATTCAAGATGTTCTGGAAAGTATACTCGCCAAGATTTCCAACGATCTATCACATGCCCAATGGGACACTGGAAGGCCTTCAAAACTGTCATGCAAAAATGTGCTACGCACCAAAGTCCGGCACTACGCATAGATCTAGCACTACGCACCTGGGTTTTTCCTGCAGTGTTAAATTGAACTGGCGCTACGCACCAAACTTGCGCTACACACCTGGGTGAGTGCGCTATGTGCCTGGCAGTTGAGCTACAAATCATTGCAAATTGCACCAAATCACCTCAAAACTTCTCCATTGCCTCTTTTCAAGTAAGGACACCATCATTCTTCTTGAAAAGAGGTTGTTGCATTAGTCTTTGGTGGTTTTGTCTCTTAAAAAATAAAACCCTAATTGTCACTAAATTCTCATATAGTTTAAGATTTCACTGATTACTGTTGTCATATATCATTTATTTCTGGTTACCTAAACCCCATCCCCTCATATATCATTCCCTAAACATCATTACCTCATACATTTTCCCCAATTCCCAAACCGTAGACTATCCCAAAACCCTACTCCCTATTCCCAAACCCTACTCACTCACTAAAATCGCATCCCCTATTCACTCTCACCTATTTTCCTATTAAAATCTCTTCATACTCATCTTACCGTCATTCACCAATTCACCACACTTCATTCACCACAAGAGAAATAGTTGTACAATAATGGAGAGCAACAATGAGTATGAACTGGAAGAAGAAACCCTTAGTGAAGTTCCAGGGAGAGAGACACACAGGGAAGGAAGCCTCATAAGGGAGGAAAACATATCATAGAGGAGCTCACCAGTTTGAGGGAGCTGCAAGCCTGCCCATTTTCCATTTCTTGTTTTAGACATTAGTCATGTTTCAGTTTCCGTGAAATGGTGGAAAGGGTCAAATCTCATCATGAATTAGCCAGGTTGTTTGTGACACATTTGGAAAAAAATGAGGTCAATCTTGTTGGAGTTATATTCACTTTGTCACCAGTTGTTATTTTAGAGGCTACATGTATTCCAAATGTGGGTGAAAAGTGGAACAAAGGTCAAGACATTGACAAGGAGTACTATGAGCCTTACATCAAGGCTAACTATCATAACAAACTCAATAGAGTATTCGCCTTCAAATTCTTGGAGGACAGGTTTGGTCCATTGATGAAGATCATCTTCAAGTACTTTACTTGTGAAGGTAGGTTCTCCCGCTTGTATGCCTACTATATTAGACTGTTGATGCATTTCACTAGGTTGAGAATGATGAATATCCCCTACTTCATGTTCAGAAACATTGAGAAGATGGCACTCATTGTAAAGAAGAAATAATATCCCCAAAAGTTACCTAGCATTTACCACTACTCTTTGCTTAAAATCATTGTTTCACATCAGCGGAACCTCCTTAACATGCCATGTAAAACTTTCATTTCTCATGAAATGTTTAAAGGCCCTCAAGTCTTTTCATTAGTGCCTCAAGAAGAAGGTGAACCTTCAGAACATGAAAAGGTCCAAGAGACTGAAACTGTTGGAGTGCCAGTATTTGTGACATATGAGAGAGGCACTAGGAAACTTTTTGCAGCTGCCGGGCGAGTATTATCTCCACAAGGTGTGGAAGGGGTCTCACCTTCATCTTCATCTTCAGGCCAAAGGCAAATGCTATCTCCACAAGGAGTGGAAGGGGCTTTTCCTTCTTCTTTAGCTTAACAGGTATAGGTTGGGAAGCAACACAAGGGCAAAGGTAAAGGCAAGAAAAAGATGCATGAGAAGGATCCTAGTGATGAACAAGAGAGATATTTTGATCTTGTTGATCATGAGGAGGCACAAGGTGTTGATGTCATTGACTTGGATGCTCAAGATCCAAGGACTATCAAAGACATGATTATTAAGGAACAAGAGGTTGAGATACAAGCCTTATCAGATAATTTAGAGAGGGCTAAGTGGGTCATTAAATATCTAGAGCAAGAAAACAAACAATTGACCGACAAGAAAGTCCTCATGGAGTTGCAAATGATGGAGGAGAACATGCAAAAGGATAAGAAGGCAAAGGTCAAGTTGACCTCCATTGAACAAGAGATCGAGAATGACCAGGAAACTTGGCTTGAGAGGGTCAATATACACCTTGAGGGGCTACTTGAGAAGGCCAATAGAGACAAGAAGGTGCTTCGCCACATGGCCTACCACTATAAGACCTGTAACAAAATATGCAACATAAGGATGAGGAAGCTTAAGGATAGGCTCAGGAAGGCCTTAAGGAGCAAAAAAGAGCAAGAAAAGCTAAAAATCTTGGCTGAAGCTTCACTAGCCCATCAAAAAAATTAATGATAGTTCCTTGTACCAAATCTGGGCAGGTTTTGACAAATTTTGGTCATTTTCAATTTTTGAAATTCTACAACACAGAAATTTTCCCTATGTGCGTAGTTCCACCGGCGCGACGCTTTTCACTGGGAGAATTTTTGGAGAAATGGTTTGCATATTTGGATTCAGCATGATGAGAGCATCAATCATTGAAAGTTTTAGCAATTTTGGAGCAAAATTGGGTCACCTAAAGGTCAAAAAACCATTAAAAAATGACCTCTCTGCCTCTTTTTGGACACACAGAAGCAGCCTTGGGATATTTCACTTTTGAGGGGGCAAATGACCACCAAATACGAAAATTAAAGATGTTACAGAAACTAGACAGGAAGACCTTTCCAATGAGCTATCTTGGGCTCAATTTGGGTAAGGGGAAGGCCTCCAAAATCAGCTAAGAAGTGGCACTATGCACCTGGCCAGTGGCGCTATGCATAGAGCCAATTTGCTCAAAAATCCAAATTTCGCCTAGTTTTTCTACAAGTTGACTTTTTCTCTCATCTTGGATGAATTTATGATTGTAAATGATGCTATTCTATGTAAATTTAATTGTAAAATGACCTTAGAGGGTAGATTCATCATTTTGAGGTGGTTTGGGGGTAAATGAATCAGTTTCCATGGTTTTATAGGTAAGTTGTTCCACTGCCTATATTGCTTTTCCTTGTTGGGAAATGGTTGTAATAGTCCCTTATCTCTTGGATTCGACCCCTGATGGCTAGCATAGGTTGTTTTGAAGTCTATATTATGTATTTTTTCAGTCATTAGAAAAGTTTGGACTCTCTTAGATGCTTTGAGCTACATTGAACATCTCTACAACAGTTTGGCAAGGAAATAAACCAGGATTTGAAGCTATTTTTGTGGGATTCTTGTGGTAATGTGTTTTTGCATTTTTTATCCTTCTGTCATTAGTTTTTCTCATGTGTTATGTGTGTCAAAATCTAATTCATTCTTCTAAACTAAATGAAATCAAGATAGATAGGTAGAATACATTGGTAACAGTGCTTTTCTTTGGGAATACATTTAGTTTTTGATATTTTCAGTTGTTTGAAGAGGACACATGATCTTTGCATGCCCTCCTCAACTCCTCGCCAGTCTTAGACCTACCATCTCACTCAATTCCAAGTTCCAAAACACTTTCCTACCTCGCCCCACAGAACACCCTACATCCTGACTTCATTTCCTGGACCCAAAGTTGTTTGCTCCATTTGATCCAACAACAAAACCATCAAAATCAACCAAAAAACCCTAGAGCTATTATACCTAGCCTAAAATCCATATTCTATTCAGTCATCTCAATTAAGATTGACAAGGAGAGAGCCCTCTCCTAACCTGGTAGGGATAGCTACCAGGTTAAGCTTGGTTTGTGGTTATCCTAGGATTACCTCCCTTAAGCCTGAGGTCAATCTAGGCTCTAACATAGTGGCAACCATACTGGGGATGTAGTGTTATGTTCCTCAGCAAAATGTATCAAGTTCAGATCTGATTTTTGATGGTGGACAACGATTAGACACCGGAAGGCTGAAATCATTCACCTGGCAATTCTAAATTAGTTTCAAGATCAGATCCAAGGACTCCACTGGAGGATGAACCTGACAAACAAAAACATGAAAGGACAATATGGACAGATCAGATATTCTAGTTGAAATTTCATCCAAGACATTATGTTCTTTGTTATAAATTATTTCTTCTCTTTTCTTGAGAATGTCAAGAAGGCTTTACAAAGTATATTGTATTTGAGAAAAGATCGTAGACCTGCATTTGATTCTTTCCCTTTGAATATTATGAATACAAAACATTCACATGCCTTTGATCTTTATTAAGACCCTTCTTCCGAATCTTATGATGACCGTCTTCAAACTGATGAGCCTAAAGAGACCAAGACTGATTCTACAGCTTCTGTACATATTCCTATACCTTGTAAATTTCCAGATCGATACAAGTGTTTGATTTTACCTCCTATATCCCATGCTTTCCCTAAAAATCATTACCTATATCTACTAAGATTTGATGGTGAATGTGACAACATCACTGCTGAGAGAAATGTACTAAATTTTGAGTCTTTTCTTGACCTTTCGAAGTTGATGAAGAGGATGTTAGTATTAGGATTTTTGCTCTTTCTTTGCAAGGCAAGGTCATGAGTTGGTTCAAAACCTTTCTTGATGTGAGCATCTTAGATTTCTAGTAGTTTGTCAAAGTTTTCCTCGACAAGTGGGTGGTCAGACAAAACCCTTTCTTGATTCTAAAAGAGTATAACCATATGAAAAGACAGCCAGGGGAGACAGTACAACAATTTTCTACCAAGTTTAACCAAGTCTAGTTTTTGATGCCAGTTAATATAAGGCCTCCTCTTGGATCCACTCTCTTGCACTACACTGATGCCTTTGATACGGAAATGGAGTTTCAGCTGAGGGAAAGGAACCTTTCGACACTTGAAGAGATGCAAAACAGTGCAGTAGATGTAGAGGCTAATTTGGTGATCAGAAGGGAAAAGTTGAAGGAAGAAGAGATGAAGAACATAGATTGTTAGGGTCCCACCCTAACCCCCTTATTTATGTCATGGGATCACGTCATATTCAAAAGTCAATAAAGCCCATATTAATATTTGTAAGTGGTTAACCCGCAATTAATGACGGGACCACAGTTAGTTGCAAATGGGCTGTAGTATTAGATAGATGGTATTAGTAAAACCCACAGTATTGGCCCGTGGTATTGCATGTATGAGTCATATATAAAGGATAGAGACTCCCTGCGAGGAGGATTGTGTCTTGTTTTTGTAATCGAGCTCTGCTCTATTGGAGGTTGCCCCCTCAAAGAGGCATGTGAACATTGCTCTCTGAATAATAAAATCATTGCTATTCTGTGTTCTGGGTATCTTTTCTTCGCATATTATGTATTTGGGTATTATTTTGCAGGTTAAGAGCATAACAAGTGGTATCAGAGCACTTTCCAAGACTCGGTGGGATCTCCAATTTTTAGAAAAAAAAAAAATTGGCTAGAGATGTGTTCCAGCGTCTTTAAACCACGGGATCTGTCGTTAAGCGCATAAACCTGCGGATTTGGGGAGGCATGCACGCAGGAAATACAAGAGGTGGTCACGTCTGTTGGACTCCCTTGTAACCCCTATGGGTACCCCTTCGAGTAGTAGCGCGTTAGACAGAACTGCGCACGGACTGTCTTCCACGTACCCTCTAGGTATATAGGAAGCCCCCTAGGCTCCCTTGAAACATCACCATAGATAAACCTTCGGCCGTCTTGTGGCTACAGTACATTGAGAATAGCACTCGGAGAGATTACTCGCCCGTACGATAGGGTAGTCGGGTTGTACGGCTAAGGGTACGGTCGATCCTCCTTAGTTAGGGCCCTGAAACATTGGGCCGAGTACTACTGTCAGACCCTTATGTATATTGTGATCTGTAGCACCTGACACTCCTCTAGACCATAGTTTCCTTTTCTATCGGGGGATCACACATCATCTGTTCCAGATCCGCGTGTGTAAAGACGTGCCGCAGCAGCAGACATCAGTCTCGCAGCTCCATCAGATCCGCAGCGGCAGTTGTTCCACCATTCAGATCTCTCAGATCCACCAGATCGCAGTTGTTGTGAAGGGTTCCTATACCGGGGTTTACTTTTCGCAGGACTTTTGGCAGCATTGACATTTTGAGGATTTGGCGACTGCAGTATTGATCAAGGAGTAAAACTCCGTTAGGAGTTTTCCAAAAAAAAAAGTCTAAGATCTTCCAAGGCGCTTATTGGTGATATAGCCCATCAGCATCAGGACGACGAGCTGAGCAAGGTGGTACCATTCAATTTATTAGTAAAAAAAATTTTAGGCGGTCCCAAATTTTTCATCCAATTGGTGTATGATAGAAACTAGAGCTCAAGCAATGGCCAATGAAAGGCTGGACAAACTTGAAGCAAATATGTCAGCTCCCTCCAACATGAGATTAACGGACTAAGTCTCCAGGTACAAGAAGCACTCTCGAAGGGAAAGGAACCAGCCCACGAGGAGGCGTATAAGGGCCATGAATACCATGAGGGTGAGTCGAGCCACTCTCCTCACGTCTGGCACACCCATCCACCACCCAGTCAGCGACCTCCCAAGTTGGATATGCATAAATTTGACGGTTCTCACACGTCAGCATGGCTAGCACAAATGGAGCAGTATTTCAAATTGAATCATATCCTAGATGATTGGACTAAGCTTATGGTTGGGACCATGTACTTGACAATGAACAATGGCAATGGGGGGAATGGCATCAGCGTTGCAATGGACCTTTCCAGACTTGGGACCAATTTACCAAAGCTCTTCGAAATCGCTTTTGAACAGGAAGACTCTTTTTTGGGGCGTCTCACTAAGCTCAGACAGACAGGTACAGTGGATGAATATATTACCGCTTTTGAAGCCTTAGCCTTCCGCACTAAGGGTCTCACAGATGAGTTCTACACGTAATGTTTTATCAGTGGTATTAAAGAAGTCATCAAAGCTCAAGTTCTACTCCACCACCCTCCCATGTGGACAGAGGCTTGCCGGGTAGCTCGTAAGGTGGAACGTGCATTAGCAGCCCAATACAGCCGCCCCAATTTCCCCGCTAAAGGTCGTCCCCCACAGGCTCCCAACACGACTCAGACACTTAAGATTCAAAAGGTGTCACCTACGGAAATGGCCGAAAGAAGAAAGCAAGGACTATGTTACTACTGTGATGAAAAATATTCCCCGGGTCATAAATGCAAGGAGCCCAATTTTTTTCAAATAGATGCCACTGACTATAGCTCCACCGAGGAAGATCCACCACTTGAGGAACCGGAGGCAATCGAAGAAGACACCCAAAAGGATATTATATCTGACGAACCAGTTATTTCGTTAAATGCATTGGCAGGAATTTCTTCCCCTCAAACTCTCAAAATCAGAGGTTTTCTTAAACATCACCCAGTAGTAGTCTTGATTGATAGTGGAAGTACCCATAATTTCATCCATCAAAAAATCGCAGAAGCAGTGCATTGTTTTGTAAGGGCAGTCTCTAACTTCCAAGTCCAAATTGCAGATGGGGGCACAATGAAATGTGAAGGCCGCTGTGAAAATGTCAAACTTCAAATGGGGGATTATCAGTTGAAAACCCACATGTTTGCCATACACATGGGGGGTTGCGACGTTGTCCTCGGCGCTGAATGGCTCCGCACTCTTGGGCCAATCACAATGGATTTCCAGGAGTTATATATGAGTTTTAAGCAGAACAACTCCACACATACCCTCCGTGGACTCCAGGGGGAGCCCCCTTAATCATCAACTCGCATAGGATGGAAAAATTGTTTAAAAAGGGCCATCATGGAGTGGTCGCTCAATTTAATGCCATCCAGGTAGTCGAAACCCTCTCTCTGCCAATTCATCCTGAGATGCAACAGATTTTAAATAACCATAGGACAATCTTTGACAAGCCTCATGAGCTTCCACCCTCGCGAGGGCAACATGATCATAGCATCACCTTGGTTCCAGGGGCCCAACCCCCAAATGTGCGGCCATACAGATATCCATTCACCCAAAAGAATGAAATAGAAAAAATCATCAAGGAATTGTTGGAAGCAGGTGTCATTCGTCCCAGCATTAGTCCTTATTCATCCCCAGTGGTCATGGTCCTCAAGAAAGATGGGGAGTGGCGGATGTGTCCCGACTTCAGAGCCCTCAATAAGTTGACAGTCAAAGATAAATTTCCCATCCCGGTGGTTGACGATTTGCTGGACGAACTCAATGGGGCTCAATTCTTCACTAAGTTGGATCTTCGCTCAGGCTACCACCAAATTCGCATGAAGGAGGTCGACATTCCCAAGACGACTTTCAGAACTCATGAAGGCCATTTTGAGTTCCTGGTCATGCCATTTGGTCTCTGTAATGCCCCCTCTACTTTTCAGAGCCTTATGAATCACATTCTCAAACCATATCTCAGAAAATTTGTCCTTGTCTTCTTCGATGACATCCTCATCTATAGTGGCACTTGGGCAGCACATCTTCAGCATGTAGATCTACTCTTGCAACTACTCCGCAAGCATAAATTATTTGTCAATATGTCTAAGTGTTCGTTTGGCATGGAAGAAGTTGAGTATTTGGGCCACATTGTGGGGCGTGAAGGTGTCAAGGTGGACCCCAAAAAGATACAGGCAATGCAAGAATGGCCTCAACCTAAGACCTTGAAGAGCTTGAGAGGATTTTTGGGTCTCACAGGCTATTATCGTAAATTTTTCCGCAACTATGGCCGCATAGCGAAGCCCCTAACTCAACTCCTCAAGAAAAATTCCTTCTTCTGGAACAAGGAAGCACAATAGGCATTTACTGCTCTCAAAAACGCCATGTGTTCCACTCCAGTCTTAGCACTACCTGACTTCACCAAATCCTTTGTCACTGAATGTGATGCTTCGGGTACAGGTATTGGGGCGGTCTTAATGCAGGAAGGGAGACCATTGGCCTTCACAAGCCAACAACTCAGTGGGAGGAATCTGGGCCAATCTACCTACGAGAAGGAAATGATGGCCATCTTACATGCAATCGAGACCTGGCGACCTTACTTATTGGGGCGACGTTTCCAAATCCGCACAGATCATCACAGTCTTAAATATTTTTTGGAGCAATGCCTATCCTCCCCACAACAAAATAAATGTTTAGCCAAAATGTTGGGATATGATTATGAGATCATTTACAAGAAAGGGAAAGAAAACAGTGTAGCAGATGCATTAGCTCGCCAATTTGAGGAGGAAAGTACTCTGCTCGCAATTTCCCTCCCCATTCCAGATTGGATTGAAGAGGCTCGCAGGGAATGGTTTTCACACCCCAGGCTCTCCCAACTCATTTCTCAATTGCAGTTCGATCCTAATTCCAGCAAGGGCTACTCGTGGCAGAATGATATTCTTCGCTACAAGGACAGAGTTGTAATATCACCAACATCCACCCTCAAAAGTTGCATTTTGGCAGAATTGCACTCATCTCCCATTGCAGGACATTCAGGCTTTCAGAAGACGTATGCTCGCACCAGAAGATCATTTTTTTGGACAGGCATGAAACAGGACATCCTTACTTTCGTAGCAGAATGTGATGTCTGTCAATGCCACAAAGGGGAAACCGTCAACACACCAGGCTCCTTACAACCATTGCCCATTCCGGCATCAATTTGGACGGAGGTTTCTATGGATTTCATTACATCTCTTCCAAAGTCAGGGAACAAGTCAGTCATCATGGTGGTTGTGGACCGACAGTCGAAGTATGCTCATTTCTGCGCCCTACCCCATCCGTTTACACCAACTTTGGTTGCTCAATCTTTCATGGATCAGATCTTCAAATTGCATGGCATGCCCACATCTATTGTGTCCGATCGCGACTCGATCTTCACCAGTAATTTTTTGCAGGAACTCTTCAGAATACAAGGCACTCAACTCAAACTCAGTACTTCATATCATCCGCAAACAGATGGTCAAACCGAAGCCATCAACAAATGTCTAGAAACCTACCTTAGGCGTTTCACTTCAGAAAAGCAACACCTTTGGGTACAGTGGTTACCTTTGTTTGAATGGTGGTATAACACCAACTATCATGCCACCACCAAAATGACTCCCTATGAAGCAGTCTATGGTCAACTTCTGCCTTCCCCTACTTCTTATCTCAAGGGGTGCTCCAAAGTACAAGCAGTAGATCAACTCCTACAACACCGCGCAACCATGCTCGCCCATCTTAGAGAGAATCTTCATCAAGCTCAGAACCGCATGAAGCAACAGGCCGACCAACATCGCTCAGAGCACCAATTTCAAGAATGGGATCAGGTCTTTTTAAGGCTGCAACCATATAAGCAAACATCACTCAAAGACAATGGTTGTCAAAAGCTCTTTCCAAAATTCTACGGACCATTCCAAGTACTTCAGCGCATTGGAGAAGTGGCTTACAAGTTGGCTTTGCCAGCTACGGCAAAAATCCATCCAGTTTTCCATGTATCGTGCCGCAAGAAAGTGATTGGGAACAATTGCCGAATCCAAACCAGTCTACCTGAATTGGACGAAGAAGGGTCAATCTGGCTTCAACCCCAACAGGTTCTAGATACACGAGACGAGCACCTGCGCGGCCGCATGATTAAGGAAGTCCTCGTCAAATGGAAATACACCTCTCCGAAAGATGCAACTTGGGAACCAGCCACTATTCTTCAGCAGTTTCCGCAGCTTCAGCCTTGAGGACAAGTCTAGTTTTAAAGGGGAGGGCATGTTAGGGTCCCACCCTAACCCCCTTATTTATGTCATGGGATCACGTCATAGTCAAGAGTCAATAAAGCCCATATTAATATTTGTAAGTTGTTAACCCGCAATTAATGACGAGACCACAGTTAGTTGCAAATGGGCTGTAGTATTAGATAGATGGTATTAATAAAACCCATAGTATTGGCCCGTGGTATTGCATGTATGAGTCATATATAAAGGATAGAGACTCCCTGCGAGGAGGATTGTGTCTTGTTTTTGTAATCGAGCTCTGCTCTATTGGAGGTTTCCCCCTCGAAGAGGCATGTGAACATTGCTCTCTGAATAATAAAATCATTGCTATTCTGTGTTCTGGGTATCTTTTCTTCACATATTCTGTATTTGGGTATTATTTTGCAGGTTAAGAGCATAACATAGATCCAGAGGAATTGACATCTTCGGAGGTAAAGCTTGACATTTTGGTAAGTGCAGTGGAAGAGATGATGCAAAATATCACCACAAGGAATGAGTATGATGTTCAAGACCATGGCCCGTTGATTGATGAAGAACAAGTGGTTGATCCAAAATATTTTCTTTCTTATCTCAGTTGTCATAGATCTGATAATGATTGCTTATAGATCATCTTGGAGAAAAGAGATCTATTGATTTGACATTTATGCTTGATGATGTGTTTTATACTAATGATCTGCATTAGTTTTATCAGTATGATGATGATTATGTTCTCCAAACAGAAGCTAATCTTGTAGACAAACCAACAGCTGGTTTGTGGAAGGAGGAGGTTAACTTTCAACAGTTCGAGTACAGTGATCAACCGTTACATATCAACTATGGAAGTAAGGGGGAAAGTGTAGAAAAATTTGAAGTGAAGGATCTTTACCCTTTTGTTTTACTTCGTTTCAGTTCATCAGAGACAACTTTCATGCAATCAGAAATCAACCGTCGATAAGTTTCGACCTTGAACATTTAGAGGGCAATGGAATCCTTGTTCAAGACTTCTCATGTCTAGATTTGCAACCCCTCAATGCCATTGATTGTCAAGTTGTAGATGAAGACTTGGAAGATGGAACATATGATCAAATGATGCAAGATGAGTCTATACCATTCTGTTTTGAATCATTTCAGTTTCTGAAGGGAAATTTGCATAGTATATCTTCAAATGAGCATCTTGTCAAAAATCATGCAATCTCATTAGAACCAATAGAAAATGGGTTGCAACAGTCTTTTCATGTTTTTCACGATCCAATAGTTGTTGTGTTGGATGATGTCTTGAGTCAAAGTCCTTCTCCATTAGCTAGTTGCGAGCTTAAAACAAGTATTGATACAAACTTGATCCGACAACTGGTTTCTTTATCATTTTCAACAGCGGTATCATCGCAAAGCTCAGATGAAAGTTTGCATTCATGGTATGAGGAGAAGCAAAGTAATAAATTGGATGAGCTAAGTCCTAGTGCACATGAATTTAAAGATCCTTATGCAGTATTTTTGGAGTCGGATAGAGAATCCATATTATTCAATGGATCTATTTACAAGTTTTCATGGGAGTTGCCTTTCAGTAGTTCTCTCTTGTTGTTCATAAGAAGTTACTTGCGGAGAATTCAAACAGCAGCCAGAATACTTACTTGGTGGCATTGGTTGTTTCATTTCACCTGATCAGGTGATGAATGGAACAGCTAGAGTAGGTTTTAATGAATAAGCTCCATTTTTAGCATCTTTTCTAGTTTGTTGGTTGTGTTTTAGTATCGAGTCTTGAGTCGGTCTTTGAGTCTTGAGTCAATCTTCATAGTGTCAGTTTCAGTCTTTGAAGTATCTTGACCGTATTGCCCAATGGATGAGGCACTAGTCTACTTATCCCAGAGATCTACGTTATTCTTGGCACCTCCAAGGAGCTACCATCCCCAATGGAGCCAATGTGAGTGTTAGTCTTTGAAACCTTCCACCAGTGATCAAACATGCTCTTACAAAGTGGTTTTAGGGTGTCAAAGTCAAATTTTGTCATTTTAGTGAGTCTTCAAGTAAAATTTGGTCACTGGGTATTAGGTCTAGGATTTGTTTTCACTCCTTCCAAAGTCTTCCAAGTATTGGTCCATGTCACCATTCAAATGAGTGTACCATCATTAAAAGAGTTTTCATCATTATTTCATGTTACAATCGGTCATTTTACACCTTGTTGCGCTTTAGTTGTGCTCAGGTAAGGCTCATTTCCCTCTCCTAGGGTTTTTGTTTCTGAGCAAGACAAATTGAACTTGGAAAATGTGAGAGAGGTTTTTGTCCACAATAGGCCACAAAAGAAAAACCTCCTTCACTCTTTACACAGGTGTCATGGTTTTATAGAAATGTCAAAAATACAGTTGCCTCATGAGAGTTGCTACACCTCTGGAGTGACCTTGGTCAAATAAATTTTTATCCTAGATGGAATGACCAAATTACTTGTTTGATGAGTCAACTGATAGGTAGACACAAAGACCTTTCCAATGAGCTATCATGAGCTCAATTTGGAGTTTAGGAAGACCTTCAAAAGTTGACTGCAACAACACTTTGCATTTAGGCAACCTCATTCTGCACATTTTGACCAGTCTTGGGAGATTGGAATTTTGATAGGGAAAATGAACTCCAAATTGAAAAATTAAAGATGTTCTAAAAGTAGACTCACCAAGTTTTCCAACAAGCTATCACATGTCCAATTTGGACACAAGGAAGGCCTTCAAAAGTGTCTTTCAAAAAGGCACTACGCACAAAGTTCGACGCTACACATAGAGCTGGCACTACGCACCTGGGTTTTTCCTGCAGTGTTAAATTGAACTGGCGCTACACACCTCGGTGAGTGCACTACGCACCTGACAGTTGAGCTACAAATCATTTCAAATTTCACCAAATCACCTCAAAGCTTCTCCATTACCTCTTTTCAAGTAAGTACACCATCATTCTTGTTGAAAAGTGGTTGTTACATCAGTCTTTGGTGATTTTGTCTCTTAAAAAATCAAACCCTAATTGTCACTAAATTCTCATATATTTTAAAATCTCACTCAATACTGCTGTTCGATATCATTTATTTGTGGTTCGCAAAACCCCATCCCCTCATATATCATTCCCTAAACATCATTCCCTCATACATTTTCCCCAATTCCCAAACCCTACATATACACCCCAAACCATACACTATCCCAAAACCCTACTCACTCACTAAAATCCCATCCCCTGTTCACTCTCACCAATTTTCCTATTAAAATCTCTTCATACTCATCTTACCTTCATTCACCAATTCACCACTCTTCATTCACCACACTTCATTCACCACAAGAGAAACAACTGTACAACAATGGAGAGTGATAGTGAGTATGAACTGGAAGAAGAAACCCTTAGTGACAGTTCTAGGGGGAAAGACACACAGGTCAGGAAGCCTCCTAAGGGAGGAAAACATATTAGAGAGGAGCCCACCAGTTTGAGGGAGCTGCAAGCCTGCCCATTTGCCATTTCTTGTTTTAGACATCAGTCATGTTTCAGTTTCTGTGAAATGGTGGAAAGGGTCAAATCTCATCATGAATTAGCGAGGTTGTTTTTGACACATTGGAAAAAAATGAGATAAACCTTGTTGGAGTTACATTCACTTTGTCACCAGTTGTTATTTCAGAGGCTACAGGTATTCCAAATGTGGGTGAAAAGTGGAACAAAGGTTAGGACATTGACAGGGAGTACTATGAGCCTTACATCAAGGCTAAATATCATAACAAACTCAAGAGAGTATTCCCCTTTAAATTCTTGGAGGACAGGTTTGCTCCATTGATGAAGATCATCATCAAGTACTTTACTTGTGAAGGTAGGTTCTCCTGCTTGTATGCCTACCACATTAGACTGTTGATGCATTTCACTAGGGTGAGAATGATGAATATCCCCTACTTCATGTTCAGAAACATTGAGAAGATGGCACTCATTGTAAAGAATAAATCATATCCCTAACAGTTAACTATAATTTACCACTACTCTTTGCTTAAAATCATTGTTTTACATAAGTTGAACCTCCTTAACATGCCATGGGAAACTTTCATTTCTCATGAAATGTTTAAAGGCCCTCAAGTCTTTTCATCAGTGCCTCATGAAGAAGGTGAACCTTCAGGACATGAAAAGGTCGAAGAGACTAAAATTGTTGGGGTTCCAGTATTTGTGACAATGAGAGAGGAACTAAGAAACTTTCTGCAGCTTCCAGGTGAGTATTATCTCCACAAGGTGTGGAAGGGGTCTCGCCTTCATCTTCATCTTTAGACCAAAGGCAAATGCTATCTCCATAAGGAGTGGAAGGGGCTTTGCCTTCTTCTTCAACTAAATAGGTACATGTTGGGCAGAAACACAAGGGCAAAGGTAAAGGCAAGAAAAAGATGCATGAGAAGGATCCTAGTCATGGGAAAGAGAGATATTTTGACCTTGTTGATCATGAGGAGGCACAAGAAGTTGATTTCATTGACTTGGATGCTCAAGATCCAAGGACTGTTAAAGACATGATCATTAAGGAACAAGAGGTTGAGATACAAGCCTTTTCAGACAATTTAGAGAGGGCTGAGTGGGTCATTAAATATCTAGAGCAAGAAAACAAAAGGAGTTGCAAATGATCAAGGAGAATAGGCAAAAGGATAAGAAGGCAAAGGTCAAGTTTACCTCCATTGAACAAGAGATCGAGAATGACCGAGAAACTTGGCTTGAGAGGGTCAATATACACCTTGAGGGGCTTCTTGAGAAGGCCAATAGAGGCAAGAAGGTGCTTCGCCACATGGCCTACCACTATATGACTCGGAACAAAATATGCAACATAGGCATGAGGAAGCTTAAGGCTAGGTTGAGGAAGGCCTTACGGAGAAAAAAGGAGTAAGACAATCTAAAAATCTTGGCTGAGGCTTCCCTATCCATCAAAACAATTAATGATAGTGCCTTGTGCCAAATCTGGGAAATTTTTGACAAATTTTAGTCATTTTCAATTTTTGAAATTCTACAGCACAGGAATTTTCCCTAGGTGCGTAGCGCCACTGGCGCTATGCTTTTCACTGGGAGACGTTTTGGAGAAATGGTTTACATATTTGGATTCAGAACGATGAGAGCATCAATCCCTGAAATTTTTAGCAATTTTGGAGCAAAAATTGGTCACCTAAAGGTCAAAAAACGATCAAAAAATGACCTCTCTGCCTCTTTTTGGACACACAGAAGCAACCTTGGGAGATTTCACTTTCGAGGTGGGAAATGACATCGAAATGCAAAAATTCAAGATGTTCCAGAAACTAGACAAGAGGAAATTTCCAATTCTCTATCTTGGGCTCAATTTGGTTAAGGGGAAGGCCTCAAAAATCAGTTGAGAAGTGGCACTACGCACCTGGCCAGTGGTGCTACGCACCTGGCCAGTTTGCTAAAAAATCCAAATTTCGCCTAGTTTTTCTACAAGTTGACCTTTTTCTCATCTTGGATAAATTTATGATTGTAAATGATCTTATGCTATGTAACTGTAATTGTAAAATGACCTTAGAGGGTAGATTCATCATTTTGAGGTGGTTTGGGGGTAAATGAATCAGTTTCCATGGTTTTAGAGGCAAGTTGTTCCACTGCCTATATTCCTATTCCTTGTTGGGAAATGGTTGTAACAGTCCCTTATCTCTTGGATTCGACCCCTGATGGCTAGAATAGGTGGTTTTGATGTCTATATTATGTATTTTTCAGTCATTAGCAAAGGTTGGAATCTCTTGTATGCTCTGAGCTACATTGTACATCTCTACAGCAGTTTGGCAAGGGAATAAACCAGGATTTGTGGCTATTTTTGTGCGATTCTTGTGGTAATGTGTTTTTGCATTGTTTCTCCTTCTGTCATTAGTTTTTCTCATGTGTTATGTGTGCCAAAATCTAATTCATTCTTCTAAACTAAATGAAATCAAGATAGATAGGTGGAATACATTGGTAACAGTGCTCTGCCTTGGGAATACATTTAGTTTTTGATATTTTCAACTGTTTGAAGAGGACCCATGATCTTTGCATGCCCTCCTCAAGTCCTCACCAGTCTTCGACCTACCATCTCACTCAATTCCAAGTGCCAAAACACTTACCTGCCTCACCCCACAGAACACCCTGCATCCTGACTTCATTTCTCGGACCCAAAGTTGTCTCCTCCATTTGATCCAGCAACAAAACCATCAAAATCAACCAAAAAACCCTAGATCTACTATACCTAGCCTAAAATCCATATTCTATTTACTCATCTCAATTGAGATTGACAAGGAGAGAGCCCTCGCCCGACCTGGTAGGGCTAGCTGCCAGGTTAAGCTTGGTTTTTGGTTATCCTAGGATTACCTCCCTTCAGCCTAAGGTCAATCTAGGCTCTAACACTCGGGACTAGTTCTGATACTAGAGGTGGTGGAGATTGTGGAGTGACATCAGATGCTCTCAGCATGAGGTCGGTATCTTGGTCCTATGGCTCCTATTCCAAATCCATGTCTTTTGCTTCAACCATTTGCTCAATCTTCTAAGCAAGATTCCGAACTTGCAACTACTCACCCTCTTCTTCATTTGTTGGTTGTTCTGACTCTTTTACCTATATTGCCATAGTTTTCTCTATGATCATTACTTTCCCTTATTCTTGTTCTTGTTTCTACTTCTCTTCCCTCTCTCTCCTTCTTACCTCATGCTCTTCTTTGAGCTTCTCCATTTCCTACAACATCCTTTCTGCTTCCTCCAACCTTTGCTTCTCTCTCTTCCTCCGTTCTACTCTCCTTATGCGCTTTTACCTATTTTCCTCCAATGCAAAGCTACTTTCTCAATGAGAGGATATTCTTTACACTTGTATATTTTCTCATCCTCTAGGTTCTCTATAATATTCCTCTTGCCTTTATCCTGCACCTATTTTCTACTCATTGTTGTTGTTGTCATTGCTTCCTACAATGTTGCTGCCTGCAGAGCAACTTTCCATTCTATAGCCATGATGATCGGTTCATTGAGCATATACAAGTTGTAACAGTACCTCAAAGGATCTTCCTCTACCCAATGAAATGTCCCGTGGGTCCATGGATAATACACATTTGCATAGTGGTTCTTGCAAATATAGTGGGGATCATATGGATTATAGTTCATGGTGCCAAACTCAAAATTTTCTAAGTCCTTGGCCTCGGGCATCCGCATCCTTCAAGCTCATGATCTTGTACAATCCAAATGGTAAATGAAGAGCAAGCCATGGTGCCTTATTCCTCCTATGTAGTCCTGCTAATAACCCTGTGGATATGTGATATGAAACCTCTTGCATGACCAATGTATCCGTGGCAAACCTTAGTAGCACATGTAGAGGCTTCTCTCCACCAAAAATCCTCATGAAGTGCTACCGGATGAGGCATACCAATTTGCAACGTTAAATAATTCCTCCATTACTTCTTGGGACATGAAAGGTGGATCCTATTCAAATATCAACTTATAAACTTGGATGCTGAAATGGTCAAATAGCCTCACCATGACTCCTCGGTTGCTACACTCAAAAAGGAACTTGCAATAATGATCTGATAATCACCCTATGAGTGACATCAGTTAATGATTTATTGAACAAGGTATTACAGACTCATGTGTTGGTGTGTGTTCCATGTTATTTAAGCAACGAATCAATTAGATTGCCAATACACAGACATTTAAATGGAGAGACAACAGAGAAATACAATAAGAAAATACAAGAACACAAGAAATTAATAAGGAGTTCACCTTATTCTACAGGGCTGCATCTCCGGTCCAGCTTCCAGTGGTGGCCTTGTTTTATTGTGTCTTGAGCAAAAAATTACAATGCAGGAGCTCAATATAAGTCACCTGAAGCAAATTTGCTTGGCAAGGTGGTTCTTGGATTCCCCAAGCCACTGGAGTGCACAGATTCTATTTGCCTACCAACTCTGTGACCTTCTGGTCTACAATGGAGAGAGCCCAATGTGGTGCTCAGTCCGAACAGATCCTCTATGGGATGGCTTGAATCTCTCAAGCTCTCTGTTGCTCAACGTTGCCTTTGGTTAGCTCGGCCCTCTGTCTTCTTCTGCTTTTGCTTCACTATCTTCTGTTTTTATGTTCTGTCCTCCTCTCGGGATTCGGGTCTCTCTGTCTCTCGTCCTCCTCTGAGGATTCTCTCTTTGTCCCTATCTTCTATCTTTGTTCATGGCTTTGAATCCATCCGTTCCCATGTCTGTTCGGTTCCTCTTCCGCCTCCGTCGAATCACCTTCTGCAGCTATGCTTGGAGTTCCCTGTTCGACGTCATCATCAACACTCAGGGAGTGGCCACATGCCCTCCTGTAACTCGCACCAGCCTGCTTCATTAGTTCATTTCTTTAGTTACATCATGGAATGAGTTCTTCCTCCACCGTGGTGGTCAAACAGACTTCAAATCCTTCTAAATCGCAGCTCATTTCCCTCGTCGATTTCGCTTCTCCATTGGGCACAATCTCAACTATTAGATCTGGGGCCTCTAGATCCGACGCCATATGCACGTTTCACGCGGTTGACTTACTTGACCGTTAGTGCGTGATCAACGGCCATTTTCTCTCACTTGCCACGTGTCGATCGTTGAGTTGGATTGCTACGCTTCCATCCAAAACCGCTTACCATTTGAGGGTGCCCTGACCAATACCATCGGTTTTTCGAAGCGCAGGTCCCGCCTTGTCCTTTAGTGATTTTTCACTTTTTACCCTGTGGTTCTCTGGCTCTCCATGCGACCAAACACTCGAGGCTACTCCATTTCGGCCCTTTTTGCCGAGTGATGCGCAATTAGCACTAGGTGCTAATTGTGCATTGAAAACCTCCTTTGTTTCCCGATCCGAGGCTCCCAAGGGCTAATTTGGCCTCCCTCGTAGTCTTCATGGGCCTCAGTCAACGCGCTTTGATCGAGGTCCTCGTCGTTCTACGGTGGCTGCCATTGCCACTGGTTTAGGGATGTTTTTGAATGTTGTTTTGGAATTCTTTGATGTTTGTCCTAACCTGGTACAATCATGGTTCTTTTGACAGTTCTTTATGGATCCAATTAGGATCACGTCCTTCCCACTAAAAAAACTTTTGGACCACCAAAAGTTGGTTTTCAAGCATCGACTAAGTGAGGGTATTACTTTCTCACTTGTCCAATCTCAATCCACTTTGCACTACTCGGCTTTGATCCTTTGAGTCCAATCCTGAGGTACTCAATGTCTCCCCTGCGCGTTGTCCTCACCTTCCTGTCCAGCACTGTGTCTTCCTGCAATTCATTAAGATATTCAGGTAGCAGGTCATCAATAGAAGGCAATTGACTCTACCCTTTAGTGTCTTCAATCATTGAAGTTTCAAACAATCTCAAGCAATCTGCATTTATGACTGAGTAGATGTGCATGTAAGCTGGTAAATCAAGGTGAAAAGCATTTTCACCAATCTTTTGAAGTATCCTAAAGGGTCCATACCTGATAGGCTTTAGCTTTTTACCTTCACCTTGCATTTTTTCCTTGCTGATATACAGCCAGACTTGGTCACCAAGTTGAAAACTATGCTCCATCCGATGCTTATCATGCTTAGCCTTGTATTTGGCTTGGCTCTTTTCCAGCTATTACTGTACTGCTTGGTGGATCTCCTGGATCTATTCAATTAACCTAGTTTCCCTGCCCACATCACTGTGTCCATCAACCATGGTATCTTTACCAAAGACAAAATCCAAAGGATACCTTGGTGTGAAACCAAAACAGGTATCAAAATGAGATCTCTATGTAGAAGAATGTTTTGCTCTGTTGTAACCATGCTTCACATAACACAAGTGTTCATCCCAAAGTTTAGGATGTTTTCTGCAATATCCTCTCAGTAACTGGATCACTGTCCTGTTAACTACCTCTGTCTGGCCATCTATTTGTGGATGAAAAGCTATGCTTTTCTTTATTTTGGTGTCCATCAGTTCCCATAGACTCGACCAAAGCTTCCCCACAAATCGGGTGTATCGATCAGATATAATAGAAGTGGGTAATCCAAAATGAACCCATACATGTTCGAAGAATAATTTTGCAGTATGTTCAACTGTAATCTATTTATTACAAGGTATCAAAATACACATTTTGCTGAACCTATCCACAACAACATATAGATAATCATGACCTTTCCTAGATTTAGGTAGTCCTCCAACAAAATCCATGGAAACACTTTCCCAAGGGTACAAGCCTAGTTTGCTGTTACTGGGCTTGCTTTTAGCACACATAGCACACCCTCTTACATATCTAGGAACTATATCATTCATTTTTGACCAATAAAAAAATCTTTGCAGCTGTGCAACTGTTTTACTTACCACAAAGTGACCTGATATCAGAGAAGCGTGTGCTTCCCTAATTATCTTTACTGTCTCAATTTGTGGAATGCATAGTTTCCCACAATGATCTAAGAGTCGGTCCTTCACATGATAATCCAATTCTTCTACTCTTTTACCCTGTCTCAAAGTTTCATATACATCTTTAAAGTTCATATCCTGAGCATATTGTTCTATGTAGCTTTCATGTAGCATAGAATTATGCTTAAGTATGGTAGATGCATTTATAATGGGTCTAGATAGCATGTTTGAAACCTTGTTATGTATGCCCTTTTCATATCTGACGACTAAATGAAACTGTTGCAGTAAACCCATCCATCTGTAATGTCTTGATTGCTGCAACTTAGTTTGGGAGTGTAGATATTGAAGTGGTTGATGATCAGTATGTATAACTGTCTCTTTGCCCATTAAGTAATGTTTCCACTTTTTCACACTCTGAACTAATGCATACAATTTTTTATCATATGTAGGATAGTTAACTACTGTAGGATTAAAAGTCTCAGAATGATAACATATGGGTTTAACGTGTTGTGTCAACACTACTCCCACTGCATAGTCACTGGCATCAGTTTGGATCTCAAATGGTCTTTGTAGATCTAGCAGTGTAGTACAGGTGTTGTACTAATCTTTTCTTTCAAGGTGTTGAAGGCTTTTTGATGTTTGCCTCCCCACTGAAACACCTTATTCAATCTTCTTAAAGCATGTAAGTGAGTTGCAATTGAGGAAAAGTTAGAAATTAACTTCCTCCAATATTGTGCTACTCCTAAGAAGCTTCTCACTTCTGTAGCAGACCTGGGTTTAGGCTAGTTCACAATGACTGCCACTTTAAAGGGATCTACTTTCAATTCACCTCCCCCTAATATATGACCCAAGTAGTTTAGAGATGTTTTGCCAAATTCACATTTTGAGAGTTTAACATAAAGCTTTTCTATTTTCAAAACATCTAGTGTCTGCTTAACATGCTTTAAATGTTCTTCCCACATTTTACTAAAAATCAGAATGTCATCTAGGTACACAATAAAAAAATCATCAAGAAAAGGTCTGTGTACATAACCAAAACGCATAACCAACCATTCATACAATCCCTGCTTTGTTTTTAAAGCAGTCTTCCATGCATCTTGTTCTACAACTCTGACCTGATGGTATCCACTATGCAAATCCAGCTTGGTGAAATAAACAAATTCCTTCAATTGATCTAAAAGGTCATCTATGCGAGGAAGGGGATAATCATTTTTTATTGTTATCTTATTCAGTGCTCGGTAATCAATGCACATTCTCCACAAGCCATATTTATTTCTCACCAAAACGATTGGTGACCCACATGGTGATGTGCTAGGCCTGATGAACCCTTTCTCGAGCAACTCCTGCACTTGCTTCTTGATTTCAGCATTCTCTAAAGCAGACAACCTGTACATTCCAATGTTAGGCAATGGAACATCTTGCTGCAAAATAATATCATGTACTATTCCCTTTTTGGGTGGCAGACCTTTAGGTTCTTGAAACAAGACATCACACTCTGAAACAACCTTTTCTATATCAACTTGTTGTTTAGCATTACAACCGTCAAATACATTGGTTTTATCAGGTTTCTTTTCCTTTACAACCATCAGTAAGAATTGTTTGCATGAATTTATCATTCTTTTCATCTGTCCTGAGTTTATGAGAGTATAATTATTCTTGAGCTTGTGAGCTCTTACAAAGTATTCGATTCCATCTTTAATAAGTAGATACTTGTTCTCGGCTCTATAGAAAATAGCCTTTCTATCATACAAGTAAGGACTTCCTAAAACAATTCCACATATATCCAAAGGAATTATGTCTAACTCAACCTCATCTACAAATGTTGACCCAAAAGAAAACTTGAGTTTGCACTATCTACTCACTTGTAATTGTGCTTTATCATTCAACCATCCTAATGGGCATGGTTTCTTGTGAGGTGTAGTTGCTAATCCTAATCTCTTTACAATTGCTTCAGAAATCAAATTTACTTGTGAGCTATTATCAAACAAAGTATCAATCTTTTGATTTTTGGAAATAACTCAAATATGAAAAAGCTCATGTCTTTTTCTCTCATTTTCTTCATCAATAACAAATTGAGCAGAATTACTAATAGATGCTTCAAAATTCTTACCTTTTATACCTGTGGTTACTATAGTTGTTTCATCTCCTGAGTCTGACCCTAAATCTTTCTGAATAGCTACAGTAGTCTTCTTCTTCTTGCCTTCGGACTTCTTAGGTCTCAGCTCTGGATGCAGAATCTAACAATGCTCATACTCATGCCCATCCTTTTTATAGTGAGTGCATGAAGCTCTGCTTTTCTGTGTAGTGTCCCCCAACTTCTGGATTTCCATTCTTTCCTCTAGCTTCTAAATGAGTAGCTTGTACAGATACCTCATCTATACTAGTGGGATTAAACATGAGGATGGTATGCCTCATGTCGCTGTGTAGACCCCCAATATACTTCAAAAGAGTCTCTAGTGAGTCTAATGAGATACCCAACATCAATGATCTCTTTCTAAACTCTTGAGTATACCCTTGCACACTTTTCCCTTCCAACTGTCAAAGAGTTTGCCAACTCATCATGGCTTGTTTCATGTAGGCCAATGGATAGAATTGCTTTTTGATTGCAGAAACAAATTCACTCTAGACAGAGATAGTCTTACCATGTCTTTTCATATCAGCTTGGGTTCTGCCTTCCCACCAAACCAAGGTAGTGCCTCCTAGGTGTAGGCTTGCCAGCTAAATCTTACTCTTGTCTGAGTCTATGTTCTATACCCTGCAATACACATCAATTTGTCTAATCCAATTGTCCAACTTTTCAGCATTTAGCTCTCCATCATATATAGGAAAATCAAATTTAACATCTAACTTGATCAAAGATGCTTTTTTATTATGCACAGGGCTATTAGGAGGTGTGAGAAGGTCTTCCTCTTTCCCTTGTCCTTTGGAGTGGTCATGGAAGTGAGACTCATCTTCTTCTTTATCTTGTTTAGAACCTTAGGAGTCTTCAACCTTATGCTTTCTAAAGTCCTTATACATTTCTTCTACCATAGACTTTATAGCTAGGAAACTTTCTATGAATTGAGGGTCTGGCCCCACAGAACCTTCCTCTGACATTGTCTTCCGAGGATAGACTCTCCCAATTTCAGGATTAGTTTCCACCAACTCTCCTTCTCCTAATTTGAGCTTTGATCTAGTGAGCATTCAATAGCTAAACTAGCACAAGCTTGTCTAACGTTATAGCCTAAAGCTCTGATACCACTTGATCTAATAATCACCCTATGAGTGACATCAGTTAAAGATTTATTGAACAAGTTATTACAGACTCATGTGCTAGTGTGTGTTCTGTGCTATTTAAACAACAGATTGATCAGATTTCCAATACATGTACATTTAAATGGAGAGACACCAGATAAATACAGTAAGAAAATACAAGAACACAAGAAATTAATAAGGAGTTCACTCTATTCTCCAGGGCTACGTCTCTGGTCCAGCTTTCAGTGGTGGCCTTATTTTATTGTGTCTTGAGTAGAGAATTACAATGCAGGAGCTCAATATCAGTCACCTGAAGCAGATTTTCTTGGCAAGATGGTTCTTGGATTCCCCAAGCCACTGGAGTGCACAGACTCTGTTTGCCTACCAGCTCTGTGACCTTCTGGTCTACAATGGAGAGAGCACAATGTGGTGCTCAGTCTGGACAGATCCTCTATGGGATGGCTTGAATCTCTCAAGCTCTTTGGTGCTCGACGCTACCTTTGGTCAGCTCGGCCCTCTATCTTCTTCTCCTTTTGCTTCACTGTCTTCTGTTCTCTATGTTTTGTCCTCCTCTCGGGATTCTGGTCTCTCTGTCTCTCTTCCTCCTCTCAGGATTCTCTCTCTGTCCCTGTCTTCTATCTCTATTCATGGCTTTGAAGCCATCTGTTCCCATGTCTGTTCGGTTCCTCTTCTACCTCCGTCGAATCACCTTCTACAGCTGTGCTTGGAGTTACTTGTTTAGCATCATCATCAGCGCCCAAGGAGTGGCCACATGTCCTCCTGTAACTTGTGCCAGCCTGCTTCGTCGGTTCATTTCTTCAGTTACATCATGGAATGAATTATTCCTCCACCGTGTTGGTCAAGTGGACTTCAAATCCTTCTAAATCGCGGCTCATTTCCCTCGTCGATTCCACTTCTCCATCTGACGCAATCTGAGCCGTTAGATCTGGGGCCTCCAGATCCGACGCCATACACATGTTTCACGCGGTTGACATGATCGACCGTTAGCGTGTGATCAACAACGGTTTTCTCTCACCTCCACTTGCCATGCATCGATCGTTGAGTGGGATCGTTATGCTTCCATCAAAAACTGCTTACTGTTTGAGGGCGCCCTGATCAATACCACCAAAGTTTTGGAGCACGGGTCCTGCCTTGTCCTTTAGTGCTTTTTCACTTTTCGCCTTGCGGTTCTCGAGCTCTCCGCACGACCAAATGCTCGGGGCTACTCCATTTCGGCCCTTTTCGCCCAGGCGCTAATCATGCATCAAAAACCTCCTTTGTTTCCCAATTAGGGCTCCCAGGGGTTAATTTGGCCTCCCGCGTAGTCTCCATGGGCCTTGGTCAGCGCACTTTGACCGAGGTTCTCGTCGTTCCATGTTGGTTGCCATTGTCACTGTTTTAGGCGTGTTTTTTATCATTGTTTTGGAATTCTTTGATGTTTGTCCTGACCTGATACAGTCATGGTTTCTTTGGTAGTTCTTTATGGATCCAATTTGGATCAAATAAATATTCACAACTGTCTTTAATGGTGTCCTTGTCCAACTCATACTAGGAAACTGATGCTGGGCACAAATTACATCAAGAAGGTATGTGGACATTTAGAATATCACTTTCTCATCCTTGGGTGAATTCTTGGCATTAGTCACTAGTTGAATGGCCTTTTTTCATTCGCCAACTGGTCCAACATAACCACCCAATTCTGCAGAAAGGTATTTGTGCTCTCTTGACCATAAAATTGGCATGAAAATATGATCAAGAGTTGGTAGGGATTTATGAGTGACTTAATCTTGTAAACATGATTGGTTTTCGACCTAAAATTCGACGACTCTTTCACCCAATGCTTGATGTCTCTTGTGTTCACATTCTTGTTGGGGACATAGAAAAGTGCATCCATGTGGTTCACCATCTGTGGTAAGTGATTCATCTGATTATATTTTTCCATCTTGAACGTATCAATTTGTGTTCCACTGGCACCACTCATTGTCATTGTCTTGGGATCAGTATGTGAGAGAATCTAGTGAATGATGTCTACACATGGGAAGGTTGGGTACCTGCATGCAACCTTATATAAGTCTGACTTGTAGATGTTGACATAGACCTTTCAATCGTCTAGATCTTCCTTGAAGCTACCTGCATAGATATCCTTGTTTTCCTGCCATGTTATCTTGATATCCTTCTTTATGAACAGTTGTGTGTCTGCATAGACTGGCAAGTTCATTGACACCTATTTGACTACATCCCTGGTGTTTCTCTTGGTCGTATCCTTTGATGCAGCTTTCTTGGAAGCCATGTTACCTGTACTCATGAAGAGCTGCTCAACAACTGTTGCACTTGGAGACAGAGAGGACACTCATGGCATGCAAATTTTAGCTTGAAACCAAAATCAGTTCAAGAACAAACCAAGCAAAAAATTGGTCACCTGCTAGGAAGGATTGCACAATCCTGGCTCTTAGAGGTGAGTGACTATGAGCTAGATCTGTGCATTGCACAGTCCCAACTGCCAGTGAGGAGGTGATCCCAACTGGAACCATGCAATGCGCAGTTTATTCTAGCTTGTGTTGGCTGGGACTGTGCATTACGCAATCCCAGTTTCCAAGGCTGTGGGATGGGATCATGGAACTGTACATTGCACAGTTGGATTCAGTCCCTAGAAAACATTATGTAATTCCTGGAGCCAAGGCAGAGCCTTGAGATTCAGAAATGCATAGTGCATGCCAGGAAGAGCTAGATCCAAGCCAAGGAAGCCCAGATATTCCCAAGGGAAACATGAAATTGAGCAGATTTGAAAGTGTAAGTGAAGATAGTATGAGTGGATGAGTATTCATGCAATGAAAACAAGTGCAGAAATTAGTAAAACAGAAGAATAACAAAGTTTATGAATAGAGTTTCAGCAATGGTGTCTGTTAGTGCAAAAACTGGGTTATGCATGCGACACTTAAGAAAGGCAATGAAAAATTTTTAAAAACACTTCTACAAGCTAAAAAAATCAAAATGCCAACGGTCATTCAATCAAATGGGTAAAACAACACTCTCACAAGCCAAGGAAACAAAAGCATCAGAAAAAGTAGCAAAAGACTAGAAAGGCAAGACTTACCTGGAAGCATTGTGACGACTGTGTCGAAGGTTCCTAAATCTCTTCAAGAATGTGAGAGCTCCAATATTGAATGTGAAAATGAGCTATGGCGACGTCCATTAAAATGTTTTGATCAATTTAGGGTTTATGTCACTAAGGAAAAAACTTTAGGAAGAAGCAACACATGGCGGAATTTTCCAACTGCTAAAAATAGATCCTTTTTTTTAGGATTTTTTTTTCACTTTTTTCTTTTTTCGGGAAAGGTTTCCATGCATGCACTGAGAAATTGCGTAGTTCCGAGAAGAACCAGGCAACTTACTGGCACATGTATCGAGAAGCTATTGAGGGAATGCTTCTATGCAATTCTTTGGTTGAGTGGCTCCTAGGTTGCCTCTCATGCTTTGCACAGTTTCCTAGTTGAAGGCAGGCTACCATCTAGGTTTGATCAATTCTAGAGCCAAAGCTCACTGTGGGCTTGAACTGTGCATTTCCTAAGCGAAAGGCTAGTTTCCCTCTAGGATTGTGCAGGTCACTAAGGAAAATCTATAATTGGATTGTAACCAAGTCAAGAGGTCACCTTGTGGTTAGACAACAATGAAAGTAAGCAAACACAATCTATAAAGAAAAAAATTAAACTCAATGAAAGCACAAGTACCTGGGTAAGTGGGAGATAAGCTACTGGGATTTTAGTAGTGAGGCTCCAAAAGGAAGCGTAGGAAAAATTTTGGACGGTGGTTCTAGCATCCACAACAGGACAAGATTAGAATCATGAGAGGGTGGTGTATTTGGTGAAAAGGTTGAAGGAAGAATTCTTTTTATGGGTTTTTTTTATGTATGAAAGAGAGGAATTTTTTAGGATGAGTTTTGGCTAAATGGAGTGGATAAGTGATGAAGAAATTTTGGTGGACCTCTTCCAATATTTCCTAAGGAAAACATGACCTTTTTGTCCCCTTTTCTCAATTATATCTAACTCCTACAGCATTTCACATTTCTCCTATAGAAATTCAGGACAATATTGTAGCAGTTCACGATAGTCTTGTAGCACTTTAAAAAGGAGGCAAAACATGGTTCAATTGCTATCTAGATGATGGAGAGAGGTAGGGAGGTGAATTAAGAGGATGAAAATGCAATGGATAGATGGGAAGAATAGAGAAATGAATTTGTGGATCTTGTTCTGTAACCATTATTCTTATGACTGTCTGGAGTCCCGCAGAAGAGAGATGTTAGACAAATTGGTGTAAGGATTCCTCCCTTATGTCTTATTTATTCTTATTTTTATTTTTATTTGAGACATGTAGACATCCTCTGTAGAGGTTTTCAACTTGCATGCCTACCCTAGGCACCTTAGGGGAGGTTTTCACCTGGGGATCTTTTCATTTTATTTTTATTTTTGTTTTTTGTTTTTTTCTCTTCTTATTTTTTTTTCTCTTGGGATACCTTACAAAGGTTTTCAACCCTTAGTTGGCCTTAGATGCCTCATAGAGGTTTTCATCTAGGCACTTTGTTTTTCTTTTTTCCTTTTCTAGAATTTTTATGGACTAACAGATGTGATCCTACAAATCACATCTCCTTATTTAACTAATAAACTCTTCCTTAGACAAGGGCCTTTTTTACAACTTGAACCTCTAACCATAGATAAGTAATGGAATTTATTCCTCATCAATTTTTCTGATTTGGACAGACCCATTCTTACAAAATCTTTCCACTAGATAGAGACCCAACCATCTTGTCATTAACTTCCCCTTGAAATCCTTGAATCTGTAATCATACTGCAGGGCCCAATCACCTTCCTGAAAAGTATTCTTCCTAATGTGTTTTTCATGCCAAATCTTCCTTTGTAGTTGGATTACCTCAGTGTGCGGGAGATATTGCAGCCTAAATTAATCTAAGCCACTAGTTTGGATCAGCCTCTCCTTTTTTGTTGTATTTAGGTCCAAGTCTAACTGAGATTCCATCCTTAAGGTGTTGTATTCAAATTCAATGGACAATAGGGCCTTCTTCCCATAGACTAGTTTGAATGGAGTAAATCCAGTGGTCGTCTTCCAAGCTGTGTTGTAGGCCCAAGCAACTTCTACAAGTTTGTATGCCAAATATTTTCTACTTCTACTAACAACCTTCAATATAATGTTCTCCAATGCTCTGTTTATGACCTCCACTTTCCCATTTTCCTGAGGGTGATAGACAATGGATGTTTTGTGCTTAATCTAGTGTTGCCTCATGATATTTTCGATCATATTTTATGTGAACTATGTGCCTTGATCATTGAATAATTCTCTCTTTCTCTCTCTCTCAAAAAAAAAAAAAAACTTGTAGAATATGTTATGTGTCATAAACTTAGCCACTTTTTTCTCGGTTGTTGCCTCTACTTCCTTTGTTTCAACACATTTAGTTAGGTAACCAGTGCACACAATGATATACTTATTCTGTCTTGATGGGGGATCAATGGGTCCAATGAAATTAATGGCCCACTTATCAAATGGATCTATAGTCACTTGAGGTTGTAAGGGAATTTCATCCTTAGGTGTGGGCTTACCCATCCTTTGTCACTGATCATACCTGGTAATGTAGCTCCTTGCATCTTGATGCAATGTGATCCAATAGTAACCTGCTTGTAAAACTTTGAAGGTTATCCCTTTAGCAGCAAAGTAGCCTCTAGAAGGTCCATCATGGCATGCTTAGAGGATGTCAAAGACCTCCTCTTCCCTCACACATATCCTCAAGATCTGATCTGGCCCTAACTTGAAGAGATTTTCCCCAATCCAAGTGAATGGGTCACTTTTCCTAATAATCTTTATTTTCTCCTTGAAGGATATATTAGGAGGGAACCTTCTAGTAACCAAGTATGTTGTTATATCATCAAACGAAGGAGATAGCATCAATATGGAAACGAGGTGTTCAATTGGAGCTAATCATCTACTATTTCTTCCTTTTCTGCATGCAAGGTTAGTCTTTAAAAGAAATCTGGAACCACATTCTCTTTTCTTGGTTTGTCAATAATAGTCAAATCGAATTGTCGTAATAAAAAAATCCATATAATCATCCTAGAATTGACATCAAGTTTATTCACTAAATACTTAATGGCTACATGGTCAGTGTGAAAATTGTTTGATATCCAGTGATGTAATTCCTAAACTTGTTGAAATAATGTACCATAGCCAAGAGTTCCTTTTTAGTGATAGTCTAATTTAACTCAGCTTTAGAAAGGTTCTTACTGATGAAATATATAGCATAAGGAAATTTTTCTTCCACTTATCCTAAGGTATCTCCTATGGCTTTATCTAAGGCATTTGTCTGTATATGGAAAGGTGATGCCCAATTGGGACCACTAAGGATTGGTGCAGTGGTTAGCTTTTCTTGTAGCACTTCAAAGGCTTCCTGACAATTGTTTGTCCAGCAAAAGTCTGAATCTTTAACTAGTAGTCCAAACAATAGTGAATCCAGTTTACTAAAGTCCTTAATGAACCTTATATAATACCCAACTAATATAAGGAAGCTTCAAACATATCATTGCTTTTGAGGGACATGGACCCTTTTAATGATCACAAGTTTGTTTGGGTCAACCTGTATCCCTTCCTTGGATATGGAATAGCCAAGGACAATCCATGCATTTATCAAAAAAATCACATTTCTTAGGAATCAATGAAAGATTCATCTCAATGCATTTCTTTAACACTTTGCATAGATTAGAAAGAGATTCCTGGAAGTCACGTCCATAAGGAGTAAATTCATCCATGTATATCTCAACAATGTCATGAAAAAGTTTAGGAAAGATACTTAGATTTCCCTCCAGAAGCTAGCAGGGGCATTGTACAGATTAAATGGAAGGACTCTATAAGAAAAGGTACCCCAAGGAAATGTGAATGTGGTCTTATCTTTGTCTCTAGGGATGCTCTATATTTGGTTGTACGCACTAAATCCATCCAGGAAGGAGAAGAATTTCTTCCTTGCAAGGCCATTTAGGACTTGGTCACTGAAGCGAAAAGAAAAATGGTCCTTCTTTGTAGCCTTGTTAATATCTGGGTAGTGAACACAGATCCTTCACTTCCCATTTTTCTTGGGGACTAAAACAAGAAGGGACACCCACTCACTATCTGATATGGGATATATGAACCTTGCATCTAGTGGATTTTGTAATTCCTCTTTCACAATGTCCTTACGTGTTGGGTTCATCCTTCTCTGGGGTTGGCGCATGGGCTTGTATCCCTGCTTGATGTAGATATGATGAGTACATAATCAAGGATGCACACTCTTAATCTCCTTATTTTCCCAAGAAAAATCATCCAAGTGTTTCCTTAGCACACTACATAATTTCTCCTCCTGTTTGACTGAGAGAAGAGGGGTAGATATTTAGATTTCTAGATGGGATAATTTCCACAACCTTGGCATGTTTTACACTAGAGTCAGCAGAGAAAAAGTTAATCCAAGGACTACCTTCAAGTTCCTTTATTATTTCATCAACTAGCATGGTAGTGGCAGGTTGATTTTGTAATATATGGTCGATAAGGTCATCTTCATCAAGTTTCCCTCCCCCTAAAACAGTTTCTAGTGTGCATATTGGGTAGGGGATTGTCTAATAAAAAATTTCCTCTTCCTCATTCTCTAACCACAAGGGAAAGTCATGCTCAACATAAGGTTGAGCAAGAGGATACAGCACAAGTTGTTTTGATAGATGCCCATTTTTAATGGTCATGTTCCCAACCTGAAACTAATGGAGGCATTAGTAGTGGCCAACCAAGGTCATCCTAGGATGAGTGGATATCCATTAAACTTGGTTTTGGGTTGGAGGACAAGAAAATTTGTGGGATACTCCTAGGATAAATGGATACCATTACATCCTCAATAAATCCCTCGGTAACTATTGTGGACCTATCTGCAATTTGCAATACTATAATGGTCTTCCTTAAGGCCCCTTGGAGGTTGAGCTTGAGCACGATTCCCTGGTCATCACATTGATTGCATCCCAAAGGTTGATTAAGGTATTAGGGACCATAATTCCATCTATGTGCACATCCACTACTAGGCTACGAGGATCTAAGTACTTTTGGGAGATCACCCTCCCAAGCATCAAATCAGATAATTGTCCAACAACATTGATAGTGGGGGTATCTCCTCTTCTTATCCCATGTCTCTTGAAGAACTCTTCCTTGATAATATTGTTGTAAATGGGAACATCCTTGGTGGCTTAGAGAAGGGGTATTTTGACACACAAGTTCTTCAATTCTTCCAGAATTTCAACCTCTTTTGGGGTATGTTGTTTAAGGTGAACCAACCTTTTAGGATAAGGGGGTGAATTGACTTGAGGAGCATCCTCTTCATTCTCCTCTTCAATATTTCCAGGTGGAGAAGGTGGGAAATTATCTGGGAGAACCTTCCCATACCATAGGATGATATATTGGATTTCCATAGCATAAGCAGGATAGGCTATCTCCCCGCTGTAAACCTATTTTGCTTGATTATTTTTTGGGTTCGTATTGGGTTGAGAAATAATTTGAGGTTTCTTAGGTTGAGTATGGTGAGGAAGTTGTCGTTTAGGTTGACGTAGATGTAATAAAGTTGGAGGTTGGGTTTTTTGAGGCCTCCACCTTGGTGAGGGGTTTCCACATTGGGAGGATTGGGGTGGATATGGCTGAAAAGGAGGCTTGATAGGCTGAGGAGGATATTCAGGAGCATACAAAAATGGAGGAGGTGTCAACCATGATAAATGAGTGGAAGAGTACCAAGGATGAAAAGGTGCTTGTTTGTTTAGATTGTAATAACGATAGTGCAAACCTTGCATGACCTATTGATATGTTCGAGGGCCTGGAGGCCTCCTTTGGTTAATGAGGAAGAGTTTCTTTGAACCACCATATACCCCTTGGTACACAACCTTTAGTCCTAGTGGAGAGGTAAATTTTTCTATTGCATGGTTTTCTTCACAAACTGAGTAGACATCTATGAAATTAAGTGGGAACTCATTCCTAGGATGTCTCTTAGTGCATCTAGGGTAGAAGGTAGCTAGTTCCCTTTCTTCTTCCTCTTGCTTCCTTTCGATTTGCATAGTTTCAATTTGTAGGGAAAAATTGTGCAAATTTGCACTCTTAAAATCCTCTAACATAATTCTCATCTCATTCTTGATGGCCATTATAGAGGGAGAGGAACTAACCAAGCTTTAGCTAGACCTACCCTTTTTCCTAGCATCCCTAAAGCAATTTCAGAATGAATTTTTGATGTCATCATAAGGAAATTGGTAGATATCTCCTCCAGACAGCATGTTCAGGGTTTCCATTACATCCTCCCTGATCCCTCAGAGAAGAACTAGCTTCAACGACTCAGGTTCAAGGGTACATTTAGCCCTCCTATAACTGATTTGGAATCACTTTTAATAGACTTATAAGAATTCATCAGGTCTAAGGGTCATCCTAAATATATCCTCCTTTGTTTCTTTAAACCTACAATAACCCATGTACTTTTCATTGACGACTTGTTTCATTTGGGACTAGGTAGTGATTTTTCCTCCAGGTAAATTCATAAACCAATGAAAGGTGGCATCTTTGAGAGCATATGGAAACAACTTCAGCTTATGCTCATCTGAGGCATGGTCATAGGCCCTACAATCAACAGTAAATTCAAACATAAAAGTATCAACGTCCTCATAGGTTAGGCCATGGAAATGTGTAATGGTAGCAGGGCTTATATTATTCATTCTGGCCTCCCCATTGGTTTCTCTGATAAGGAAAAACTCATTGTGCCTATTTTCAACCATGGTTTGGGTAGGTGAGATATTTTCTTCTTCCCTTATGGGTTCCTAAAAAATTTCAGGTTTTTCACCTAGAGGGTCTTCTAACTCCGCTGTAGTCATAAAGGGAAGTTCACAGTCACCAAAGAAGAATGTAGGTTGGCCACTTGAAGGGGTGAGGATTTTTGGTAAGAATTTCCCTTAACTATCCCTACACCTATGAGGCATGAAAGAACTAGCTTTGTGCCTTTTTTTTGAATTTTCACTTTTTTCGAAAATAATTTTCACTTTTTTAGAAAACAATAAGACTAATACAAAACAAAAAAGAAAAGAAATCCTAGGTAGAAAGAACACCTACTTAGACACCTCCCCGACAACAACACCAAAAAGTGATGAGCCCTGGTATTGCACCAAAAATGTTGCAACTCCCAAGGGCTTCTCAACTTACATTATCATTCCAGGGTTTGTATAAACTTAGAGGTGATAGTGCTATATGCATAGAAGGTTAGGTTATACTTATGTCACCCTCATTCATGATATCAAATCAAGGTGTTCAAATACCACTCCTTCAGCTAACTACAAATAGAAAAGCATGTCATAATTGCAAGGATATGAACATGATTCTAACTACAGAAGTGAAAATGTCATTCATTCAATGTAAATGCCGAATTGAAATTGCATGAAAGTAAAAAGGGTAGTCTGGTTATAGAAGTAAACCATGCTATTCAATTTTCCTAGTTAATAAAATTAACATCCTACTTGCATGAATCATCTATCTATTTGCAACTTGCTTGAAAATGAGAAATTCAACCTTCACAATTATGAAAAAAACTGTTAATTCTAATTCGCTTTGATATCTCATGTTTGCAATGAGGAGCGGATGGGGTTGGATTATACTTAGAATATTCTTTGGTCATGAAATCTAGGCTTTTGGGAAATTATTTAACTTCAATACCCAAGGGTCAAAATCTACAGCTTAACTGGTTGAAGAAAACAATGCTATAGGTCTGTTACATGAAGAGCTATAGGAGGCACTGTATTGCTACAAGAGGCCCTATTTTGCTATAGGAGGGAGTTTGATAGATTTTTGAGGACAGGAATGGTGTATTGAAGGTGGATGAAGGTAGAATAAGGTGAATGAAGGGTCTGGTATCTCCGTAGCCAAGCCTAGTACCACTCGGACGTCTATCTGGCAGCAAAGTTTGTGTCCACGGTGTCCTCCATTTACCCTAGCAGAGTGATCTCAGTGGTAGAGTTTGGCAGAAATGTGTGGTTTCTAGGAGTGAGATAGAGTGACCTAGGTGGATTTATAAAGTTGTTCCCACCCTTGCAAGTCAACACAATCCATGTAAACTAGTGAAACACATGCATCAAATAATCACTATTACAACAAAGTAAATTGACATGGAAAGGGTGAGTTGAATTTTACTAAAATCTACTCTACCATACAATACAACTCAAATTTCCAAACCAATGCCACTAACTTCTAAGTTTCAGAAACTAAACATGGAGAAGGATTGCAACCCAAAACTTAACAATTTACAAGAAATCATAAACACATTTTTGGGTTTTTATTGTAGACATTCCAATCACTCTTCCCACAAGAGAGGTGATAGGAAAACCTGTAATTACAAGTTTTTATGATATAATACCTATTGAAGCAAAAAGGAATTGTAATGGCTTGAACAATAAGAGGGAATAAACACAAGAGAGGGACTAAAGCCTCTAGGTTGGGCCCAAAACCAAGGGTTTCAACCCTCCTAAACTAACTCAGATGCAAACCAATAGTGAACTTCTCACTAGAACAAAAAAAGAGTCACATACATCATATGAAGGATGAGAACAACAATTTCAAGCACAAGGATCTTAGTACCTACTCCTAGCTACAACAAAAATTTGAATCCTAATGAGCTGTTTGGCTAGTTTATTTATAAAAAAGGTAGCTAAGTGGGAGTTCCTTTGAAAAGAGGAGTGATTCCCTCCAAAATGTCGAAATTGGTGGATTTGGTTCCCTTGGATCTTCACATGCACTTGAGTTCCTTGGTTACTAGTGAATTCGAGTTCTGAGTTGGGGAGATAATGTAGTGGACAAGCCCCCCTATATTTTCTCTAGATGTCTCCAATCAGCCATTGCATAGTAAATATCTCCAAAAATGCTAATTTTTCCTGCAATTTAATCACATTAGGCCATGCAATACGAAAATCACCCTTTACTCTTCCTAGTACGCATATTATGGTAAAAAATGCAAATTAATGTGACCCATTAGTAAGACTGAATTACCATTTACTAGTCATGAGGGGTGGGGGGTGTCCACACTTCTGCAGTTCCACACCTCGACTGTTCCAATATTAACTCCACCTTCTACTTTTTTCTTGAAGAATTTGACATTTTCGGATATAATTTCGAGTCTGTTAGAAGGTTGAGATCTGATTTCATCATGTGCTTCCCTGATATGTAGCTACTAACATTGTATAGAGATGCATTTCAATGAATTTTTTTGTTTAAGTTCCATGTTTTGTATTATACTATTTACCGACTTTATATATACTCTAACATTCACAGTATATAATGTGTAACTAGTTCATTTTCCCATGTCATGTGTGTATTTTTACAATGTGACTTCTTCCGCTATTTTATTTATTTATCAAATTTGCAAATCCTATGATTAGTAAAAAAAATATTAGAAAACATTTATCCTTCACACATAGTTTATTTTTGCATGGAATTTTCCATCACAAGTGGCTTCTTAAATAAATAAATAAGACAAGTTAATGCTAGCATGTAACTTTTCTCAAAGGAAGGAACAAGATCCGTCTCTTTGCAATTTCTAACATGTAACTTTTACTTAGGGATGGAATAAGATCCATCTATTTGTAATTTATACAATTTGACTAGAAAACAAAAGAAAATACTTTCACACATAATTCACATTAGCTTGATGATCCAATTTGGCATAATTTGCAAAAATTATGTCCTATGAACATTACTAGAGTATAGGTAATGAAAGGTTACTAGACTATTATACTATATGTTTCAAAAAATTATTTGATTTATTTCCAATAGAAAATTGCAATAAATAATCTTTAGAATATACTAAATTTCAAAATTGGTTGAGAAAACAGAAAAATTTGGTAGTGATTCCTTTATTAACCAATGATGGTTCCTCCTGATTGTGCTGAGAGAATGAAGTTTTCTTTCTCTATTTTTATTTTGCAAGAGCTCTTCTAATTATGTTCTTATGGCATCCAGTTCATCTTTCAATTGCACAAGCCTTTGCTAAAGTTCCAATATGTTATTTATTAACATTAAGATATATTGTCTTACTACATATAAATATTTTTGCATGCTTCCACCATTTCTCCCTTCGACTATTTGTCTAACTATTAGTATTGCAATAGTAATAGCTAAACCGTGGTATTCTAAGTGATAGAGCACTCCTTCCCCTGTTCGACTTACCAAATCTCTAGAATTACTGCGATAGAGCCTAGTGAAATGTCAAATTAATAACACCAAGAATATCAAGATCATCTTTCAAAATCCACCAAGAATTTCCATTTAATGTAATTTTGGCTTAAAGCAAAAACAATTTGAGAAGGCACTTAATTAGAAAAATAATTATGACAACGAGATACCAACAAGACTTAGAAAATTCAAAAAACAATATACATGTGATAAAGAAAATTAAAAAAACTGAATTAAATTTCTTCCCTATATCTTTGAGGAATGGGTTTGATGCTAACATGCCTACAACAAGATTTATGAAATTCAAAAAACAATAAACATCTGATAAAGTAAACCTCAATAATTCTTGTCATTTTTACAACAAATGAATCCATCCGCTTCCCAAATATTTTAGGAACAAATTCAAAGCCAGTAGGCCTACATATAGTCTGTTAGAGGCCATAAGTAATCTAAATCATGATTTGACATCAAAGTTACGAAAGGACATTTTACTATTATCCATTTTAATTGTATTCATTTACCATTGATTACCATCAATCTGGCTAGTACTGATTTGTCTGATCTACGATTAGAAAAGACTATTCCAATATCAGTTACTATAAATTATATCTACTATTCTTAAATTCCCACTCAAGATATTTCAATTCATAGGATTCTATTTCATGATTGTTATGTTTGGCATGCTTTAGAGATCGATAGAAACATATTATTTTATTAATATCCTAATTATGATACAATGACATTTTGACATTGATTTTATTTCATTGGGTTACTACTTGTTTAGGGCACCATTATTTTGTATGTTAGTTCAAACTCGACGTTTGATCCAGGACACAGATCTCAAGCAATTTATACAAAAACATGAAACATTGTTTTCTTAGAAAATAAAAAAACACAACGCTTAATCTTACGATTAACTAAATCTCCCCTACTAATATGAATTGGATCATTATGTTGTTTTTCATCCATCTCGATGCATTTGGAGTGGAAAAAGTGAATGAATCAGCTCACCGGATCGTTTTTACTCGAGGGACCCAGTTTGGCAAAACGGGGTCTGAAACCTTCCGGGAGCATTTTGAGGCATCAAATGAATTTTTTTGGGGTAAAAATTTGTTTCCTAAGCACCACACTCTTTCATGCTATTCTACACACAGAAATATTTCCAACAACACAAGTGTCGCGTCAATCAGAGTCTGTATGCAAAAGTTATGCTACTCAAAAGTTGACCTTCCTGTTTTCACACCTATAGTTCGGGAGGATGCCACATCAGGCCCCATTATTCATATAAAAGGGGCTAGCCACACGTTTTTGATGTAAAATACTCTAGAAGAGTCTATTTTGTAACTCTAGTTAAGATTTGAAGTAGTAAAACTTAACCACTAGTAGGCTATTGGGTTGTGTTATAACCGGGCCACTAGGATGAAGAGACATTCCATTCTTTAGAGAGAATTTTGTTCCATAGTTGAGAAAAGAAAGCTAGGAGAGATAGGAGGTAGTGCACACAAAGAGGATATGTGCACTGTAGCAACCGAGGGACCACAGACATTACTCCATTGTATTTGCGGCCATATTTCCATACAGAGAAAGGGAGCGAAATGCCTCATCTTCCAGCTGGGTTTTCTCCCAAAATGGTTTCACAAAGAGCATATCTTGTGTCTTATGTGTGTGTGAGTTCTTTTTATTCATTCTCTACTTTTATGTATAATTTATATTCTCATGCATGCACTAATTACAGTAAGATCTACAGATCTAGAAATTAAATAAAACTGTAATAGTGTAAAATTTCATATTTTTTTAATATAAAATAATGGAATATCCATGATAGTTTATGGATCATTTGGCATCAGAGAAATTTTCTTTGGTTATTTTGTGGAGATTCCAAGTAACTAGATCAGTGGGGTTGAAAATCATAAAACCCTAATCATGGGCGATGACTCTGTTAACAAACCTCGTGATCCCACACAGATGAGGTTTTTGCGACTCGAAGAACAAATCATGGATATAAACCGCAATGTAAACCTCCTCATGGAGGCCCTAAGTAATAAATTGGGGATATTTGGAGAAGAAGGGGGCTCAAATGTAGAGTACAAATTAGAAGGGGGATCGGGAGATCTAGAAGACATAGATATCCAACCGAAGAAATAACCTTAAAAAGATCAACCTAGTTCGAGTGTCATGAACCAATCACTCTTTAAAGTGGAAGAAAACGATGATATCAAGACATACCACAGCGAGATCAACACTCTGAAGCTGGACCACTATTTGTAGCAACTGGAAGTTTATTTCAATGTCCATCAAATCAAGGAAGGGCAAATGATCTCATTCATGTGCCTGAAATTGGAGGGCCACACACTGACTTGGTGGGAGAGCCACGCAGAAACCCTGAGGTTGGAGGTAGAACCTCTAGTGACTAAGTGGGAGGATTTCAAAACCCTCATTAAGTCATAGTTTTATCCAATTGGGTATGTGGAGGACTAGTGGATCCAGTGGCATTACTTCAAGCAAAATTTGGGCCAAAGCGTGCAGGAGTACACCCTAAAATTCAGAAATATGGCTATAGTGTTGGGCATCTCTCCAAAGAAATCAGATGTACTCCTCAAGTATTTGGGGGATCTGCACCACCATCTACGTGAGAAAGTGATGTTGTTTAATCCTAAAACGATGGACAAGACTTGTGTACAGGCACAATACCTAGAGAACATAGGTCTGAAAAGAGCATAATCAAGTGGATTGAAGTAGAAGGAGCAATAGGAAACTTCTAAGGAGTGAAAGAAGAAGAAAAAAGGGGGAAAATATAAAAATATGGCAGCCACAACTCACTAGTGCAAAGATCCTAGTAACCATTGCAACCACGCAAGATTGATGGCCATACAGAGGAGAAGTGTTGGAATTTGCATCCAGAACTAAACTCAAAGAACAAGAAGAAAGATAATAAGAAGAAGAATCTCATGGCCACTGATTCGAGAAACCAAGTTGAAAGTAGCTCAGACGTGGATGAGAAGATCATTTGTACATCAGTGCAGAAGGAGGTGAATATGAGTAGCCTTCAGCAATAGGAAGAGAAAGAAATGACCAAACTCTTCCATGTAAAGATACATGTCAAGAAGATGAAGATTGATGCTCTGTTTGAGTCAGGATAACAGACAAATCTAATTACAATAGATTTGGTCAAGAAGTTGGCGCTGGAAGTTCATGATCTTCCAAACCCATATCCACCTGGATGGGTACATAAGGATTCAATGCTAAAGGTAACAAAACAATGTAAAATTATATTTTATATTAGTGTTGATTTTATTGATGAAGTAGATGTGGATGTGGTTCCCCTTGTTGTATGTGGAGTCGTGTTTGCGAGTCCATGCATGTACATGTGTGATGCAATATTCATGAGGATAACTAACTAGTACCGACTCATCAAGGATGGAAAATCATCCATCATCAATAGGCACAAAGGCAAGTCAAAAATTTCACTCCTAAGTGCCAACCAAGCCAAGAAATTGATCAATTTCTCAAGAAGTATGCTTTATTGTTTTTAAGAGAAAATTAGTCTGTAGAGGAGTCAATAAGAGGCATGGAATCCCTAGAGGGGTGTGCTAAGAAACAAAAGAAAAAACTGGAGGATTTTTTATAGGCATATAAGGACGTGTTCTGAGAGCTTAAAGGGCCACCCCCTAAGAGAGAAGTGGATCACGAGATCCAGCTATTGCTAAACTCCCCATTATCAAATTTTGTGTTGTACAGGCAGTCTGTTATAGAAGCAAGTGAGGTTAAGAAACAGTTGCAGCAACTGCTGGAACAGGGTGTCATTCGACTGAGTACATCACCATGTGGGTCTCCCATCATCATTGTGCCAAATAAGGATGGGACTTGGTGAATGTGTTTAAATTACAGGGAGTTGAATAAAATCACACTCAAGAAAAGATACCCCCTTCCCAGGATAGACGATCTCCTAGATCAGTTGTAGAAAGCAAAGTATTTCACCAAGATGGACTTGAAGTCTGGATATCACCAGGTTCGAGTCAAAGAAGAAGATACCTGGAAGACCACCTTCAAAACTAGGCAAGGTTTGTATGAGTGGTAGTTATGCCATTTGGCCTATGTAATGCACCAGCTACATTTATGAGATTAATGAATAATGTACTGCACCCTTTTATAGATTCATTTGTTATTGTCTATTTAGATGATATACTGGTATATAGTGCTACCTAGGAGGAGCATATTTCACATTTGACGTAGGTGCTGGAAACATTGAAGAAGCACTAGTTGCTAGCAAATCTCAATAAGTGTGATTTTGCGCAGCAGTCCTTGGTGTATTTGGGATATGTGATTCATGGAGGAGAATTGAAGATAGATCCTTCCAAGATGGAGGCCATCATGGAATGGCTGGTGCCTACTAATGTTATTGAGGTTAGGATTTTCATTGGAGCAGCACAATACCTGAGGAAATTCATATCCTTGTTTTCAGCGGTCGCAGCACTGCTCCACGCTAGAACAGCAAGTGACAAGAGTTTCTAGCTGGGAAAAGGTCAGTAGAAGGCTTTCGATGAGTTAAATAAGAAGATCAGTGAAGCCCCAATTCTGGCACTACCAAACTTTCAACGTCCCTTTGAAGTAGAAACAGATGCAGGTGGGTATGCTATGGGAGTTGGCTTGATGTAGCGAGGAAGGCACATATGTTACCATTCTGAAGTTTTTCATGGGGTAGTGCTTAACTACCCTACCTACGATAAGGATATATATGTCATGGTGCAAGTTGTAAAGAAGTGGAAGCACTATTTTATGAGAAAGGAGACAAAAATCCACACGAGCTAATAGTCGTTACAGTACCTTGAGGCCCAAAATAAGCGACAACAGACCAAGCATTACAAGTGGATGGGGTTTTTACAGCAGTTTCATTTGGTGATAAAGTATAAGAAGGGAGGCAAAAAAAAGTTGGCCGATATGCTTTCAAGGCCACCCACATCAAATATGAATACATTGTAGGAAAACATGGACATGAAATTGAAGAGATCTACAACATTCCATCCACAGATAGATGGGTAGATAGAAGTAGTCAATAGGAACTTGATGCAGCTTGTGAGGGGTTACAACCAGAGGCATCTGAAGACCTGGGATGAAAATATGGTATATATACAACTTTTTTATAATAGAATAGTCCACAATTCTACAGGAAAGTCCCCATTTGAAACTTTTTTTGGATGTTTTCCACCTTCACCTTTGGATATTGCATATGGGTACAAGGAGGAGCGAAGGAAGACCTTACATGAGATGCTTTGAGGGCTGAAAAATTTATAGATAAGATCGGGTAGATCCATATACAGGTATGGGAAACAATGCAGAAGCTGCAGGAGAAGTATAAGACCAGACATGATCAGCACAAAACAGAAAAATCATTTAAGCTGGGAGACAGAGTATGGCTACAGTTGAACAAGGAGAGGTTTTCAGGGCCTAGTAAGAAAATAAAGGCTCTTAAATACGATCCCTTTGAGATACTAGAAAAGGTGGGTAATAATGCCTATTGACTCAGTTTACCACCATATATGCACATTTAATCAGTTGTAAATGTGGATAATTTGAAACTCTATGAGCCTTCCATGTTAGATCAGGAAGAGGGACATGTCCTACCTTCTGTGGAGGATTTGGTACCAGATGTGCAGGCAGAGTTGATAGAAGATACAGTTTTGTAGAAGAGTTCTACAACTACAAGACAAGGGAAACAAGACCTTTGGCAGATTGGGTTGAAGGGAAAACTTCTAGGCAAAGCTAAATGGTACACCAGAGAGAAGTTGGGGGGCGAATTTCCTCATCTCATTCAGTAAAATCTTTTGGGGACCAAAAGCCTCCAAAAATGGGGAGGTGTGATCCAAATTGGATCATTCTATTGTTTTTCATCCATCTCAATGCATTTGGAGTGGAAAAGCTGGAGGAATCAACTCACTAGACTGTTTTGACTAACGGAATCCAATTTGGAAAAACGAGGTCCGAAACCTTTTGGGAGCGTTTTGAGGCATCAAATGACATTTTTTGGGGGTAAAACTTTGTCGCATAAGTTCCACACTTTTGAATTCTATTTTACACATAGAAATATTTCCAACAGCACAAGAAGCACATCAATCGGAGTCCGTATGCAAAATTTATGCCACTCAGAAGTTGACCTTCCTATTTTCACACCTATAGCTCGGGAGGATGTCATGTCAGCCCCCATTATTCATGGAAAACGGGATAGCCACGTGTTTTTTATGTAAAAGACTCTAGAAGAGTCTATTTTGTAGCTCTAGTTAAGAGTTGATGTAGTCAAACTTAACCACTAGTAGGCTATCAGGATGTGTTATAACCGGGCCACTAGGAGGAAGAGGCATTCCATTCTTTCGAGAGAATTTTGTTCCATAGTTGAGAAAAGATAGCCAAGAGAGATAGGAGATATAGCACACACAGAGGATCTATGCACTATAGCAGCCCACAGGTTACATACATTACTTATTTGCATTTGCAGCCATATTTCCAGACAGAGAAAGAGAGTGAAGCAGCCTCACCTTCCAGCTGGGTTTTCTCTTGAAAGCGTTTCCTAGAGAGCATATCTTGTGTCTTATGTGTGTGTGATCTTGTTTTATTCATTCTCTACTTTTCTACATAATTTATATTCGCATTCATGCACTAATGACAGTAAGATCTATAGATCTAGAAAATAAATAAAACTATAATAGTGTAGAATCTCAAATTTTTTAATATAATATTATTAGATATGTTGTGACGAACTGTCCATTGGAATATCCATGGAAGTTTATGGATCACCTACCAACAAATTTGAGTATTTTTGGAATTTATTTGGTGAGTCAATGCATAATCAAGACATCATTCAAATGCTTAATAACATTTACTTTATTAGTTTGTTTCACTACTAGCCAATGTTTTAGTATCGAAATAGAGTTAGCAAATCTTGCTATTCACGTTTACTTAATACTAAATGCATTTCTGATTTCCCATTTTTTAATTGAAAAATTACTATCCAATACTAAATGAAGTATGTTTTCAATCCACATGAGGAAGTGGTGTTGTTCGGGAGAACATGTGTGCAAAGCAAGGAACACAAACTTTCTTCTGCAATGTTCCACACTTCCACATGAATTCTGCCTCCACATAGTTCTTCCACACACTTCCCTTCTGAAAAATACTACATATTAATCAATCAATGAGTGGTTTTGGATTGTTAAATTTTGGGACATGAAAATTTTTGTTTACATGTATATTATATGCAGAATAAGGGTAGATGATTAACTGACTTCATGACCCAATTTCGTAGCCTCACTCGATATTGTAGACAACTTTTAAATTTTTATTATGTGGAATAATGGAGTGCATTCCACATCTTTTCCTACATTTCCCTTCAACACATTTCTCTTACACATTGACGTTTTAACCACAAACTACATGGGCACTTTAATTTTGTACCAGTTCATGTTAGGCTGAAAACTAGAATTTTAAAACTATTCTTAGATTTTAATTTATTTTAAATTTAATACATCTTTTAAATATTGTGTAGAGTAAATGATGTTTGGAATATTTGTATGTGTACGAGAACCTTTATTCCCCCGTTTCCATACATTTCCATACATTCCCCCTCCGGGCAATACAAAAGCTCAATTTTCATGTTTTTTGATGTAGATATTTTGACATTTTACAGTTAATGATTTAGTGAAATGTCACTTAAACTCAACCAAATCTATCATGGTGTAAATCATCGCATATTTAAAAATCAAATAAGGCTTAATCCTAGCATGATTAGTGCATCATTCAAATGCTTAATAGCATTTACTCCGAAACAATGTGTAATGTTCATCAATTATAAACAAATCAAGAAGGTGCAAAGGGCTCCATAGCTAGTATTTTCTATAATAGATTCAAATGAAATACAGAGGAGGGTTATGTGCAGGAGAACCCTCATTCACCAACATCCATGCCTCCACATAGGCTGTCCCTCCACAAACTTCTTCTGTACACTATAAAACATCAAGTTTCATGAAATTTAACGCACATATTTTCATGTTCCGCAACAATGTTTTTGAGAAATGTCACATAAGCTCAATAAAATTCCTGCGTTCTAGATTATCGCATATAAAATAAATAATTAGTTCTTAATCCTACAATTATCTAAATCCATAAATTTGAAACTAATTTTAAATTTCCATTTTACAACTAATTTAGTAACTTGACTCTCTATAATGGAAATCTTTTAATTTTTTAGTCTGTGGAATAAAGGGTTTTTAGATGATGCATATGTACAGGAGAACCTTTTTCCCTCTACTTCGACACGACCATGCACATTATCCCTTTGTGCAAACCTCCATATTGCTAAAAGTTCAATTCTCACATTATTTGACACACATATTTGAACACTTCACAATGAAATTTTGGTGAAATATCACATAAACTCAACCAACCTCTTACAGCGCAAATGACCATATATTAAATAAATAATTAATGCTTAATCGTACGATTATAAAAATATATTCTTTTGGTAAATATAATTATTTTCAGCGTTTGTTCAATAAATCGACATGTAATCATGACAACATTCAAGTGCTTAATATCATTTACTCTTAGAAAATTGAAACGATGTGTGGAAGAATCCTATGTGGTCAAGAACCCCACATCTGCACCTTCAAATATATCCCCTTTCGTAGACTTCTTTTGCAATTATTTCTCGTTTTACAACAACATTTTGACAAAATTTCACATAAACTTAATAAAATTCCCATACCATGAATTAGCGCATATTAAAAAATTAATTAATGCTTAATGTTATGATTCGTAAAATAAATTTAGCAATTAGTTTATCTCCATGCATAGAAGCTTTTGTTAACTCTTTCACTGCACAAGTAATAAGTTCCTCCAATTATATAATTATGGTGAATGAGGGCTCTATGTTTATGTTCCATGTATGTAACTTGTAATACACACTAATGTTTACCAACATATACAATGTTATGAGTTTTTGTGAATCTCATGTTTTTCATTTATGAAAAAAGATTACATTTTCGAGAACAACTTGAAAAAATCTTACCTGCCTCAGCATTACCATATTCATTTCCCGGTGAGTAATTAGAAAAATACCAAAAAGAAAGGAACATAGAACAAGAAAAATTCCATGATGAATACCATCCAAGATCCATTAGCTATGAGGGATAGTTATTGAACATGATTCTCTAGTCCTGAACCAGGTGGCGATGTAGTTTGGAAAACATAGTGTAAATGTTTACCCATGTGAGCCAATTTGCCTTCAAAGTAGTCTAGTTATTCCTAGACACCCCTAGCCCCTTTGTATATTTCTTTGATCTATCCTAGATCTACTAGTGGTTTCATTGGATATCATTCATGAATGAGATGATCATATTCTAGTTATAATGTTTGTCTCTTACGAGTTGTTCCAAAAGCATCTTGATATATCTAAGATGTTTTACAAAGTTGTGTTTATTACTATAGGGTCACTAAAATCAGTTCTATTGAGATGGATAGGATCTATAGCCTCACCTCGACCATTTCCTCCAAGTGATGTTGGCTTGAATCCCCTCAGTTTTTAACTCCATGCCTTACTCTAACTCGTTGATGTGGCAACTTGGATTTCACTAGAAAATAAAAAAGTCGTGAATACAAGAATGTTATGGACAAGCTAAACTAAAATAACCTTTTATGTTAAATAGAACCCCAACCCAACCAAAAAAAAAACAAGCCACCCAGTCTTGCAGTTTAATGAACTAGGACATGGTAACAAAATATATTATCTGAATGAATAGTCACAGATTGTGAAAGAAAAGTTAAAGAATCCACAAGAAGCCAATTAGAACAGAGATATAGAACCATAAATCTAGTCTCCTAGAACTACCTACTCAAGTTGAACCTTCAAAATCAAAACAAAAACATAAATAAGCAAATCATTATACCACCCATTAATATCAGAGAATAGTCAAATGACTCAATCAAAAAAATGAAATAAAACAACAGTGATCAAATGAAAATGGAGCATATAATCATTCCACCTTACCTCATTATTGAATTAGTAATCTCGAAGAGGGATCCTGTGTAGTTCACAACATGCCCTCTGATGAACAACATAATAGCATTTTGTCAGACTTATCGAATAAATAACGTTTAATTCCCATGGATAAGTTATGTATCTATATACCTATTTTTAATTCATTAGCTATACCATACGTCAATGTAGATTTACACTGATTTATCTGTTGTCATGCCTCGAGTGTAAAAACATGTTTTTCCCATATTTCCATAAACCAAAAAATAATTCCTTAATTTTAAAATATTTCCATAATTTAATTTTTGTATTTCTGAGAGGTTGCAAAACATTTTTTAAATAGGAGAAAAAGGAATTATGTGATTAGTAACTCTAGAGGCTTTGATAATGGCTATGATGATTGTCGTGATTGATTTGCAAATATCCTCAATCTAAATAATATTTCTAATAATAGAATTGAACTTATTTGATAGGTTTTCTACTTCCAATACCAAATATGCATGATAAATCTACATTTTATGCCAGTTCCATTTCCTTCAATACTTATCAAAATTTTCAATGGAAAAAGCACAATTAATTCATAATTATTATATTTTCTAATCATTTAAAATTTGAATATTGACATAAATACAGAGAGAAAATTAGTAAATAGTAACTATATTACATGCAAGAAGAACAAAGTCCATAATTCATAAAATTTGGGCAAATTACAATTGACGCTTTATTACATTCAATGTGGCTCTGTCTAAGTAGCTAGTGTAGCAAATAGAAATATACCCACATTACTTCTACGGTAGTGTTCCTGAAGCAATCATCATGATTGCATTACTTATAAAAAATCTATTAATAGGCACATAACCTAAGTAAACACAAATCTCATATTGATTCATTTAGACATAAGTATTTTTCCCAAGAAATCTGGAGCTACTATAACCCTATTTTCTAATTTCTTACCTTTAAAGGCTATTATATTTGACTATTGAATAAATTACAATCATAATCAATTACCTCTTTTTCTATTTCATTACATAGGTCTCTGATCTTTTTGATCATCCTTGTTCACAACAAGAAAATGATTGAGCAAAGAAGACAAAGACTACTATAAATTCTCTTACCATAAAGAGTACATATATAAGTTATGAGCTCCTCAAAGGTTTCAATTGAACTTGCTCCTTCATTTCATTTTATGCACTAAACTTCTTCCTTTGATGTCATAAATATTATGGGTTTACTCAGTGATGTATATTGTGCCATGCTTCTTTCTGTAACATTGAAACAATAATACTGAAGCTTCGTCTTCCATTTCACTTTTGGATTTTGAAAAAGGGTCTATATTCCATTGGCTTGTGTTCCCTTGTTCATTCTAACCTAGACAACCTTTAGACAAGGGGAACCTATTGTTGGTAACAATGTTAATACTAAGAGGGGGGATGAATTAGTATTAAGGCTAATTTTATCTTTTAACTTGGAAATCATTCATTTGATCATTAATAACATATCATGTAGAAGCAATATAAAATAGCACATGAACACATCACAACACCATGAGTAGCATACACATATGCAAGGAGGATTTTAATGTACAAACCCAAAATAGAAAAACAACTAATATTTTTTTATGATGTAAATATGAACTCCTACTTTAGTACCTTTGGTTGTTTGCTAGCACCCACTAGCAGGAAGCACCAAGTCCCTTCTTCTTTAGAAACTTTATTAGCTTACCAAAAGAAAAAACTAAAGCACCGAATTCTTGAATTTGTTGCAAGCACCAAGTTGTAGCTTCATGGATTTGTTTCAAGCTCCAACATGTAGGAGGCACCAACCCCCAATATATCTTCACATATTCACTAAGATGAAGGCTCCAACCTACACTCAATAAGGAAATCACTGCTCTTTTTCATCACCAATTCTTTGCCCTCTATTAACCACAACAATATTACACATTATTTCCTTTTTTCTTGGTCTTATACACCTAATACACACTCAGCAACTCTCAACTGATAACTTTCAACACTTCAGTAGCATACTCAACAGTCTTCCCTCAACCTTCTTACAACCTACACATCATCTCTCAACCTTGGTTTTTTAATAGGCTCTCTTGGCCTCTATAAGAAACTTTCTCTGATAGAGATCTCCCCATATAGCTCTATTTCCAACAATACTCTATTGTAATCCCCACTATGCACACCTACAACCCATGTTGTTTTTCCTCTACTACATAAGAAAAATGCTAACCATTTTCTCATCCAAATTCATTGAGAGTGTAATCTGGCATGGATCTCCATTCTAGCATCTACAACACACTATCAATGATTTTAATATCATAATATGTCTCTCCATGCTTATTAAATGATCACAGTGCTCAGATGTACTTCCAACATGGTTTACTTAATCTATGATCAGATCTTCTACACCCAATGCTCTTTTCCATTGAATTCTTCGCAACATGAGGATCACTTAGGTGTGGCTTGTTCTAGTTGAACCAAGCTCATAAATTCACTCTAAAAATCATAGTACTTCTTGTCTTAGTCTCTTGTTGTTGGAAAACTCCCTTAGCACCAATTTTTCCATTAACACCATTTCGTTCCAATCCAGTTGTTGACCCATTCAATACATATTAAATTCAATTATGTAAAATGGTTAATTTGGGCATAACTTCCAAATATGGAGGGACCCTTCCAAGTACGTTGTTCACCCATTCAAGCCTTCTCTTGCAATCTATAAAGGACTCCCAAATATTGCATAAATTCCAAACATACCATATATTTCTAAGTTAGTTTCCAACTTATTCATATCACAAGTCATAACCCCTCTCCATATGTACATAGCCCATTTGAAATAAGCCATCTCTTAATTTGTTAATGGACATAAGTTCTTATGACCACAATGATGTTTTCGTTGTTGTAAGCCCAAAGGCCATTAGACAATTACCACACAAAAACTATTTCTATATTTCCTATTGGGCCCCTTTGAGCTATATATCTCCTAAGGGATTAATTAGTATGCACCAACCGTTGCACCCCTAGTCACCAAACATGCACAAAAATAGTCATATAACTTTATCTTGGCCCGTGACAGAAATCAATGGTGTGCCTTCATCTTCCTCTAGGGTAAACCTTCTAGGCTAATGTGTCTCGGTGGGTCCACTATTACACACCTACACCAATCCAAATAATTTTGGGTTTATGTGGCCTTGCCACCTTACAATTGGGTCTTTCTCTATTTGTGCCTATTTCATGACGCTCCATCACTTAGGGATTTTACTCAAGCACAACATCAAAACCCTATGGGGTAAGACCTTCAGGGTTACATGTCCACTAGGGTATAACATACCTCCACAACACAAATCCTCATTGGGTCGATGCTCCAGTTCATGCGCAAACTGATATGCCATGTTGACTTGGTACCCCATCAACCTGATGAATCACAATGATGTGCCTTCAAAACTATTTGAGATAAGGCCTCTACGGTTATGTGTATTAGCGGTACCCTTTCTACAAACTCAATCTAAACATAAACAACTCGGAATTATGTGTCCCTAATAGCACACTAATTTTTTTTCCACCTATACCATCATCCATGTGTCAAGCTCAGAGTGGTGCCATGTGTCATCCATCTTCAACCCACTTGGGTACCCAAAAATTATGAATTTTCATGCCACATTTCACTTCCCTAGACTACCACGTGTTCATGCCTTACCTTATGTTGACGTCACCCTAGGCCTATAAGGTTCTTACACCATCTGCAACCATTTCTTCTACTTTTAAATCCACCTATCTTCGTCATCCAATTGGAGTGTGCCACTTGTTCTTCATTCTAACTCATTATTGTTGACATCCTTTTCCATGTTTGCTTGGCTACACGCCATTCCTGCTTCTTTGTCCCCAATTGTTTGGTCTTGCAAACCCTTGAGATATTCCAGGGTCCATCTTCTAGATTGATTTGGCTATGGATACCTCCAACCAATAAATGCTCACTTTCTCTGCCATCCAATTACTACTTGTTTCACCTACCAATGTCCTCTTCCACATCCTCCCAAATCCTTGCCACCCTAGAACTTTACCTTACGTCATCCTTTCTAACTTTAGAGGTAGACCCTCCTATTTTATGTGTCCTAGATGGGACCCATTCACTTCCTCCTAATATTGCAAATAACCAATCCCACTCTACCACCTGCACTCAAGCACCACTTGTATGTTGACTGGACTGTTCGGCCCATGTGGCAAAAACACTAATTTTTCCCTTGAGGCACCAAATTTGACCAACCATAAATTTTGATCTAGAATGCCTCTTTCAAACTTCAACATACCATTAGAAATCTCTTTCCTAGAAATATCCACCTATTTCATTTCCAAGAGAATCTAAGATAAACTTCTAAGGTAGAAATACATTCAAATATTGGGACTCCAAACCACCATATCTATGAGATTAATAGCTTCTTTAATAAAGATTCTATTATGATGATTCTCTATAAAATACTGCAACAACTAGAAGACTCCCCTTGAGCTTAACACTCCATGAAAATCAATGTCAAACACACCATGCATATAACATCAATGCTAACTTAATTGGCATAATTTCCAACGCACTTCGTCCCACCTGCTATCCTAATAATGCCAATTTTCCAATAATCTCCTACTTTGGCATTGATGGAAATGCCTCATCATTAATGGCCACTCCTCATGAAACATGAAACAAACACAATTTCAACCAATGAGTGGTTTTCATTAAGCTTTTTCTTCCCTTCATGAGATACCAATAGCTCTCTCACCCCCTTTGACATCAATGGAAAAGGCTACAAACTACTTTCTCCCCCCCTTTCAATTAACGTCTAAGGATTTGGCTATTAATGTACACTCTTCTTTGTAGATTTTTCTTTAAGGGTTTATATCCCCTTGATGAGACACTTGAACTCTGTCATCCAAACTCAGCTACACCATCATGGGAAAAGCCGCATGCAAAACCATGCATTAGAAAAACAATTCCTTGTGTCTTGTAGTTGTTGCTAATTTAGTAATTGGACATATATGATATGCTCCCCCTAAAAATATATCATCTCTTCTTTGAATAATATTCCAATTTTGGACACCTTATGGCTACTGGCTAAAAACTCCCTCTACCAATGCATCTCTAGTACCAATTAAAAAGAAATGGATACTAATTAAAACTACAAATGGTATTGTTGTTGACGCAAATACCACATTTAATGATGCATTTAGGCTTACTCTTCACTGTTGTTATTGCTTTAGAGACTATGATCACTTCACTTGAGCGTGCTAAATTCTTCTCCCCCTGAGATCATGCTTCTACAAATAGTGATTGTTGCTAAACAATAACACACCAGGAAAGCTTTCATGACTTGTCCTAAAATAAAAATGTCCATTTGTACAAGAGGTTACTCCATGTGAAACCAATTCTCATAGTGATACCAATTGATCGTTAAGGAACCTTTAAATCTTGTACTAATTGTGTTCATGGACCTAATATTGTTAGGCATAATCAAAATTTCAAGTTAAATGAAATAAGAGTACTTCATACAAGATGCAAACCTTTCATGTCCTAAGTAATCATTTTTCTTTAGGTTAAACATTATTTCCTATTATTTCTTATAAAGCAGCTCCCCTAAGCCAATGCTCTCTCTTTTCTAATCTCTTTGCATATATCTTCTTGCTTCTTCTTGGGGACTAATCCCATGGACCTGACCTTGCTCTAGATTCATTATCACTCCGCACTTCTATTGTAGCTCACCTTCTTCTCACAACATGTTTTTTGAATTCTCCCTTGAATCATGTTGGTTTCACTTCCCTTTCTCATGCAATATTGATACATTAGATATAGATAAATTCATTATTGAAATTAGGAAGTGAACTTTGTCTTAGCTCCATCATTCAGATGCATCTCTGTATAAAATTTCTTATGCTTGCACTTGACTTCTTTTGGCTTCACTTGAAGCCATTCTCTTATTTTAATGAAGAGAAACTGAGGATCTACTCCCCCTGAGGAGATAATCCTCGTTTTTCTTCCAAACCTTCAAAGGTTGAGTCCTGATAGGAACATTCATTTCCAGCTTCTTCTTTTCCTTTGTTTGGACTTTCTCTTGGATGCATAGGTCTAGAGGGAACTTCTCCTTCACCTCCTCTTTCTTCACCCAAATCTTATCTCTATTTTTTTTCTTTCTTTGTAACGAAGAATTAACTGGGTAAATTCTTCATTTTATTTCTTAAGGCTTGCGCTTACGGTAGATGAAATTAACATAGGGATACACAACTAGGATAGAATAATTTTTACTCTGACTTTTCTTAAGCCCCAGATCAGAGCTTTGATTATTTATTCCTCTTTTATTCAACCTATTGTCTGCACTCAGAGCACTAAAGACAATTTTAGGCCCCTATACTACTAGTGTAACCCCTTATTGTTATTAGTACAACCCCTTATTATATTGATGTACCCATGTAGTGCTCATATTGTTACTATTGTGCCCCATAGAAGTGCACTATTATTATTATTGTGCCCTTACATTATTATTGTTATGTCGGTTCTGATTATATTATAACCCCTTAGACTCCTATATATAGAAAGGAGGTCTTTTCATTTGTATCATCAAAGAATCATTCATTTGTGCAAGGTAAAGGAGGTTGCCCCCTTGAAGAGGCTAGATTCTAAGGCGTTGATCTATCTTTCCTATATTTTTGTGAGATGGTTTCATAACATTTCGTATCAGAGCTTTGGATTCTAGGGTTTCGCTGCACCAAATAGGTCACCATGGCATTTTCGCTATAACTTTCTTTCTGCGATGTTTCGGAAGCTAAAAAAACCCATTTGAGACTAAATCACGCTGAACTTCAAGTCCAAATTTCAGATCTTTTCTAGTTATATTTGCGGAGATATGATCTGAGGAAGTTGGTCTTTCTGCAGACTCCTGAATTACATTCCAAACATGTGACCTTGGGAAAATCGTCATAACTTTGTTTTGAGCATCAGATTGCAATTTCGTAAGAAGTTACAGAAAGAGTATAGACTGTAGTTTCTTGGGTATATTTTTTAGACTCGAAGGTCAAAACAGTTACACGTGGCACTGCATACAAGTTCGCTCTTCTGAAAAGGTATATAATCAGGTTACCTTGGGAGATTATGCATAACCCTTTCTTGGATAATTTGAATTCGATCAGACTGGTGGCATTAGAAAGAGAACACAGAGGGATACTGTAGGCCACAATTTCATAACTGGAAGAATCGAAATTACAGAGTTATAGTCATTTCAAGATCGAGCTCCTAAACTCAAAAAAAGGCGATATGAGGAAGTTTGATGGCAAGGATCCGGTAAATTGGATACTTCAGATGGAGCAATATTTGATCTACATGGTGTACCACTATTACAAAAGGTATGTATTGCATCTTCATATTTGGAACCAAATCAATTTTTATGGTATAAAGGGCTTTTTTCTCGTAAACAACTTCTTACGTGATCAATTCTCATTGAGGAAATGATAGCACATTATTAGGATGCAAAGAGCAACACCACAACAATTAGAAAGAGTAAAAGGGCTTTGTGACATAGTGGAAAGTAAAATTATGGCAACAAATAAGTCTACCCCTCACAACTATAAAGATGGAAGTGTTGTTTCTCCTAGCCTTCCACAACCTACAAGGGTTACACCACAACAATTGGAAGAAAAAAGAGAAAAAGGGCTTTGTTACAATTGTGATAGCAAATGCACTAAAGCTCATAAGTGTGCTGAGAAGAAATTATCTTACATAGAGTATGAAGAGGAGGAAGAAAAAGATCAATAAACATCAAAAGAAGAGGATATACGCCAGGACCCAACCCCACACAAAGAAGAAATGAATCATACCATATCTTGTAAAGCATTGGCAAGAATTACCACTCCTCAAACTCTCAAGATAGAAGGAAATATCAAGAAGAAAAAGGTGAAAGAAGTGAAATATCACATCGAGAAAGAAGAAATGAATCCAACCATATCTTGTAACTCATTGGTCAGAATTACCACTCCTCAAACTATCAAGATAGAGGGACATATCAAGAAGAAAAAGGTTCAAGAAGTGAAAGATCAAATCGAGTATCAAGAAATGAATCCGATCATATCTTGTAATGGATTGGAAGAAATTACCACTCCTCAGACTCTGAAGATAGAAGGACATATCAAGAAGAAAAAGGTTCAAGCATTGAAAGATCACATCGAGCATCAACAACAAGTTCTTCAACTTTTAAAGGATAACGCCACTTTGGTGCAAAATCGAATGAAACAACAGGTAGATCAACATCGTAGTGAAAAGTGTTTTGATGTAGGTGATTGGGTACTTTTACTGCTACATCTCAAGCAAGCTATTTATGAGAAGGAAATGTTGGCAATACTACATGCACTTAAAAAATAGCGACCTTACCGAATGGGAAGACACTTCAAGGTAAAAATGGATCATGATAGTATTAAATACTTTCTAGAACAACTATTATCTTTAGAAGAACAGAAAAAATGTGTCACAAATATGTTGGGTTATGACTTTGACATCATCTATAGAAAATGGAAGCAAAATTTTGTTGTAGATGCACTCTCAAGAAAGGACGAGGATGTGGAAGCATTGTTTTGTGCTATTTCTATTATCCAACTAGATTGGATAAACGAAGCAAAGGATGAACAGAAGAAGGACGAAGAAGTATGGTCGTTTATTCAAAAGTTTCAAATGATCTCAATTCAAACAATATTGCTAGAAATTGAAGAGGAAGGAAAAATCATATTGGAACCTGGAGCAGTCACAAAAACAAGAACCTGACAGCTATGAAATCGATCAATTTCAGAGTATCTCATCAAGTGGAAGAACTTACCCGCTGAAGATTCCACATGGGAGGACAATAATTTTATACGGAAGCATCAAGAACTACTCAAGCATTGAGGACAACACTTTTTGAAGGAGAGGGGCATGTTAGGCCCCTATACTACTATTGTAACCCCTTATTGTTATTAGTACAACCCCTTATTATATTGATGTACCCATGTAGTTCCCATATTGTTACTATTGTGCCCCATAGAAGCGCACTATCATTATTATTGTGCCCTTACATTATTCTTGTTATGTCGGCTCTGATTATATTATAACCCCTTAGACTCCTATATATAGAAAGGAGGTCTTTTAATTTGTATCATCAAAGAATCATTCATATGTTTAAGGTAAAGGAGGTTGCCCCCTTGAAGAGGCTAAATTCTAAGGCGTTGATCTATCTTTTCTATCTTTTTGTGAGATGGTTTCATAACAAACAAACTCGCATTCACCAAATAAATTTTTTCTTCTCATCCTCAATGTTGTCTCATTTTTTTTCATATCTCAAGAAGTGGGGTTTGTTTTTTAATATTTGCAATTGACTACCTTATGCTCAAAATTGCCACAATTGTAGCATTCAACATCACTTTGGTGGAAAAGAGTTTCTATTATTGATAGCCATCTTACCAACCCCTCTCTTGTTACTATCATTCTTATTCCAAGGCATATCATGCATTCTTGGATTGCAGCTATTCAAAACTTCTTGCTTTCTTGTTTTCTATCTACAATCTTATGTCTTTATGACCGAGAATATTACAACAAAATCAATAATCATTGAACAAACTTTCATACCTAGGAAGATTTAAAATTTGATGACCATGTCCTTGAGGGATAAAGGAATTTTATTTTTTCTTCATTCTTTCTCTGTGACCATTGATCTATTTTCCTCATTTTTGTTGCTCCTTAGGGTTGTTACCCTGTTGCTTTTGTTGTTGTTTTACATTTTGTTGCTTCTTTTTATTTTCTGATTGTTGTTTCTTTCCCTGTAGCTATTTCTACTATCCAACAACTTGTTTTCCTTTAATGTTGTTGGGACCTTCAATTTCCTTTGCTTCGGTAGTTGACCCTTCAACCTTTTATTTCCAAACTTGTAGCTTCTTTGAAGCCCAAACCGACCTTGATGACATGGTATCTCCACTTAACCTCATCCAAGGCCTTTATGCTCTTATCAAGATTCTAACATTGAGACAACTCTTTATTTTCTCTTTCTAGGCCATGTCTCAATGTGACTAATTTAGTTTGGAGTCTCTCAAAACAGGCTTCTTTTTCATTCAACTAACTTGTCAACCTTTCATTCCATTTGTTGGCTGCCTCTTTTTGAGCATTAATATCAACAAGTGTTTTGCTAAATCTTTCATTATTAATCTCATATTCTTGTAACTACTCCTTTATCTTGAGATTTATTTTGAAAGCTCCTTGATCTACTTAAGAGAAGAGATGAGATTTTTCTTGAAATAATTATTCTGATTTAGATTCCTCTATTCACTATCAAATGTGTATGAAAAATCATCATAAACATTTAGACCCCTTTGTTAGTCACTGGATTCCTCCTTCTTCATCACTACAAGCAATGCAGTTATTTTCACCTGTATATGAACACCCATGGGATCTCTCTTCAATCTCCATGTGAGATGTTCTTCCCTATACCATCATATGTTATTGCTACAAGTGTAGTTCTTTCATCATAACAACTTCTAGATATATGACTATTGTTATCCTCTAAGGATGCATATGAACATCTATATATTAAATGTCCTATTTCTTTTCAATTATTATAGAACAATATCTTACCTTCTGAGTAGTGTGGCCTCTCATCTGAGTCTTCTTCTTTCTCATCATTGGAGTGATGATCAATGACTTGCACATTGGGAGGAAGATATTCATTCTTCTGAGCATATTTACTTTGAGATGTTTTCTTCTTCTTCCTCCTTATCTTGTTCACATATCCATCAACAAAATCTTTAAGGTTTGACTCAATACTTCAACAATAAGGTTATTCAACTTTCTCTTGAGCTTCATGACTTTCTTCTCCATATACACAGTGGAGATTTTCCCACATTTCTCTTGCAAACTCACAATGTCTTACTTTATCTGAATCTAAATATGATACTTCTTTCAAGAAAACCCTTTTGGTTTGTTAATTATGCTTACTCTTTTATTCATTAATTATAGACCACCATGCTTCTAAAATAACATCCATTAAATAGGATTTCATTCTAAACTTCTAGATCACATACTCTGCTCCATTAAAAAATGGGGCTATTTTTGGTGTTAGAAAATTTTGATTAGACATGTTTCTTTTTTATCTACCTTTAGCGAGTTAGGTTATTCTTGAAGGAACTTCACTTTAATACCAATTTTTGGTAACAATAATTATACTGAGGGGGGGTGAAGAGTTAGTCTTAAGTCTAATTTTATCTTTTAATGCTAGTTCTTAATTTATCTTTAACTTGGAAATCATTCATGTGATCATCAACAACATATATTGTAAGAAGTTTACGTGGAAAACTAAAAGGAAAAAACACCAATCTTTGTTTTATGATGTAAATATGAACTCCTAGTCTATTACATCAATTTTTTGTGACCAACCACTAAAAGGAAACACCTACTCCCTTTTATTGTTTTCTATCACCCACTAGGAGGAAGCACCAACTCCCTTCTTCTGTAGACACCTGATTAACTTACCAAAAAAACCAACTTATTGGATTTGTTACAAGAACCAACTTGCATATTCATGGATTTGTTGCAAGCACCAACTTGCAAGAGGCACTGATGTTGAACTTTTGATGGTGTATGGGTGGATGTGTAAGTGTTGGTATTAATGTCAAACAAGGTTCAACATGATAAGTGAGTGTTTGGGAGGAATCCCATGGTAGCTGCAGGCTTCTTGTATAAAATCATCACAGTAGCAGGCTTATGGAAGAAACCATAAAATTATAATCAAAATGATGGGAAAGTTGTAACTCCATGGTAGCTGCAGGATTCATGTAGAGAATCATCATAGTAGCAGGTTTACTGAAGAATCCATAAAATGATCATCATGGCGGTTGTGAGTTCAGCAGTCCAAAAAGTTAATGAGAAGATAATTTTGCAGTCTTCTTCCAAGTAGCAAAAGGACTCAAAGCCTACATCAGACCCTCTACATTGGAAATTTCTCTGAACAATCTTTCTAACGATATGTGGAAGTCGAAAAATGGACCCCTGGATCAAAAGATATGGTCTACTGAAGTTCATGTTTGAGAAGCCTTAGGAAGGAAGAATTATCAGCATATTAGAAGTCCATCATATGAGCAAATTAGAATATCGGAGGTCAGAATAATCAGCGTATCGGCATATCATAGATCGGAACATCAGAGGATCGGCGTAAGAGGCACATCGAAGGTTGGAGGGTTAGCACATCAGAACATCAGCATGTCAGGGATTAGAATATCTAAACTTCTTAAATGAGGAACTTTTAAAAGTCATGATATCCTATAAATGTCAATAATATTATATAAGCATTGAGGAATTCCAAAAGAAGATTAACAAAGGATTTTGGTGCAAAACCAAAGGTCGATGGTCCCTTTTCTCTCTCCTCTAGTAGGACACATGGTAGCACATGACTGGTTCCAATAAGCCACAGTGGCATCTGACGTCAACATGATGTGGCAGTATGACAGGAAACATGGTAGAAATATTTAACCATATTGGGTATTCTAATGGGCCAGAAACTGGTGACATGTGTCACCTCTAAAGAGTCGCCAAGTGAAAGTGATGACATCATATCGGAGCTCGACAATCGTAGGATTAAGATATCAAAACTCTAGAGCAGCCACAGTTTGGAAAATTTCTGATAAAGGGGGCTTATGATATTGGGTAGTTTCTTGGGCATATAAATCCATCAAGCCAAGTGCACAGACCAATAGCAAAGGAAGATTGGCTCCGAAAGGAAAAAATCACCTTAGCACCTTAATGCTAAGTGGTAGTCACAGATAGCGGGCCTATGATGAGAAATGCAGTAAGGGATAAGCAGAAGGAACTAAGACACAATCAGAACTTCGCAAAAGTTACAATACAAAGGGGGATTTGATATGGCATTTAGTCGATGGCCATGGGATCAGTCATATGAGATAGTAAATGGTCAGGAATCTAAGCACAACGGGGCGAATGATATTAGAACACTGCACCATTGTGAAGATTGTGATATGGAATTGCTCCAACAAGAAAGTACATAGCTTTAAAGAATATATGGGTCGATAGTTGTGATATTGAATGAAGGCACAAAGGAGGATGTAGCTGAAAAGGGCTAATTATGTGGAAGACTCTATAATAATAAATCAAGGAAAACATTGGTAGCAAATATGAATTTGACTTCTTGAAGGAAGAAATCAACTCCTTCGCATGCACAAATGGTTGTGGTAAATAAGAACAGAACGGTCACCTTTGTGGACTGTCAAGATCTTTGGAACAATAAATAAGCATGGGACTCCCAGAGGAGTGTGCATGTCATCTGATAATTAATTTCTCAGTACAAGAGCTATATGTAGTCAGACTACGAATAACTGCAAGGATCATCTCTGTTTTGGGCGATGTGACAAGAAACTATCAGAAGATGAAAGAATGGAGAGTGAAGACATGCCTAAGTAAAGATTGGTAGGTACATGAAAGTTTGGATAGACTCCCTTGTGCAATGTGCTTCAGTGGAACAAAAGTATCACCAAAACTAGAAAAGAATGGGGAAGTGAGCATATGTGTGAGAGAGTAGTGCTATGAAAGTGTGCATCAAAGCAGAGAGGTTGAAGCACCTAATAGGACATAGTAATACATTGGTAAGAGCAGCACAACAACTGTGTGAAGCGTGGCAAGGGTAGTGGTGAAGAGAAGTCAGTGAAGAGCCCTTGACAATGAAGGTAGAGCACAGAGGAAGTGTTGTTGTGAGCAACAAGAGGAGATTTACTACAAGTGAGCATAGAAGGTAGAATGCAGAAGTCAAATATGTGAACAAACATTGTTTGTTATTTTACTTGTATAATTGTATGCCTTTGTTTTCAGTTTGAAAATTGTATGAAATGGTAGAGCGATGGAAAGAGCAGGTTGGTGCCTCTTGGCAAGTTAGTGCTTGCTAACTAAAAGGGGTTGGTGCCTCCTGTTAGTGGGTGCTCACAAACAAACAAATGTAGTTAAGTGGTTTCTTAATCTACATCATAAAAAATCAAAAAATTGGTGGTTTTTTCCCTCTGAGCTTCCACGTGAAAAACATTGTATCGAATGTGTGCTTCTCATGTGATTGTTGTTTGAATATGTGTGTTTAAAATATTTTTGGTTCACTATTTTGTGAATGAATTCTCTCACAAGTTAAAGAACATGTGAAGGGATTGTAAGCATAAAAAAGAGTTTCTTAATAACTGATTCACCCCCCCCGCCCCCCGGAAATTCCTTATTTCAACAATTGGTATTAGAGCCAAGTTTTGTCAACAACAGTTTAAACACTGGAAGGTAGATCTATAAGGAAATATTTCTGGGCAAGAGAGTCAAGAGGCTTACTCAAGTAGAATACTAGTCTTTGATGGTACCAAATATGATATTTGAAAGCGAGAATGGAAGCATATCTTATGTCCCTGGGAGTAGATGTTTGGACTTCAGTACTAGTAAACTACAATGTCCTTAATATTCCTACCACTGATGCATATGGTTAAAAATTATACGGGAACAATGCTAAAGATAAGAATTCCATTCTCTTTGGTCTTAATCAATTAGAACTTGTAAAATTTATGCATTGTAAATATTCTAAGGGAGTGTGGGTAAAGCTTAACCAGAGTCATGAAGGAGATGAAAAATTCAAGAAAGTGAAACTTCATACTTTCAGAATGAGGTTTCAAAGCTTGAGAATGAATGAGAATGAAAGCATAAAAGAATATTTCCTCAGAATTGATGAAGTGACTAATATAATTATAGGACTTGGTGAAGAATTCAAGGAATAGATGATTGTTCAGAAAATATTAGGATCCCTACCCATGAGATTTAATGCTAAGATCTCAACTATTGAGGAAATGGCTAACTTAAAGGATATGAAGATGGATCAATTGCATGGTACTCTCATAGCCTATGAGATGAGAGTAGGAATAGAAAATTTTGAACCAAATGAAATTGCGTTCACAGTATCCAAAAAGGGCAAGGATCAAAAATGTCATCAAGATTGCTCCAACTGTGAATCTAATCAGGAGATGGCTCAATTAGCCAAAAACCTAAAGCGTGGCTTAGGAAAATATAAAGGGAAGTTTCCCTTAAAGTGTTTTGACTGTGGAAGAGTTAGAAATTTCTCTTCCAAATTCCCTTACAAAGAAAAGGCTAAAAGGGAAGAGGATCTAAAATTTGGAAACAATTCTCAGACACATCAAAAGAAAAATCCCTATAAGAAGAATGGGTTTTACTCCAAAGTGTATATCTTGGCACCAGAGTCAGATCATGAAGACTCATTGGAGAATGATTCATGTAAGTATCTTCTTATGGCCTTTGAAAAAAAATCCAAAAAACAGGATATTATGGTCTCTAAAGAGGAAGAAGAAGTAGTAGTATACCTTGAAGGGGAACTCATCAGTGCCCTCGATGAGTTAAAGAAAGCAAGGAAGAAAAATGAGCAGTTGAAGGAACATCAACAACGTGCAGAGGAAGTATGTATAACTCTGATAATGAGGATTTTGTCTATCAAAAGTAAAAGCTATAAGAGGCTATCAAGAGAAAGGACATTCTAGTCCTACTACAAAAAGAAAACCAAGGAAACTGTGAGAGACTAGAAGAGGAGAACAAGAAGTTGAAACAAGAGTTGCTCAAGTTAAAAAGAGAAATGATCTCACAGATATGTAAAGATGATATTATGTCTTTGAAAATTGAGATGGAAGATGCCAAACGAAAAGAAGAGGTTATTTGAGACCTCATTCAAGAATGGGAAGAAATTGTTAGTGCATTGAAGAAGAGGTTGTCTCTCTGAGAACCGATCGTGAGAAAACAAAGACCAAGAAGATTCTAAATGAAAAATTTCTTGAAGGGACAAGGAGACTAGATCAAATCTTGAATAATCAAAGGCCCTAAGGAATTAGAACCAGTCTGGGATACTCTATTGGCTTAAAGGGGTTTGACCCAGGTTCAGAGTTGTTCGTGCCAACCAAAAAAACCCTAACTACTGGCCCTTTCAATAACAACCTGAATAACGCAGGCTGCAATCTCACCCGAAGCAGTGTTTGGGGATGCTAGAACCACGTTTCTACATCTAGATACAATATGATAAGTGGTCTTGAAACTTTGTTGCTTAGGTCTGCCTTCGCACAGATCGATATCCTTCTATGGCTCACTGCTGCATCTCTAAAGAAATGGCTTCTAGACCTTTGCGAAGGTCTGTGATCAAACTTTATAGACCCTAAGGAGGCAGTCTATCTACTTTCGCACACTAATTGATAACCCTATATATGCCTTCGCGCAGATCTATCTAATTCATCAAAAATCATAATAGGTTCAACATTTATCTTCATGAAAATAGATAATTACTTTAGTCATGCATAAATATTAAACATTCAATAGATTCATGCAGAATTTATACATTGTTCCACAGAAAACATATTATTGAGCGACAGAACATAACATAAAAAAATTAAAAATAATACTATGATGCAAGATATTTCTTCAAATTTTGTCTTTATTCAGTTCTAGCATTCAATTTATAGACTTCTCCACCCTGTGCACTCAGCTGCAAGGGTCTACACTTTCAGTTGCAGAATTACCAAGGCCTCCTATGCACTCAACTACAAGAGCCCTCCCCTTTCACCTAAGTATCGGAAACAAAGCTTTTCTACCCTAGCACTTCCCCCAAATAATCTCTATCTTGACTTAGCTCATCTCTACCACTCCTTATACTCGATATGAATCAACTATATATATATATTTTTCAATACAATACCATGGTGTGCGGACCATGGGTGAGTCTCAAAAATCGACCTATCACTTACCCAAATAAGGGGCTAAATCCCCTTTGACTCCCATCTAGCTGAACGCTCCGCATCCACATTTCGTAGAGACTTTACATTCTTTACAACATTTTTTACAAAATTGGGTTAAACTAAACCCAAAACGGACCATGGGGACCTTATCCCAATAGGCCCGCAACACAAAGAAGGTTACTTTCCCTCGAGTCACTCGGCTGGCACCTCTATTTTGCTGCGAAGGCCACCTAACTCAACCTATAAAGTTTCTATGTTAGCAGCACTCTTCACCGCAGTCTGTTGTACTTCCTCTACCAACTTCTCTGTTGTCGAGCCTTCCAGTGTTAGGTGCATTGTTCTCTGTGTCTACTGCAGTACCTTTAACTTTTCCTGAAGCGATAGAGTAAGCTGGAAGGCTTCCTCTATCCATGGTTGTAATTTGGCCTTTAGAAAGGCCTCTTTCCCCTGTAGTTCTCCCGTCTGCGATTACAATGGCTAATTGCCTTCCTGCAACTTCATGAGGCATTATGATGGCACCAAAGTGTGCACAGTCGCTTAGACTTCATCATACTTGTGTTGTGTCTCCTTGATGTCTGTGTTCATCCTCTGCAAGTTCGGGTCCTCCTGCAAGTTCATCAATAATTCCATGGTGTGATCAAACATCATTGTGCAGTCTGTGACTGCGATATCCAATGTGCTCATATTTTCTCTAATCATTGCTATGCATTGCTCTCAGACCTCTAGAGGAGCAGTTGGCTACAACTTCAGTTGCAGTTCTGAGATCTTCATTTGAAAGTCTAACATTACTCTATCGATCTCATCCTTCGAGGCATGAAGCGCAACAACCAATTTTCTGACTTTTGTTGTAGTTGTGGCATCCTCCAGGATGTTCAACTCGGGAACTGTCTTGCATTCCTGCTCAATTGTTGTCTCCAGGCTTTGACTTCGCGCTTGAAGTTCCTTGTTTTCCCTTAGATCCTGAGCTTTCTCCACAAACATCTGCTCATTATTCACCTTGAACTCACTGATGACTGCAAGGGCACGCTTCTCTCTGATCCTGGTCTCATCTGAAACTCCCTAACACATAGCAAGGAGGGTTTGAAGTGGTAGTGCGGCCAAGTTCACCCCCATGTCCTTGATTATGCTTAACACTGTGCGGTCCTCCTTTGACTTTGCGCGAACTGACCCTTTTGGTAAAGTATGACTCTGTGGTCCAAAGTTTGTTCCAGCTCTGCTACTATCCCACTTCCTTGCGCCAAGTTTGCTTGCACCCCACTCGCTTGAATCTTACTGGTCTCGATCTGTAGCTCACGCAAATCCTTCTCGACGCTCCCCAGCGTCTGCATATATTGTTGTTCAAATTGTTGCCACAAATCTATCATTGTGTCCCTGACCTTATCACCGATCTCATCGAGATCCCCTTCTATGAGGACCAACGGGTCGATGCAAGTCTGCTTGTCTGATTTATGTTCTTTTGTGGCCCAATAGTCATCTCCTTTCTATGCTTCTTTAGTGTGAAGGGAATGATATTCCTTTCACCACTGCCTCCTTCCTATCCTAATAGTTCCTGCTCATTTGTATGCTTGGAAGCCGATTCTTCGACTTCCTCTGTACTATTCTGCTCTGCCTCAGCATGATCTTTCGCAATGTACTCTTTCTCAGCACACTCTTTCTCTGCTGCTACCTTAGCAACAAATTCTTTTGTTTTTTGTTCAGTTAATTCTCATGTTTCCTTCTGCATTTCTTCTTTATGCTTCAGCACAACTAATGTCTGCACAATAGAGCTCCCAGCACCCTTACTGGTACTTGCACCAAGGTCTATGGGTTTGCGCCACTCCGCTGGCCAAATTCCCACAATCTCCTGCACATTTGTCTCTGAGCCCAAGTATGGAAACTTGTGCCACATATGCTTAGAGTCCTTCTTCACCCTAATTGATATGTTGTTGAAGTATGCCTTGAACTCCGCGAAGGCTCTTAATTGCTTGAACAAGGTTGGGGACAACCATGGCCACTGATTGACTACCATCCTAAGATCCATCTCTATGAAGATCCAGAAAATATTCAACTTCCCTATCCTCTTCGGATCCTTTGTTGCCCACAGCAAAGTGAACTTTGCTGCTTTAGGTAAATATTTTAGCTGTAGGGGAAATTGACTGTCCTCCAGCAATCTCCATGCTACTAGAACAATAGACAATAGTAGCCATGCATAATGAAATGACTTACTGTCCTCCTAAGATTCGCGACTGTTTTCCAAGCACTCCTTGTATAGATACTTTTCCCAGTTATATTATACTCCCTTCATGAACTGGTCATCTAATGATACCATCGATGCTGGAACTTTGTCCATGCGACATTTCCTCATAATGTTTCCTGCAAGTATTTGGGTGGAGAATTGAATTGTTTGGTCCTGAATGGAGTGGATATAATATCCATGCGACCTCTTTACGAGACCAAATTCTACCTTCATCTTATCTTCTAACTCCTTTTCTGCACTTTTCCCTCAAAACTCCTTGGCAGGTTCCACCCCTTTGTAGGGCAGCTTTGTAATCTGATGGATGAGCATATCTGTAATCAAGATGGGCTCCCCAAGCCATAGGCACCCATCATGCACTAGTACGAGTAGTTGGTGCACACACACCATGTTGATTATTGATCTGTGAAAATGCAGCACGTAAAGCATGTGTAGCAACTCGGCCTGCTCAATACCTTTGACCCACATCATGGGTTCCAACCATGTAACGACAGTCTCCTCATAATAAATCTTCTTCACATATTTGCTAGTGGCAAAATGAGGGAATCTCTCATGGTCCGTGAGATCCCAATCCTCCATCTTCATCACTAAATGTGCGCTAAGGTTTTGCCTTCAATTTCAACTTGTTCTGGCAACAGGGGTGCTGAGACTGTAAACTTCCTGGAATCAAGGTCTTTCGTAACTTTTTCCTTCCCTTTTCGTGGAGGGATATACTCCAAAAGTCATGTGATAGTCTCACCCTCCTCGGCATCTAATTCCTCCACACCTTGGAATTCTTCTTCCTCCAGGTCCACCACTTTCTCCGATTGTTTATCCTTTTTCTCCTTCTAATGTACCTCTGGGTTTTTCCTGGGTGAATGTCTCACCGACATAGGTTTCTTCTGCTTCTCTTTTGTAGCTATTTTATTTGGCCTAGGTGACCTTGGCACCGTAGGCGCAATAGGCATAGCTTCCATACGTGATATCTTTGTGGCTGCCACGTCAGAGACAAAAGCTTCAGTGGGATTTGTAGCAGTCAGTCATTCTAAGAACAGTTCATGGGCTACTACGGAAAAAATTTCGAACGGGGTTCGCGACACAAGTTCTTCCCAATCTTCATTCTTCATAAGATGAAAATAGCAAGGCTTACAAACAATTATCATAATGCAAAGTTTTATTTGGCAGACCAACATGCTCCATTTATAGAAGGTTTTGAATTTAAATTCAACCATTCCCTCCATTTTTTGATCATAAATGAAACTTTGGTGGCAAATCTTCAAAGATTTTCTCCATAAATGGTGCCTACCTGCTCCTCTTAACATAATTTTTTTCATAAAATCATGAATAGTAACTTCAACAACTACTTTTGGACCCATCTGTGTGGCACCATCTTCCATGGCACAGCTCATCCAACATCGCTTCACCTGTCGTACTCTTATCATTTTTCATGCAGCCTCCCTACTATGTTTTTCACCTCATCAAGCAACGTAGTTTATAGTCCCACAATCCCTTGCAGCTACCTGGATTACTAAGACTATCCTGATTTCATATAGTCATTGTGCAAGGACAAGATCCCCTATGTAAAACTTCAGCCTACTTCCGTTCAGTTTCCTAGCAAATGGTTCTCCATTCAACTTCGCGAGCTGAACTACACCACCATCCATGATATCCTTAACAACATATGGCCCTAACCAATGCATTTGAAATTTCCCTGGAAATTTGGTGAACTTACTGTCATATAGCAGCACTAAATCATCTCTCTTAAAAGTGCACAACTTAATATGCCTATCATGCCATGCTTTCTTAGGTTCCTTTTGCACTTGCTGGTGAAATATGACAAGAAAGTGGTCCTCTTCCAACTCCATGATTTGCGCAAGCCATTCCATAAAGGTCTCGCAATCTGCCATCTCTATCAAAGCTGCAATACATAAACTTGGCACAATATACTCCATGGGCATCACAGATTCAATTCCATAGACCAGCCTAAATGGTGTTTGGCCTATCAAATTCTTGCAGGTAGTCCTATAAGCCCATAGCACTTTTGGCATGCACATATCCCAGTCATTCCTGTGCACGTTGCAGAACTTCGTCAATGCATTCTCCAAAATTTTATTAAATCCTTCCACCATTCCATTCACCCATGGGTGATAGGGCGTGCTCTTTTGATGATATACTTGGAATTCTTTAAGCATCGCGCTGATTGTTTCATTCAAGAGGTGTGTACCCCTATCACTCATCAATATCTTAGGCCATATAAACTGCGTTAAGGCATATTCAAAAAAAACTTTATGGAAGTAGTAGCTGTACAATCCTTCACTGGCTACGCTTCCATTGATCTGGTTAAATACTTTGTTGCAGTAATGATATACCGTGTGCCTAAATCTTTCCTGGTGGTTGTATTGGGCCTATGAAATCAATTTCCCATTTATCAAATACCTGCAACGAAATCTTAGGATTTAAAATCACTTGATCCCTTCATGAAGGCTTCCCCGTCCTTTTGCAAGCATCACATGCCTTGCAAATATGCCTTAGAATCCTTGTGTAATGTTTGCCACTATAATCCAACATGCAAAATCTTCTGCGCAGTTGCTTTCCCTGCATAGTGACCTCCTACCATTCATCTGTTTGCTTCAGCGAGGATACCAGCATGTTCAAGCTCTGGAACGTACCTTCACAGTATCTCATCCATTCCCATCTTATAAAAATTACCCTCTATCCCTAAGAATCCATAGTGTGAACTACTAACTCCTTCTTTTGCTATGTAGAATAGCCTTCTAGAGCTGTTCCAGTTGTTAAAAACTAAATGATATCTGTAAAATGATTGTCTGCAATGTGCACCGCAAATATTTGTGCATCTGGTAGTCCTTCCTCCAAACTATATGGTTCTTTGCTCGTTCCAATTCTTGATAGATGGTCTGGTCCTACATTTATCCTTCCGGGCTTCAAAATCACTTCAAATTCATATTCCTAAAACAATAGTATCCATCGACATATCTTTCCCTCGAACACAAGCTTATTGACCAAGTACTTCAGCGCAGAGTGATTTGTATACATTTTTAAGTTTCCACCCAAAAAATAATGCCTAAACTTTTGCAGTGTGTAGACCATCGTTAGCCATTCGTGCTCTGTAGTGGAGTAATTCTTCTCATCTTTGGATAACTTTCTTCTTGCAAATGCTATCAGATTATTAATATCTCCATTTCCTACCTACGTTAATACCACTCCTAGCACAATGCAAGAGGCATCTATATTCACATGGAATTCCTTCTTCTAGTCTGGAAATACCAAAATAGGTATAGTCACCATCTTTTCCTTCAAAACATCCAAGTTGCGCTGACATTCATCATCCTAGCAAAACATCACATCTTTCTTTAATAAATTATCCATTGGCGTAGTTATATGAGCATATGCCTTAATAAACTTCCTGTAATATCCAGTGTGCCCTAATGTCACACGCAGCTGTTTCACATTCCTAGGAGCTTCCAAGTTCACAATTACGGTGATCTTCACAAGGTCTACCATCAATCCCTTATTACATACAACATGACCGAGAAAAATTCCAAAGGGCACACAAAATATGCACTTCTTCAAATTCAGCGCGATCTGTTACCTTCGACATGTTTCCATCATAAGGCATAGACTCACAACATGGCGCTTCACCAATCCAAACACAATCCAATCATCAAAATATACTTTCAAAAATTTGGAATAAATTCCTCGAATGTCGCAATTACTACTCGGGAGAAAATTGCAGGCATGTTCTTCAATCCAAAGGGCATTACAATATATTGAAAGCAACCCCACTCCATCGCGAAGTTTGTCTTGCTTCGATCCTCTGGCGTGATCTTTATTTAATGATATCTCAAAAAACCATCAGTGAACGAATATGCCTCCGGTCCGCCCATGTTCACTAATACTTCATAAGTAAATGGTGTTGGAAACAGATCATGCACACATGCATCATTCAACTTTCACAAATCTATGGATATTCGAATTTTGCCTTTCTGTTTCTTCTCTTGGACCACCATTAGGCTTACCCGATCTGATTCCTCTACTGGTTCAATAATACCGGCCTCTAACATCTTATCCAGTTCTTGGCTTACCTTCTCTTTATACTTTGGATTTAGCCAATAAGGCCTCTACTTAACAGGCTTTGCATCCGGCTTTAACGTAATCTTCATAACACCTAAATCTCTGATGATCCCTTTCAAATATGAAAACTTCGTTGGGAATAAACCCTGGTACTCAAACAGTAGCTCAGCTACCTTATCGAACATATCTTCATCCCAATAGTCGTCTATCATCGTGAACTTAGGTTCTACCTCCAATCCAATGTTTACTTGTCGAGTTTTCAAGGGTTCTGATATATCCGGGTTCGCCACCTTCGGTCCTTCGACTTTGCATTGTCCTTGTGTCTATGGAATAGTAATATTCTATGGATCTTCTTCTTCTTCTTCAATTGTAACATTATAACACTCTAATGCATGGCACAACTGTTCACTCCAATCTGGTTGAGCCCATTCTACTAGTTCCTTTGGGGTTTTGAATATGGATGTTTTTATCTCTTGGAGCACTTCATCAATGCTATCAAACCCATCCTCAAAGCTGAAAGTTAATAGAAAACTCTCCCTTAAGATGTCCCATTCAACTGTCCCATGGCAAAGCTCCATATCTAGATACCAGTTCATTGGAATTGTGTTTAAAGTATGACAGTAAATGTGCACCCATTCTGGTTGTGGTTCTATTCCCCCGGCCTTAGTCCATTGTGCCAAATGATCGCGCCGATCATCTTTCTCACTGTACTTTTATGTCATCCTAGTATTAGCATGTCTAAACCTTAATTTCATCATCCTCCTATATTCCTTCCATCCAAGAAATTTCTCCTTGTGCGTACCCCACCAATGGGCATGCATAGCATGCAACGCCAACTCCAGTGCCTTGAAGCAACGTTCTTCCAATACTTCCCTTTCAAATTCATCTAGAAATAGCTCCACATCATTCAAACCATCATAATGTGGAAGATTCCTTACGTCAGTTGAGACACACCACAGTGATTTTGTCATCATATTGCAACGGAGTGTAGATACTTCATGCAGTTGATTTTGCCAGTGTTCAAGCTCTTCCTACGAATCTAAGGTGTAGGAGATATCCCTGTCCCATGTAATTTGTCCATCGGCTACGGGATTGATCCAATATTCATATCGTAGTGAATCTTGAATATCTAGTCCAAATCATAGTCACTTTCCACATAGTAGCAAACAGGTTCAGTATAACGCACTCCTTCTGCAAGGTCTAGTGGTACTACAAACCTAAGCAACTTCTTTCCAAATGTCATCTTCTTCTTATTCGAGTTAATTACCTCGTTCATACCAAAATCCCAGTCAATTCCTAGTAGCATGGGGTACGGGTTACTATCATCAATGATTTCAATGACCTCAAAGTCAGTTAGCATGCTTGCATCCTCAATATCCACTGTTACACCATATAGGTGCCCCATCGGAATAATATTCTATTGATTTTCCATGTGCAACTGAATAGGAGACCACTATAGCACAGGTCTCCCCATTCTTTCCCATGTCTTCTTAGGCAGGACATTCACATCAGATCCAAGATTACCTAGTCCATTTCATATTCACCTATCTGCATGGTCAGCCTCATCTTGTGCCCTGTTCGCTTCTTATGCTTACCAATATTTCTCACTATGCACTCTTTAGCAGGATTCTTTTCTTTATTTGCGCACTTGTCGATTAACTCTTTAAACCCTTCTACCACTTTTTGATCGCGTAGTAACTTCATATAGGTCTTCAAAAAAGTAGCTAGTACTAAAGAATCTACCTGTTGTGTCACACTAGTCTCTAGCAATTTCTCCTGACTTCCTGAGGTAGATGCCTCGATGAAGTTCTTCTATTCTTCCATGAAGTTTCCTTTAGCATGATTAAGATCAAAGTCTACTTCCTTCTCATTAGCCTTGTGCACCCATCCCTCATCCTCGGGCTACTTACCTTTATCTGTACCAGTCTCCATATGAATTTTTCTCACTATATTTACAATGTGATCTTCTTCGCGGGGCTCAGCCCTCATCATCTGAATGTTCTCCATAGGTTGTTGGGGTTGCACCTTCATTTCCTGCATCTTTTCCATAATGAATGGACATTCCTCTATCACGTGATCAAACTATTGACAATATTGACATGACGGATGCGTAGGGCTTGTACAATCTCACACGAAGTACCCTGCTTCGCCACAGTTATAACAGATGACTTTCCCACACCCTTGACCTGGTCCACCACCTCTTCCTCGTCCTCAGACTTGGAATCCCCTACGCGTAGCTTTCGTGCCCTAATCTTGAGGCCAGTTTTCTTCCTGCATTCGGTAGGTAGGGGTTCTATCCATTATCAGCTCATAACTTCTATGATGGCATTCATCATGTACCACAAACTTACAGAAATTGCAAAACAACTGTTGAGGGGTCTATAAAAGCTTTTTGTAGTAAATGATAGTTATTAGTAGTGTGGTGTCATGTAACCTGATAGATAGCGCACCATAGCACAGCTCCCACACTCATCCAAATGTTATTCTCGGGCTTCAAGGGAACAGGCCCTCCCTGAATAATATAGTTCCTATAAACTAGGCAATAGTCATTGTCATGTCCATGACTCTTACACTTCAAACACCAGACCTTAGTGCACACCTCCAGCTGAGCTTCATTTCCTTTCTTTAGGCTCTGCAACTCCAAGTGTAGGCTTTCCAACTATGAGTGAATTTGTTACACTCCAAGGTTCGTATCCTGTATAGGAAAGGCATCCAGCCTCATCACTATCTCCAAGGCTTCCACTTGCATTTCTATCTTCTGCTGTGACAGAGGCACCCTTAAATGTGGCAAGAGTGGCACTATACACTAGTTGTAATGCTGGGAACCTATGATTATCATATTGGCCTACATGATCAGGAATTTCAAACTTTGATCAAAGTCCCAAGGTGTCTCATCTACCCTTTTTCAGATTTCCTTAAATTCAATTACTGATTGTGCTTCTGACTTAGGTTTACTAAACTCCCTGTTCGAAGCTAGTTGGGTATCTTCCAACGTCGCATTGCGGTTATCAGTGCAATACTTGATGTGCCATGTTAATGTGTGATCCTGTAAGGCTATAACCAGCTGTACCTTCTTAATATTATCATTCGTAATCTATTGTGTTGTCCAAACAGCTCCTACGACAAACCAAATTGTTTGGGATCTTCACTCCCTACTCTTTTAAAAATAGACATCTTCATCGTGTTCACCATATTAAATGGTGGAAGTGGAGGTGGAGGGGGCGAAGGTCTAGGTGTATGAGGCAGAGGTGGAGGTGGATGTGGAGTGGATGTATGAGGTATCCTTGGGATACCATGTGCAATTAACTGCACTGGACTTCGCAATGTAGTCATCATCGTCCCTTTGTCATCGCTTGAAGGGGGTTCAATGAAAGGATGGTATTCTGGGCTTGATCCTCCATTTCTTCAAAATAATATCTCACTTCGCGTAGCCCCAAACATCAAGGTAACTGCATAACCCTCTTTTCACATAACAACATTTTAATACCAGTTGTTAACGATTTAAAATACTTACCTCGCGGTCCTTTAAAGAGCCTTCGTTCTACTTCGCTATAATTGATATTTCTATCAATCGCGAAATAAGTCACAAAAATTCCCAATGTGCGATCAATCCAGTGATCCACAACCCACACGATATTGCTTTATGATGCCTCCAAACATAGCACCAGTTCAAGGGTTCACGCTATAGGATCATCAAACCTCCACATCCCTTAACTATTGGCCAACTTAGACAACCATTCGTGTAGTTCCTCAAGGAAGAAACAAAATAACATGTTGGTCTCGTCTGTGCACAAAAATCTCTGCAACCAATGTTACTTGGATAATTTATGCCTCCTGTTCTATTTAGTTATGAACGCATGCATATTTCCATCAATCCACTTGTCAATCTCTTTCTTCATAGGAAACCATTTATCACACATCTCTTATATAGATCTCAGTCTAGGCAACAGAACCATTTGTTGGCTTAAGGGGGCCTGACCTGGGTTTAGATTTGTTTGTGCCAACCAACAAAACCATAACTTCTAGCCCTTTCGGCAACAACACGCATAGCACAAGTTGCAGTCTCACTTGAAGTAGTATTGGGGGATGCTAGAACCGGGTTTCTACATCCAGAGACAGTGTGATAAGTCATCTTGAACCTTTGTTGCTCAAATATTCCTTCACGTAGATTGATATTTTTCTATGGCCCATTGCTGCAACTCTAAGGAAATGGGTTCTAGACCTTCAGGAAGGTTTGCGATCGAACTTTATATACCCTAACGAGGAATTCTATCTAGTTTCATGCACTAATTGATAACCCTAAACCTACCTTCGCATAGATCTATCCAATGCATCAGAATTCATAATAGATTCAATATTTATCTTCGCAAAAATAGATAATCACTTTAGTCATGCATAAATATTATAGATTCAATAGATTCATGAAAAATTTATACATTGTTCCACAGAAAACATATTATTGAGCGACAAAAAATAACATAAACAGAATTAACAATAATACTTAGATGCATAAAAATTATGGATTCAATAGATTCATGAAAAATTTATACATTGTTCCATAGAAAACATATTATTGAGCGACAAAAAATAACATAAACAGAATTAACAATAATACTCAAATGCAAGATATTTCTTCAAAATTTGTCTTTATTTAGTTCTAGCGTTTAATTTACAAAATTCTCTGCCCTGCGCACTGCGTTGCATGGGTCCACGCACACAGTTGTGGACTTATCAAGGCCTCCTGCGCACTTAGTTGCAGGAGCCTTCCCCTTTTGCATAAGTATAGGAAACAAAGATTTCCTGCCTTAGTACTTGCCCCAAACAATCTCTATCTTGACTTAGTTCATCTCTACCACTCAGACTCGCTATGACTTAACTATATATAGATTTTTTCAATACAATACCATGGTCTACAAACCATGGGTGAGTCTCAAAACCGACCTATCACTTACCCAAACAAGGGGCTAAATCCACTTTGACTCCCATCTAAATGTGAATTCTGCATCCACATTTCGCAGAGACTTTACATTCTTTACAACACTTTTTACAAAATTGAGTTAAAACACTAGTACAAAATGACTAATTAGTTACTAAAATAACAACTAAAATTTGCATATAAATGACCATTTTTCAGTCGGTGACCAATAGTAGCTAATTTACAGTATCTTATAACGCGACCAATTTTTAGTCATTTTTATCTTAGTCGTTAATTGGTTTCATAAATTTTACCATTTAGCAGTATATTTAGTCATTAATTTTTCATTGGTTTAGTAATTAATTGTCACAATTAATGACCAAATATACAACAAAATATATTACTATATGAATCCTTGAGAAAACCAATTAATTCCCAAAGAAATATGACCAAAACGTTGGCCGTGTTATAAGATACTGTAAATTAGCTACTAATAGTCATATATATGCAAATTTTAGTCATCATTTGAAACCAATTAATGACCAAATAAATATGACTAAATTTTAGTCGTGTTATAAAATACTATAAATTAGCTACTAATAGTCGTATATGTGCAAAATTTAGTCATCATTTTAATAGAAAGTTTATCATTTGTAGTAGTCATTTATCTTTTTTTGGTATTTTCATATTCATTATATAAACGACTGATTTAGTATTTTCTATTCATTTCATTTAATTTCATTCATAATCATTATAAACAACTAAATTATTCATATATTCATTTTATTTGTGTTCATCATTAATTAATATAAATTACTAATTTAGTAGTTCTATATTGATTTTATGTGTTCATTATTAATCAACATAAATTAATTATTATGACTTTACGACTAAATTTTGAAAAAATGCCATACAATGTGCATGTTTATCTAATATGATAACGTAAAGTTACATATGTTAATTACAAGACTAAATAATTTCAAGTGCAAATAAAAAAAATCAATCATATAAATTTTATTATATAAAATATCAAGTATTACAATATGTGTTTCCAACTTAATATCGGTTGTACTATAATTTACAGATGAAATATTGTTTCATCATTTGAAAACATTATCACTATGTTGCCAAAGCATTGCAAGTGAATTCACCAACTCGGAAGGCTTGACCATCAGTCTCTATGAGTGTGTTTTATGCAAGATATTGGATCTAAGGGTATCACTAGATAGATTCTCTTCTCTCTCTCATTTTGCATTTGTCGCTCCAGTGTTATTGTTCTCCTCTTTCTTTAATTGTTGATTCTTACCATCAATATTGAGTTCCTCTCTTGAAAATGAAAGAAGATACAATGTAGAGTACAAGACATGAAAAACGATGAATACTTGAATATAAAATAAAGTAGACTATAAAAGATTTATACGACACATACCTCAACATTCGATAGTGCCTACTATGTGGCTATATGACCTATATAAACAAAGAAAATAAAACGTCACCGTAGAAAATAACACCTTAGGAAATTAGTATTCAACCTTCAAAAAAACCTTAGGCATAATCATACCAACTAACTTACATGTTAAAAATATCAGGCAATAGATAACTTGTGAAAACAAATGGAAAAAAAAAAGATCAATGTAAAAAACATCCTTATTGCTTGTTCTAAAAGAGTCATGCTCATTAAATTTGGATATTCTTTTGCCCACAATAAACGTTCCTCACTATTATGACCTATGTTTTTAGGATCATGAGATTGATCCAACATCATATTGGATTGTGGAGACAATGATTCAATTTTCCAAGATGAGTACCTCACTTGGTTGAATGAAGGTGCTATTTGTGAGTAGTGTCAAAACCTTAGGGAAGTAGAACATTAAGGCATAAGAAAATATATTACCACTTGTCCACTAAAAGAAAAAACTTTCAATCCCACATTGGGCTCTCGGAGAAAATTTCATTGGATGGATATCACACTCTAAGAGATGATTGTACAATACAATGAGAAGTGTACATATATTGTCACAATGTCCCTCACAATCAGACCCTATAGTTGTGTCCTATAATATTAATCATATTATACTATTTAATTATAAATTATGACTATCATATAATTATTAGTTTGAATAATTAGTTTGAAATTATGTTTTTAGTATTTCTCTATACATAAAATATTCGGAAAAAAAGGTACTTTTTGTGACTAGTTAACTTCGAGTGAATCTAAATACACAAGAAATTATGGTGCCTTGGTGTTTCTCTAGTGGTTATCTGCTCATTGTACCAATTTCTCCCGTGTTCTCTACTTCTTTTGGTGAATTCCTCTTCGATGGTGTCCAATGCCAATGCAATGGAAATTTATCCTCGATGTTTTTTTGAGCCAAAGGGAAGCTCCATAAGTAACAATCAAAAAGTAGCCTCAAATATATTATTAGGGGCCAAAATGCAGTAATTGTTGGCATTATGATTCAGGTGTTGTCCTTGATGGCAACCCATTCAGGTGGTAGATCACTATTCTTGATGATCAACTCTCTATTTTTAAGAAGGACGCAGGCAATCTGTTCAGAAAGTGCGTCCCCGCAGGTATACCATGCAGAACCCGCGTCCAGGGACGCAGGCCAGCCGTTCAGGGGGTGCATCCACCCAGTGCACACATTTCAAGACAGAGAAAAGCACGTGGGGGGTTTCTTGTGTGGTATCTAGCCGACGGTTTTGTGTTTCTATGGTGTCGGCTCGTGGTATTGTTCCATGTTTCGGGGAGAAGCTTGCCTATATAAAGCAAAGGAGTTCATTTGGATTGAGCAATTGTCTTTGGTTGAATATCTTTTGGTGAGATCTAGTCCAGATCTATGAGGGCGAATCTTCTAATGGACTGTGATCTCTATGGCACATGATCAGATCTGCAGATCTGACTGTTTGGGCTAGTTCTGAAGTCTTCATATCTTTTATATCTGAAGGGACGCAGGTTCAGTGAAGGGCAAGTGCGCCGAGACGCAGTATAGTAAGGGCTCAGGTGTGTCTCTGAAGCGAAAGACGCGGCGCGATAGTATTATTGGATGCGTCTCTGAAGCAAAATACGCGGCGCGATAGTATTGTTGGGTGCGCCGGTACGCAGAGCAGTTTAAAGGAACAGTGCGTCGGCACGCAAAGCAGCAGAAGGTAAACTGCGTCCAGTCGCAGGCCACAGAAAGAAAAATTGCGTCCCTGCCTTAAGATGATCTGTTAACTGTATTTTTCTGTTCATAAGGTGTTCTGGGTTAGTTCTGTGATTACTGATCTGATAACTATAGTGGACTGTAACTGTTGTATACTTGTTGATCATTTGATTCTTCATGAAAAGAAGTAGGGGGTTGTAGCTCCCTTCCAGGAGAGACTGGAAAATGAGAGAGAGTTGTAGCTCTCTGCAGGTTGCAGCCTGCGTACTGGTAAAGGACTGCACCAGTACAAAATCATTGTAAAAGAATTTCTAAATTGAAAGAAGATAGAGACATATTGCAGCAGGTGGTTTTCTCCCACATTGGGTTTCCACCTTACATCTTGTGTTCTTTGGTGTGACTGTCTATTTTCTTTGTTCATGCTCATTATTTTATGGTACTGATATGCAAGAATAATTCAAAAGATCAAATAAGGAAGATTTGTTAAATTGCTAGATAATACTGATTCACCCCCCCTCTCAGTATTATTTCCAACAATTGGTATCAGAGCAGGTCCTTCAGAAAAGCTTGATCGCTTGAAGGTAGATCGTTCATCATGAGCAACTACGAGAGAGAAGCATCAGTCAGGCCACCGGTTTTTGATGGGACAAACTTCAATTATTGGAAGGTAAGAGTTACTGCATATCTTCAATCTCTTGGTACAGAAGTTTGGGACATTGTAGAAACAGGCTATGCTTTTCCTTCAGCTACTCCTACAGATCCAGCTGAGAAAAAGAAGTATGAAACAAATGCAAAAGCAGTCAGTACTCTATTAGGAAGTATATCCCAAACAGAATTCATGAAGGTAATGCACTTCAAATCAGCAAAAGAAATATGGGACAAAATGATCACGAGCTATGAAGGAGATGAACAGGTAAAACAAGCTAAACTTCAAACTCTCAGGATTCAATATGAGACTCTCAAGATGTATAATGATGAAAGTGTGGCTAATTATTTTCTTCGGGTAGATGAAATTGTTAATTGTATGAAAAATTTGGGTGAAGAAATAAAAGAGTCTATAGTAGTTCAAAAGATTCTAAGATCATTATCCCCCAAGTTTGAATCTAAAGTATCTGCAATAGAAGAAAAAGAAAATCTCCGTGTTCTCACTATGTCTCAGCTACATGGAATTCTAACTGCTTATGAAATGAGAAAGGGAGGTCCATCAGACAGAAGGGAGGTTGCTTTTAAGGCATCAGGCAAAGAAGATCACTATGAAGCAAGCCATGTTCCAGAAGAAGAGGAAGAAGAATCAAATTTTGTCAGAAATCTTCAAAGGGGTTCTGGAAGGTTCAGAGGTAAGCTACCTTTCAAATGCTTTGCTTGTGGAAGAGTAGGTCATTATGCTGCAAAATGTCCTTATAAGGATAAAGGAAAGGAACCAGCTAGATGGAACAAGAAACAAAGTGCAAATAAGAAAAGCTACTACACCCATGAAGATAGTGATGGCTTATCAAACAGTGGTGAAGATGAACAAGGTAATAAATATAGGTTGTTAATGGCATTTGAAGATGATGATTATGAGGATGCTGTAGATGTGGATAACCTTTATGATGAAATTACTAGACTCAAGAGATGTATAGAAGAAAAGAACATGATCATTGATACTCTACAATTTCAAATTGATGAAAAGGAAAAACATCTTGAAAAATTAGAAGGTGAAATTGTTGGTCTTAGAAAAGAAATTGAGAAAACAAAAACTATTAATCTCAAGTTTGTCAAAGGATCTGAAACTTTGGATGAGATTATCAGTGTGCAGCGGTCTCCACTAAATAAGACAGGTCTGGGCTATAATGGAGAAACTTCTCAAGCATCCACTTCAAAAAGTTATCTTGATGCAGCAAGAAGAAATGAGCAAAAGCACAATGAATATAATCAGGTAAAGCAGGGATAAACTTCAAACAGAAACTATCAGGGGCAATCTAGCTTAAGGGTGAACAAAAGCCACAACCAGCCACAGGTAAAATCTTCCCAGTTTGGTTCAAGAATAGATGAAAATAGAAATTACAATCAGTTGGCTGGTAGATTCAATAACCGCAGAAGCTTCTTCAATGGACAATGCTTTTCTTGCCATAACTTTGGTCACAAAGCAGCTCAATGTGTTGCGTATAAAACAATCATGACTAGGGAAGCTCAAAAACAAAGAAGTATGACAGGGATTACAAAAAGGACCTATAATAGCTTTTCGGCTCTTGAAAATGAAGTTGAATGTTCTATTTGCAAAAATTTTGGTCATGAAGACTTTGAATGCAGAAGCAGGTTTCAGGAAAGAAAGGAACAAGAGCGGAAAAAGGAACAAGCCTCAGGCATCAAAACATGGAGAATAAAGGAACCTCAAACAGAAAGATGTGGGATAGCATTTTATGCAGAAGGACAGGAAAATCTATGGTACATTGACAGTGGATGTTCGAAGCATATGACAGGTGATAAAGAAAAACTTGAGTCTTATTCTATTTTAGAAAAGGGAAAGAAAGTCTCTTTTGGAAATGATACTCCTGCAACTATAAAAGGAAAAGGTATTGCTCCTTTAAAAGAAGATGTTAAGGCTGGAAATGTTTTGTATGTTGATGGATTAAAGCATAATCTATTAAGTGTCAGCCAGATGTGTGATCAAAGAACCGAGGTTATATTCAGATCAAATGGATGTCTTGTTCGTGATCTTGATACAGGTAAAACAGTTCTCAAAGGGAAAAGAACTCCAAATAATCTATACATATTTGAAGAAGGACAACAACAATGCTATCTAAGCAAGGATGAAGAGCACTGGTTATGGCATCGAAGGTTAGGACATCTAAGCTTCTCACAAATAAGGAAAGCATGCAAATATCAGGCAGTTCGCGATCTTCCAGATATCAAAATTCCTGACAACACCATATGCAGATCATGTCAGTTTGGAAAACAAACCAGGACTAACTTTCAAGAGAAAGAAGGATTAGCTAGCATGCCTCTTGAGCTAGTACATACAGATGTATGTGGACCATTCAGGAAAAGAACACCTAGAGGAGAGGAATACTTGATATTATTTATTGACGATTTCTCCAGGTTTGTTTGGTTAGGACTTATGAAGCACAAAGATGAAGCATTCGAAAAATTCAAATCCTTCAAAGCCTTGGTTGAAAATGAATCAGGTCACAAAATTAAGTGCCTCAGATCCGACAGAGGTGGGGAATTTACTTCAAATGAATTTTTCGATTTCTGTGATGAACATGGGATAAGGAGAGAATTCTCTACAGCTAGAACTCCTCAGCAAAATGGAGTTGTTGAAAGAATGAACAGAACAATCCAACAAATGGCTCGTGCTATGCTTGATGAATCAGGAACTCCCGCAACTTTCTGGGGGGAAGCTGCACATGCTGCGGTTATTATTCTCAATAAGACAAATGTCCGGGTGAACAGCACTCAAACTCCTCATGAGCTCTGGAGTGGTAAAACTCCTTCGGTAAAGCACTTCAAAATCTTTGGGAGCAAATGCTATATCAAGAATACTGAGGAGCAGCTTGGAAAACTTGATCCTAGAGTAGATGAAGGCATTCTTCTTGGCTATTCTCCACATAGCAAAGCATACAAATGCTATAATAAAAGACTTGGCAGAATTGTTGACAGCATTGATGTAGTGGTTGATGAGAAGGGATACATTCCTAGGCAAATACATCGTGAAGACATCGAAGAAGATGAAAGCTACCCTCAAAGACAGAATGATGAAGAAGAAGAACCTCAAGAAGAATCTCAAGAAGAACCTCACGAAGACGCAGAAGAACGAACAAGAATAGAAGAAAAGACTCCATCCAGATATGTTCAGAAGAACCATCCAGAATCTCAGATCATGGGACAGAAAGAAGCAGGTATACAAACTAGAAGAACAGTTGCAGAAGCTTCAAGCTATTTGGCATTACTCTCCTCTACTGAACCACAAAATGTGAAAGAGGCATGCAAAGATGAATGTTGGGTGAAAGCAATGGATGAAGAACTTGAGCAAATCGAAAAGAACAACACTTGGGAGCTGGTTCCTAGACCAAAGGATAAGAATGTTATTGGAACAAAATGGGTCTTCAAAAATAAATTGAATGAAAATGGAGAAGTAATTAGAAACAAAGCCAGACTTGTTTGTAAAGGGTATGCGCAGCAAGAAGGAATAGACTTTGAAGAAACTTTTTCTCCTATTGCAAGACTTGAGGCCATCCGAATGTTCCTTGCTCTCTCAAGTTTTCAGAACTTCAAAGTATTTCAAATGGATGTGAAATCAGCCTTTCTGAATGGAGACTTGGATGAAGAAGTATACATTGAACAGCCAGATGGGTTCATTCTTGGAAATAATCCAAATCTTGTATGCCGATTAAAAAAGGCTCTCTATGGTCTCAAACAAGCTCCAAGGGCTTGGTACTACCGGTTGGACAAATATCTTCATCAACAAGGTTTTTCAAAAGGTTCAGCAGATAGCAATCTGTATATAAAAGTTGAAAATGACAAATTGCTAATACTTGTTGTGTATGTAGATGACATTATTTTTGGCAGCAATGAAGAAGCTATGAGTCAAAGCTTTGCCTCGGTCATGCAGAAAGAATTTGAAATGTCCTTACTAGGAGAACTGACATACTTCCTTGGTTTGCAAATCCAACAAAAGGAAGGAGGAATCCTTTTATCTCAAACCAAGTATCTCAAGCAGATTTTGAAGAAATATGGCATGGAAGATGCGAAACCAGTATGTACACCCATGGTCACAGGATGTAGTCTCAGTGCAAATGATGAATCTGCAGCAGTACATCAACCAACCTACAGATCTATGATTGGAAGTTTACTATATTTGACAGGTACCCGACCAGACATTATGCATGCAGTTGGAATAGTTGGAAGATTTCAGGCAAATCCGAAGGAGACTCATCTTCAGGCAGTGAAGAGAATTTTCAAATATCTTCAAGGGACTCAAAATTATGGCTTATGGTATCCTAGAGATACAGATCTCACTCTTCATGCTTATACAGATGCAGATTGGGCCGGAAGCGTGGATGACAGGAAAAGCACAAGTGGTGGTGCGTTCTTTATGGGTTCCAGACTGGTATCTTGGTTCAGCAAGAAACAGAGTTCAATTGCCTTGTCTACAGCTGAAGCAGAATATGTTGCTGCTGCATCTTGTTGCACCCAACTCCTTTGGATGATGCAGACTTTGCAGGATTATCAAATCACTTGTACACCTCCAATCCCTATCTTATGTGACAACACAAGTGTAATCAGAATCTCAAAGAATCCGGTTATGCATTAAAAAACCAAGCACATACCAATCAAGTACCATTTTCTCCGGGAACAAGTACTTGAACAGAAGGTCAAGTTGGAGTATGTTCCTTCTAAGGAACAAGTTGCTGATATTTTCACCAAACCATTGCCCAGGGACACTTTTGAATACCTCAGGAAAAAGCTGGGGATTGTTGATGCATCATCTTATTGCTGAACATCTTCTTATTGGTGGTATAGGCTCAGGGGGAGCACATAATGCATTGTTGGCATTATGAAGAAGAAGATCTTAGAAATAGCTGCAATATGTCTCTATCTCTTTCATGGTGGATTTCTGGTTATTTGCAGATCTGGAGGAGCATGAGCGTAGGGGGAGCATACCCTTTGCCCTTGATGTCAAAGGGGGAGAATGAAGCTGAAGATCATGAGGTTGCCATCAAGTCCAAAGGGGGAGATTGTTGGCATTATGATTCAGGTGTTGTCCTTGATGGCAACCCATTCAGGTGGTAGATCACTATTCTTGATGATCAGCTCTCTATTTTTAAGAAGGACGCAGGCAATCTGTTCAGAAAGTGCGTCCCCGCAGGTATACCATGCAGAACCCGCGTCTAGGGACGCAGGCCAGCCGTTCAGGGGGTGCGTCCACCCAGTGCACACATCTCAAGACAGAGAAAAGCACGTGGGGGGTTTCTTGTGTGGTATCTAGCCGACGGTTTTGTGTTTCTATGGTGTCGGCTCGTGGTATTGTTCCATGTTTCGGGTAGAAGCTTGCCTATATAAAGCAAAGGAGTTCATTTGGATTGAGCAATTGTCTTTGGTTGAATATCTTTTGGTGAGATCTAGTCCAGATCTATGAGGGCGAATCTTCTAATGGACTGTGATCTCTATGGCGCATGATCAGATCTGCAGATCTGACTGTTTGGGCTAGTTCTGAAGTCTTCATATCTTTTATATCTGAAGGGACGCAGGTTCAGTGAAGGGCAAGTGCGCCGAGACGCAGTACAGTAAGGGCTCAGGTGCGTCTCTGAAGCGAAAGACGCGGCGCGATAGTATTATTGGATGCGTCTCTGAAGCAAAATACGCGGCCCGATAGTATTGTTGGGTGCGCCGGTACGCAGAGCAGTTTAAAGGAACAGTGCGTCGGCACGCAGAGCAGCAGAAGGTAAACTGCGTCCAGTCGCAGGCCACAGAAAGAAAAATTGCGTCCCTGCCTTAAGATGATCTGTTGACTGTATTTTTCTGTTCATAAGGTGTTCTGGGTTAGTTCTGTGATTACTGATCTGATAACTGTAGTGGACTGTAACTGTTGTATACTTGTTGATCATTTGATTCTTCATGAAAAGAAGTAGGGGGTTGTAGCTCCCTTCCAGGAGAGACTGGAAAACGAGAGAGAGTTGTAGCTCTCTGCAGGTTGCAGCCTGCGTACTGGTAAAGGACTGCACCAGTACAAAATCATTGTAAAAGAATTTCTAAATTGAAAGAAGATAGAGACATATTGCAGCAGGTGGTTTTCTCCCACATTGGGTTTCCACCTTACATCTTGTGTTCTTTGGTGTGACTGTCTATTTTCTTTGTTCATGCTCATTATTTTATGGTACTGATATGCAAGAATAATTCAAAAGATCAAATAAGGAAGATTTGTTAAATTGCTAGATAATACTGATTCACCCCCCCTCTCAGTATTATTTCCAACAGTAATTATATGACAAGACAAAAAACATTGCACATTAATCATCTTCCCTTTAATATTGATTAATAATTTCTTTGCATGATCATGTAATACTAAAGTGTCAAGTAGGGAAATTTTAAGTTAGTCATCCATCAATATCACCTTTGAGAGTGCTTAGTAGTTAATACTTCCTACTACACACATAGTAGATCACCAACTTCAAGGATTGCAATATAAACACAACAAAAATGAAATTAAAAGAAATGCTAGGAAGTCAAATGTGACTAATCTTGAGACAAGAAAATACCGAGCCCTTCACATTAGCAATCCATTATTAGGAAATAAAACAAAAAATCCTTCCATTGCATCATTTTCACCATTTCTTTAATTTGTTTAGTTGAGAACATAACTTTCAGAAGAAAAAACGTTCATGGAAAAATGTCTCAAAATCCTATCAAATTCTTCAATGATTGTCGTATCAATTAAACCAAAAGGCAATCATTCGATATGCTTTTAACTTGCAGAATATATTGAAGAATATGAAGCTTTCTCGTCCATTTCTCCTAATAAAATTGTAATCCGTGGTTTCCAATCAAGTAATCAATTTCCCTCCAAGATAGTTAAGAGATCACTTTGGAGAAGGACTTCTAGAAGAATTGGGACAGTATAAATGGAATTAACTAGGAGGAAAATGAAGCCCTTTAGTGGGTTCTCCAAAATATTTGAATAGAAACCATTCAAATGCATCTCATTTATTTTCCACCTTTCTGTAATATGTAATTCTTTGAGCAAAAATAGAGCGTTCATAAATAATGTCATGAAAGCGGAATCTTCATAATCCTAATAAGTTGGGCTCTAACAAATAAACAATTTCATGTAGTGAATAAATCTTACATGGTATATTTCAGTAATTAAAATGACAACTTTATTCTTAATATCATTACAACAAAAACAAATTCAACCCTAACTAGTCGGGATCTAACAAATCAAGAATTTCATGTAGTAAAGTAAAATTACATGGTATATCCCAATTATTTGCAATGACAACTTTATTCTTGATCTTATTACAACATAGACAAATTCAAGAGTACATACATATTTCCTTATCTGAGACAAACTTTTAACACATTCTAAGATTTAATAGAAATATAATGATACGATTTACCTACAGGACATGAAAAATCTATCTACATCTAGCACTCGTCAGTGGACAATAGTGTTATTTGTATCTCAGGGTTTGTTAAATATAATCGGATGGATTCATCCGAAGGGTGAACTTATAGATCAAGCATATTTTATCCTCCTCAAGCTTGTTAAAAATAAAGAGGTATTGACCAGTATGGTTAGGGAAATTGGGAAGACATGATATTCCATTTTCTATTGGCAGCGAGTCACTCTTGAACATGAAACTCTTCCACTTCATATTTTTGGTTGTTGGGTTTGGTAATCTGCTTGTATTTTGGTTAGCATACCATATTCAGAGCCTCCATTTCAGTTTTGGGTCAATGTTTCCAAATCCATCCAGTGTCGCTGGTGTGTTCAATATAACTCATTGATTTAATATCCATTACAATACTCTTAAGTCTTAATTCCATGTCTACCTTTCTTGATCCGATTTCATATCAACATCATTTTTTCGTAATCATGATACCTTTTTCGTGTCGTTGATGGGGGATACATCAAGGCCCTCCTGCGATGGGTCGCTTCTTGTCGACATCAACACATTATCCGAGAGTTTGAATTAGAAACACCCTTTGGTACCTTGGTGATTGCATACATTAATGGCAAGTTTCCTCGCTCTCAGTGACTCGTTTACATCAATGGAATTCAACCGGAAGATTCTGTGTGGTGTTCGACATCAACTCATTTATTCACACCATACAGATTTTACTATAGTACCCTGAGATCCATTAACATCATCAGTGGTTTCTCTTACATCTGTTAACGACTTACATAATCGACCAGTAATGAGATCGTGTATACCATGTTCGATATTATCTCATTGATTTAAATGGTTAGACTCGTATGTTGGTTGATTATGTGAAGGAGATAGAAGACACTAGATCTAGTTTCATCCATCTGGGCTGTGATTTCAGGAGTTATACAGAGATCACAATGTATGAAGTCCATGGTCATACAAACAATAATCTAGTCATGGATCCACCAATTGTAATCTATGGATGCATCTTTTGATCATTGTACATGTTATGTTAGCTTATGTGTTGAGTATGGGTATGCCTCCCTCAAAAACAAAGTTGTCATGATGAAAATGTATTGTAACAGATGAAGCTAACTAATTGTTCTTGATCCTGACTTGTCACAAGGTAAATAAATTCAATCATCAGTCATCGTTTCTGACTTTGTTCTTTAGGGTTCAATCTTTTATAGGCCATTTTATGACATCTAATCAATAGGCCTCCTAATGGGATCAGTCAACATCCAATTCCCCCTTGTTATTATCTTGCACAAAGCACTAAAAATGTCTCTTTCACTCCCCAAAGTGTTTTCCTGAAATTGCATCATTTGAGCCAATTTTACAACAAACACACCCTATCCTCTTGTTAGACAACAGTAACCTATAGGATGCTCCATTTTGGCTGACATTGATCACCTATAGGTTGCTCCCCTTTGAACTTGCGTTGGTTCTAGAAATTCAGGAAAAAGAGAGAAATTCTAGAAGCCTCATTTTGTAGAAGTGTCCATAATTTGTTACAACCATTTACCTTAGATAAAACATTTGGATCCTATCATATCCTACTTTAGATTTTCTATCCCTTATCCTTTGATCCCATCCTCCCATCATAGGTGGATATAAAACCTTATATTGGTAATTGGATAAGAACTTCCAATTTACGCCACTCCTCTATATATTTATAGCCTTTCATATGCAAGAGGTTGGCTTTTGGAGAGTGATTCTACCCTTATGTTGTTGTTGTGAGAGGTTAAATTTCATGCATTTGGGGTGATTGGAGGTACACATTGAGACAAGGAAAGGACAATTCAACCTGGGGTAGCTCTTCTACAGGATCAACACCTATTTATGGTTGTAAACTCCTTCCATTTATATTAATGCAAAGAATTCTATGTTTTTCTATATGTGATGTTGTTATTTCATATATTGCAATACCATGTTGACCTATAGAATATAGTTTTTATATGATGTTGCATAGATCTCATAGTTTCTTGGATTGTGTTATCTGACTGTGCAGGTTCTAATTTTGGTAATCGGAGATGGAATTGGAGAATTCAAGCTAAAGAAGGAGAGAAGCCCACGACAGATTCCAGGTAGGTTTCATTCCATCATATATTTAATTTAAGGAAAGAATTGAGTTAGGGGAGATACTTTTGTCTATCATCGTAAAGCCCGTATAATAGTATATAAATGAATAGTTATGGTGTTAGAATGTTAATCAACTTTAAGTGTTGTTTTCTTTGTTCTGGCTTCAATGGGATATGAAACAACATTGATGTTCCCTCTTATTTAGAAGTATGTTTAAGGCATATATATGGGTATTTCAATCAAGTATAAACACCCATCATAATTGCACAAACTATAATAAAACTATGCATTTGTGCAATTTGTGGCCATGTTTCAAGAAGATGAACCTACTCAACTAAAGTTGATGTTTGGCTTGAAAATTTCTCCTATAGATGAGTAAACTTATGACGGAAAATGAATTAGAGTAAGGATTGGATATCTCATTTAGGTTTGGTTCAGGGAAAATTTTAGGGGCTAATATTCGCCCATGGACTAATTTTCTATACTTTTTCCAAAAAAAAAGATTCGCTAATTTCCATATTTTTGTAACAATGATTCGGCCAAATTTTATAGAATGAAATTATTTTAGCTTAAAAATCGCCAAAAAATTATATATAGACTATATAAAAATATTATAATTTTGAATATTTTTACAAAAATATCTCCAAACATTTTATAGATTTCATATTATGGACTAGTGGGATTCGCCAAGGTTTCTAAACTTGAAGATAAATTTCCATCCTTAAAATTTTCCCTGGTTTGATTAATCCCACTGCTACTTTGTTTAGGTTATACTTTGTCCATCCATTAAGATTTGTCTCTTAGCTACCTAAATTCAATTTCCATGGATCTAATTTCTCACACACAAAGCTGTTGTTTGATGAATGTACCAACTATTGTACATGACGCTTAGAGATATTCATATCATACCTTGTAATTCTATGATGGGTGGATGTTAACCAACATCCAATTATTATCATTATTTCCCTTACTATTATTCCTTGTGGTTCATATTCTAGAGAAAACTTTGTATTAGTGTGGTGGGTATTACTATTGGTATCTTTCCACTTTTTCGACTTACTACTACTACTACTACATTCTACAATATTGTTGGCCATTTAGAAAAATTAGGTTGATTCGAAAAATGTAGGGAAGAGTGGCTTGGAATAAAAATGTAAAGTGAAATTCAGGATTTCATAGATAGAGAGTCGAAGGTGGAAGGTGGCCATTTAATGACCTTCATGGACTTGGAATTTCTTAGTGTGGGATGAAAAGGAGTAAGTCATGCATTGTTTATGCTGTGGTAATGGATATCTTCATACAAAATATCACTCTCCTAGTAAGTTCAATGGTTATTGGGAATATTCTTATGCCATGATGTTGTAACACTCCCTCCCGCCCCTTTAAAGTACTATGGGCTATGGCAGGTATTACTTTATGATTTAACCTAACCCTCAAGGTATATTATGAAGATGGGGTTATAAAATTTCTATTTTTCCAACTTCATGGAAACTCAAATATAATACTTCCATCACATCCAACTCATCAAGAGCTTTTTGGTGATATAATTTGTATTCCAATCTGACTGTTAAATTGAAAGTTATGCTCTTTTGAAGTTTATCCATTTATATCACACCATGTGAGTAAGGTAATTCCACATGGCATCCATGTGTGACCCATTTTTCTCTACTATGTCACCTTAAATAATCCCACATCACTTGTGGACACTATATGGTAACCACATGGCCATTGGTGTGTCTTGTGTCAATTACCATGTCAACCGAAACTCACGGGTCCCACTAGGACCAACCCCTTCATGTTATGCAACTATTTCTTATTACATTTGGTTTCAAGGAAATTTGATTTGCCAAGGATTCTCTATTTTGACACATCCTTGGATCCATGAATCTATGGATTACTTAGTTATGTCATGGAAAATATGGCTTGGTGGAAATCTAGGGCTTCACAAGAGTGTGCACCACTTGCCACACCCAAGTACTAGATTCCCCAAATCACTCACAAGCTCTATGGAAAATTCAAGCAAGGCCAACCCTAGATCTTTGGTCATAAACTATGCTTCTTAGGGAAGTCCAAGAATGGATGCATCTCTTGACTATTTCTATGACAAGATTTCTAGATGTGTATGTGAATCATGTAGATATAACCCACCCCGCATATCTAAATGAAAAAAACTCTTGCGAGATGAAAAAGGTATACGACCCAAATACAAAATTCGTGAAGAGACTATCTGGTCCCATATACAAGGTCCACCAAGAGACCATTCATTCCCAATTAAGATCTAGATTTCCATTAAAACATGCAAGAAGGGAAATTTCAAGGAATTTTATCTGAATTCATGAAGGGAAGGCATTTTCCTAAAACGCCAAATTCCTAGGTCAAGATCTAAGTTCTCAAAACCAACCTTCAAAAGGAATTATTCCATGACCATAAAAGAATTAATGTTACAAATAAACCTCACTTACACTAGATCCTTAATAGATGAGAGAACTGGCTCGAGAGGAAAGATTTCTTAGGCAAAACCACATACTATTCTTAATATGTGAAGCTCAATAAATTACAATAATATACAAGTGTACATAACCATAAAATTTTCACATTATTCTTAAAGTAAGTGACTATCAACTCTGACTGAATCTTACTCAACATACCACACATGGATTACTTCCTTATCGTGTGAGGTAGTATAAAGTCTTAAAAAAGGAAGTGATCCATTATATTCATAAACATATCAAATAGATTAAAACACTTGCAATAACCTATTAATTGAGGGAATTCGGGAAACTACTGGTATTCATGTAAATAACTATGCAGTTCATGAAGATAATAACATTCTCATGGATCTAGAAGTTTAGCATAACCATAAAGGCATATAAGTAAATTCACTCACAAATAACATGCAGTAATCTCAGCAACCTTCCATGGTTATTCTTGAACCATACATTTACAAATACAATCTCAGATAATTTCATCATCCATGGTTCAAATGGATACAACTAATTATACTTATCTATTTAACTTAAATTGGTTGGAAACTCAAGGAGGCACTTCAACTCCCCACCTAACCATAGGCTAGTTACATTGCAATCTTTCTTATAGTTAACCACCCTTGAGTCGGATTCAGATTCTAACGAGTTACTTTCTCAATGGAATTTCATACAAGATTCAATCAACCAAACAAGAGAGGGATTCCACTATTCAGGTGGTCTAGCAACTACTCTCTGGTAGTAAGCACGACAGTGGCTATATGCTTCTCTAAAATCAATCACAGGGATTAACTTAGGGCTCAACCAAAGTACTACACAATTCTAAGATATTGAATACACCATATATGTGCTTTATCCACTAGATCTTCAAGGCAAGCATTGCAGGAGTCTATATCCCATTGTCCAGGTGGATTATTAGACAACTTAGTAAGAACTAAGTGGTTTATTAGCATCCTTAGAAAGCACTTAGTGGTTTATCACTTCTTTTCAGCAAGCATCATAGTGCCTCAACTCTCCTTTCTAGTGTTTTATTAGCCTCCAAACAAGCACTAACTAATTCAACTCTCCATTGAGCTCCCCATTGGTCAATCAAACACAAGAAGACAATCTAGGACTCAACACAATCACAGGGAACACTTTCCCCAATCATAGGAAACTAGCTCAAGGATGTATTTTCCTCCTCTGTATCTACTTCAGTGTTTCCTCTCCTGCTCCTTCCCCTAGTTGTGTCTCTTCTCTTCTTGCACCTGTTATGCTATACAACAACCCTCCCCATTTCAAAATTTTCATCCAAAACTTTAACAAGAAATGGGTCCCTTTTTTTTAAGACTTAGTTAAAATCAATAATTCAATAATAATAATAAAAAATTGATTTAATGATATAACACATGAAAGTCCTTATGAAAAGGTCTGATCCGATATAAATATCAACCAAGACCTTTTCATAAAACAAATATAAAATAATATGTCACACCCTTTATTTAAAGGATAGACTTAAAGGCTTCCATTGGCAATCGCCAATGCGATAATGCTATCGGAAAGCGCAAATCGCAAGTTATCAAAGAAGCATTCCAATAGTCTACTCAAATCTCCTGATGCGATAATTTGATCGTAATCGGCCATTGCTGAAAGCATGGGGCACATAACTGTCTATTTGGAGTCCACTGATGCGATTTCATTTTGGAAAGTGCGCTTTTCGATAAAAGGTTGTTAAATGAATGTTTGCGGGTTTAAACCTTAAATCAATTATAAACAAAAACCAAAGGATTTATTGATTATCTCGCTTCCCCATGATAACTCACTTTTATCACAATCGGAGCTATGTATGGAAACAACTAAAGCTTGACGTTTGTGCCTCCCGATCTGCGATATGCGATTTTCGTTAATCGTTGATCGGGAAAGCCACGAGATCCACTTTAAAGAACTAATTAGTAATATGAGCGATGCGACATATCATAATGGAATTTAAGTATCATGATTAGTGATTACGAAAATCATTAATAGAGCAGTTATGGTTGAATCCTTTGAGGATTTCATCAGTGGTAATATTAGAGTTCGTATTTCTTATCACACTTAAATTACCATTAACATTTTATAAACTATGTTGGCTTTGAACAGGTTTTACTCTGTTACGTTCTTTTGTGTCTTTTAAAGAGCAAGTCTAAGTTGATGAATCCAGCGAAAATGACAAAGAAATCAAAGAAACCAAAGGCCCTCATCATAGCCAAAGAGGAACCAGTTAAAAAGGTCTTGATATCTGATACTAACTACCTCGGTCTAGGCAAGGCTTCTTGGGAGAGTATATACAATTTACTGGAAACCGAGGATATGAAAGAGATCAAAGAAGCATTGGCAACAACAGAATCCACTGACAAGTCAGAGAATACTCTTAAGGATTTGGCCAGCTCCTATCTTCATAGAATAGCAGCCTGCGCCAAAGTTTTACCCTATAATGACTTGGTCAGATGGGTTATTGAAAGTATCAATATTACATACAAAACTTTCTTCATGGCTAATGGAAGAATGTTCATGTCATTCAAAGTAGAACATATCAAAAGAATGTACCATTTTCCTGAACCATAGAAGCGATATAACAAAGCATTTTTGGAAGCTTTCATCAAAGAAAATGCCATCGAATCGGACCCTATCAGACAATGGAGGCATTTTCCAACCAAACAGAAGCATGAATCATTGGGTATGTACTGAGTAGACTCACTAGCATCTCCTTACTGATATGTTGGTGCTATGATGTGCAGAGTCTTTGGAGTCCATAAGTCTGCCGAATTTTCTATAGAGATGGTACCTTTAATGGAGGTTGCAGTTAATTCTTATATCATGGATTGGGAGACCATTTTGTCTGATAAAATGGCCAACCAAATACTTGATTATATGAAAAACAGGTTCGTGACTACCCGGGTAATACCCCTGTTTTATATGAGTGCTTATATTTTGGACACTATCTATTTCAATTCTGAATACCCCATTTTAGGTTGGAAATGGACTCCATAGGACCCGAACCCCATTCATATCTATCATAAGGAATTGTGAAAAGCCCATTACAAAAATCATCTTTATAGAATCTGTCATGGTTTCATCCTCCCCGTGTATTATGCCATATTCAATAAACCCACTCCTAGGTTGTCTGAGGAAGCCTATGTTTATCTAACTTCAATTGGTAGTTGGTTTGGTGAAGAAAATTTCATCTATATGAGACTTTTTGGTAGCACTACTAACCCACATGTCCTTCCCTTATACATCCTTGATAAGTTACCTGCTAGAGAAAAAGCATATTAGATAGTAGAAGGGATGTCAAGGAACCTAAAGGAGTCTAAAAAACAGATGTGGCCTTCATTCCCCCTCTGATGTGGTTCTTTCACACTGCATGACTTCAAGCATGTAGAGAAGGAATCTGAGAAAACTAAAATGTTAAAGCTAGCAGTCATCCCAAAGAGGCAGTATGATCCAAAATCTATTTCCTACAATTTCACTTCTCATGTCAAAATTGCGAAATTTGAACATGAGAAGAATAATTATGATGATTTGTTTGCTTTAGCCGAGTTATTTTCTCAAGTGAAACAACTAGCAAAAATCTAATTGGGAGTAGAGGGACTAGAGAAATTTTACAAGTTTAGGACATAGAGATTGCAAACATTACCTCTATACTTGTTAAATACATCCTCTATGGTGCAATTAGAAGGCCACTGTGAAGAGAAAATTATTGAAAAGACTCCTGAAAAGGAAAAGACCCCAGAAAGGGAGAAGACATAGGAAGGAACTAGTGCACCCCTTGATACGAATATCAATATTGATCCTAATTTAATCAAGGAATGGGAGCAGTTCGACTCAATCATCAATAACCCGAATAAATCCCAACAACTCACTACACCAAAATTGCTAACAGTACAAGAGCTAGAAGTTATTACTGTTCCGATTGAAGGGACAAGTGGCCTACCCTAAATTCAGCAGGACATAGAGATCATTCCCAAGAATCCTACAGAGGATATTGTACTACGAACTGAAGAAATACCACCTCTCGATGTCTTCTACAGTCCGAAACATAGGCCTGTAGTTAAAAGATAGAGGAAGAAGAGGAAAATTGATCAAAGTCCTCTTTTAACTCCTCAGTTAGAAATGATGAACGTGGTATGGAAAGCAGAAGTCAATCCCTCTAAGGATTTAACAAAGCTATCTCAGTATGTAGGAGCTTACACAGCGGCGACAATGGATAAAGCCTCGGAGGTCAGCCATCTAATGAGGGAAAAGGATGAGAGGATTACACAACTTGAGGTGCAATTGGTAGAGCAACAACAAAAGATTAATCAGCTTGAACAACAATTAACAAAGCAAAGGCAGCAAAATGAGCGATTAAGAGAGCAGTTGAAACTGGAAAAACAAAGGATTGATGAGCAAATTCTACATAAACAACAGTAGTTGTCTCAGGAATTAAACAGGCTTTAGATGATAAGTGAGAAAGAGAAGAAGGAAAAGAAAGATCAAATTGCACAAATGCAAGAACAGATAGAAAGGTACAAGGGTTATCCACAGGTAAGTGAATTCAGAAAAGAAGCCTTGGAAATAACCAAAGCCTTGTCCCGACAGTTGGATATTCTTTGCCACAACATATCATTGGCCAACCCCTTATGCAATATCTCTGCATCATTGATTGAGAAGGTAGTGGATGCCAGACTTGAATTGGAAAGGACAAATGAAAGGTTAACCAATTTTTTGTCTTGGCAAGATTCCAAAGAAGGAATGGCTGCCAACTTGCCGAGAATACAAGAATTGCACAAGGAAATCCTATTTTACGAATGGGAGTCCCAGCTAATGAAAGCCGAAATAGCAACTTCTAGATGCAGATCCATAACAAATGGTTTGATTGAATTAGTGAATAACAGTTTACATATGTATAATTTGATCACTGATTTCTCTCCAGGTAAACTTCCAAAAGCAAAGGCATTGGAACAACATTTGAAACAGGAGCTAGTGAATAGAGAAAAATAGATTAGAGAAATCCAAAACTTGACATGGGAAATATTCTAGTTTTTCCTAGTCAAGCCACATAGCCAGTAGATGGCCATGAAATGTCTTTTGGATGCAATCAACTGCATGATCTCCGAACTCTCTGATGCAACCTATACAAACCAGCTACACTCCAGGATGAGTAAGCCTCTAGAAATTCAGCCTATGCCCACAATCTACCAGTTGCAATCATAGGAAAAGGAGTCAATACAATGAATTCATTCAACCGCTATTGCACTGCTATTTGCATAATGAATCCCAGATTTTCATGTCTACAGTTAGAACAATGCATAGCGATTTTTATTGATAGTTAGTTGTTATTTTTAGTATTTAAGACCCTTTCATGTATTTAGAAAGGGTCCTCAATTTTTATTAAAACTTGACTTGGGAGTTGCACTTCTGTACTTCTAATATTTTTTTATCAAAAGCTGGACCAAAGTTCTACATTTTTGTGAAGGAGGCTTTTATAAGATTTGCACTTCTGCATCTTTTGAATGTGTTCTCAAATAGGAAAGCAGAATCTAAGTGTTGTTTACATCGGGAGAATTCAAATGCATATGGTACTATTATCTCTGTTTTTTGTCTTATTACTCTATGTGAATTAGCATTTCTTAAAACTTACTATTATTGATATATGTATGTTTTCAAACAATTCTTTAGCTTATCATTTCTGAAGGTTTTAGAATTGTTATCATTTGGATATATTTGTTAGTGATATATATTGTGGTGAATGCAATAATGTTTTTATAATTACTTTTTTTAACTTCTTAAACAAAGTAATCATTATATGAATGCATCTTTCTATTTTACGAATAAGAAATCTTTATGATTATTTGTTTACTAGAAATAATAAAAAATCGTATTGTTAACAAGATACTGGGGTTAGATTAGTTATATTTGTATATCTTTGAATTGTAGGATAAAACATTTATCACCTTTGTTATACATTACAAACCAATCACCCATCAACTCATACATCACTGGGAAATTGGTCCCATTATATCTAGTTGGAGCCACCACACCAAACAGAAAAGGAGTTGCACTAAGGTCTAGAATGGGTGGTTTTCGTCGATGTTGATGTAGTGATTTTAGAGGCATCAACATTTTTGGAGCTAGAAGGAGGGCCTGAACTGTGAATGGTGAGCAAATCCAAATCTATAGCCCATTTTGAGAGTAAATTTCCCTCACCATCTCCTCCAACTTCTCCCTCGCATTCTAAATCTCCAATTTCCAAGCGAGAAGTTGAAAAGACAATAACCACTGCTGAAAATTTGAACATATCAGACAAATCCGCTCTTGAACCCCCTGAATTTCAGTATTTAATTCATAAAATTCAAGGTTTTTCAATATCACAAGAAAAGTCTGAGTTATCCCAAGGCAGTGTGACTTCGCAATACATTCCTTCTCAACGTCTTACAAGATTACAGAGCGAAAATCTTGGTATTGAACCAACACAATTTCCTCTTCCTAGTCGGAAAAGCTAGGATTACACCTTTAGAGTCTAACAGTGAGACTCTTTCATCATCATCATCCATTTCATCCAATCCATTGCAAAGTCAATCATCCACTCCTCAACCCCATATCCTAGTTCAATAGGGTACAGGTCCCCCGACATCTCCTACCCAATCAATTGCATCTACACCCTCAACTTCTTCTATTGTTAGTGTGACAATGGCACATAATCAACCACAACTGCAGCCATGGACAAATCTAGGGGAACTCACAATACCTGTACCCTTGAATCAATTACCGACCCACCCTGAAATGTGGTTGCCAAAGTTTAATCCAAATATCGACATACTAGCAGAAGAACACATAAACAACTTTATGTTGTCAATAAACCTAAATGGGTGACAAAAGAGGATGTTGTTGTGAGCCTTTTCATTACCACCAGGATCCATTAACAGTTTGAATGCTTTCCAAGAGCATTTTTTGACTAAGTTTAGAGATGATAGGTCCACAGTGATATTAATCAATGATCTCTTCGTTGATAGAGCTGCAAAGCCCACCTTAGCAGAGAATATTAAAGAAGAGATCATCATTGATAAATGTATTATTTCTTTAGAAAAGAAAACCATTCTTGAGGAGAGAAAGTCCAAAAAAGTTACTTTTAAAGATGATTTGAAGAAGAAAGCGACTAAAGATCCATATGATATGGAGGGTTTGCAAAAATTTTTGAAGACTATGCCTAATGAAATGGTAAAAATAAAGAAACAGGTAGCTAAAACCTCCACTAAAAGCCATTTAGGAACTTAAAAGAGCTTAATCGAAACCACCTAATGCCATATCAAATGCAGAATCAGATCCAGATAATGATGAGGATGAGGACACAATCTTGTCATCTAAGGAAACAAAAGAAGATGAGATAGTTGAATGTCATGGTATGTGGGACTTCATTTTGCCTAATTTTGATACCAAAAGTGAATAGGAAGCCCTCCCAATAAATACCAGAAGTAAAAATCGCAGCAAAGCCTATTCAACCAACTCAAAAGAAGAAAAATGCAAGCCCTACTGCCAAAGATAAGGCTTCCATGAAGAAATCTCCAGTGTTGCCTACTCAAAATCAGTCATCATCTTCCAATCCACCCTCATCATCTAAGACATTGGTAATCTCTGACTCTATGGATTACAACATTATTGAAGACATGAATAAGACTAGAGTGAATATTTCTTTATTTGAGCTTAGCAAGCTCAAACATCAATAAAAATTGCTTCTCAAAGAGTTAAATGCAGTACCTTCTTCCCTTCTTCCAAATGTTGTACTATCCAAGGAGACTAAAGGAACATGTAAGCCACCATCAGATAAAGTAGATGCTACTGATGCTATTTTGATTGGAGATAGATCTAATTCTCATACTCCTCCTTTTCTCTTGACCTATGAAATATACAATAGAAATATGCACAACTGCTTAATAGATTCAGGGGCTTCATCAAACATAATGCCAGCCTCGGTTTGCTTAAAATTGAACATTCAGCCCCAAAAATCTACAATGCATATTGTTTAGTTGGATCGAACTAAGGTTCAAGTCTTCGAAGAGATCAATTTAGTCACCATGATGTTATCAATTGATCCTAGAGTAGTCCAGAGAATTGATATATTGATTGCTGACATCCCTAAGTTTTATGGGTTAATTTTAAGCAGGGATTGGTCTGAGAAACTCCATGGTTACATTTCTACTGATTGGTCTCATATGTGGCTTCCCTATAAAGGGAAACCAAATCAAATTAAGATCGATCGGGAGAAGCACATGACTCATACTGTAATGGAGTTTGAGTAGGAAAATCAACCCATAGCTTTCAATAATAATATTCTCGAAAATTACTCAGCTGAATCATTATTTGGTAATTTTAATGCTCAATCATCACCTTTTTCTGTTAATAGTTTCACATCATAGATAGAAATATTTTCTCATACAGATACATCAAGGTGTGTTACTATTGCTGAAGAAATTGTAAATAAACCTGTAGATAAGCCTGTATTTTGGTCTTTATATTTTGATGGATCAAAATCCAGTGACGGTGTAGGAGCACGATGTATTTTAATTAATCCTGAAGGGAAAAAGACTATGTTATCATGCAGACTAGAATTTGAGTGTACAAATAATACTGCCGAATATGAGGCATTGATTTAAGGGCTTTATAAAGCGATAGGCCTAAAGGTTCCATATCTAAAAGTATTTGGTGATTCTTAGATTGTCATCAAACAAGTAAGGAATACTATCCATTGCCTCTCAGGACATCTCAAGCATTATCAATCCTTGGTTCAAGACCTCATATCTCATTTTCGAGCATTTAATATTTCTCCTATTCCCAAATCTCAGAATGCAGCAGCTAATTTATTAGCTAATGTTGCTTCTAAGCTCCTTCCATCCAAGGATTATAGTTCTGATAGGTTTTCAGTCGAATTGACTTTTAGACCATCTGTTCCAGACAATGTCACCAATTGGCAGGTATTTAATCATGACGAAGACATTTTGAATTTCTTAACTTCTAATAAATCTTACGGTGACCATATTATTGATGAGGATGATCATGATCTTCAAATAAAGCAAAGAAAGAATGAGAATTCCATACCTAAATCCGTTGTCAAACTTGAAGATCTTTATGATATCAAGGATAGGTTTAAACAAGTCAGTAATTCAAAACTTCAAAGTTATACTTTGAGGTTTGAATTAATAAATCTTGGCACTCAAGCCAAATCACAAAATATTAATATGGGACTAGGACTCACTCCAGAAGAAAGATTTGCCTTTATTAGATTGGTGAATAAATTTAAAAATGTTTTCACTTGGAATTATGGCGATCTAAAAATGTATGATACTTCTATCATACAACACACAATTCCAATGATTTCTAAGGAAAAACCTGTGCAGCAAAAATTGAGGAAAATTCATCCGAAACTAGAGAGATAGATCAAAGCAGAGTTGAATAAACTCTTGAAACCTAAGATAATTTTCCCAGTTAGACATTCAAAATGGTTTCTAACTTAGTACATGTTAGGAAGGAAAATGGTGATATTAAGATTTGCATTGATTTCACAAATCTCAATAAGGCATGCCAAAAAGATAATTTCCCATTACCAACAATGGAGCAAACCCTTTATTCAGTGTGGGTTCAGAGTTAATGTCATTTCTGGATGGTGGTTTTTGGATATAACCAAATACTGGTGCATCTAGATGACAGACTAAAGACTACGTTCATAACCAAATGGGGAACATATGCCTACCAGAAAATGCCTTTCGGTTTGATTAATGCTGGACCGACTTTCCAAAGAGAAATGGATATAGCATTCAAAGGTTTGATTAATAGGTCAGTTGTTGTCTACCTAGATGACATAACTATCTTCTCCAAGAAAAGAGAAAATCATCTACATCATTTGAAACAAATCTTTGAACACTAGAAAAGATATGGGATTTCATTAAATCCCAAGAAATCGTTCTTTGCTCTTGATGAAGGTAAACTATTAGGGTTTATCGTATCTAAAAATGGAATCTGCATTGATCCAGAAAGAATCAAGGAGATTTCTGATATTCCTCTACCACAGAATAAAAAATCAATGCAATCATTTTTAGGTCAAATAAATTTTGTAAAAAGATTTGTTCCTGATTTTTCATAGATTTTTTTACCATTACAGACCATGATTAAGAAAAATTCATTTTTCAAATGGGGGCATAAAGAAAAAGAAGCCTTTGATTCAATCAAACAAGCAATCATTAATGCTCCTACATTAATTACTCCAAATTTTTCTAATCATTTTATTTTGTATACTTTAGCATCTGAAACATCTTATGCAGTTGTGTTAACACAGATCAATGATCATCAAGTTGAAGCATCCATATCCTTTTTCAGTTCTAATCTACAAGGTGTTGAACTTAATTATTCCAAAGTAGAAAAACAAGCTTTGGTTGTGTTCAAATCTATTAAACACTTTAGGCCATTCATCCTAAAGACTCATACAAAGTAATAGTCTCATTCTTGACAGTGAGACAATTACTAGTCGAAAGGGAAGTAGGAGAGAAGAGAGCCAACTGGGTTACAGTATTACAAGAATATGATTTAGATATTAAACCAGCAAAAATTGTAATAGGTCAAGGTTTCTGCAGGTTATTAGCAAGAGCTTCTAACATTCCTGAACATGAATATTCAAGCAATGCTCTTCAAATAAATGAGATAAGTATCATAAACTTTGAATCTCAATGTGCACATCTAGTCTTTTATTTAAAAAATGGATATTCTCCTCCTAATCTCTCTTAAAAAAACAAACGTGCCTTGATATTGAAAGAAAAACACTTCGAAATCATTGATAATGTGTTATTTAGAAGGAGTTATGATTCGATTTTGTTAATATGCCTTGAAAAAACTGAAGCAAAAAAGGTGTTGCAGGAATTACATGATGGTTCAGCAGGTGGACATTTTGGAGGTGATACAATAGCTCATAGGATAATACATGATGGATATTATTGGCCCACTTTATTCAAAGACGCCCATGACTATGTAAGAAAATGCAAAACATGCCAAACTGCCAGAGGAATACAAAGGAAACCAGACTTTCCTTTACAACCAGTCAACATTGAACAACAATTCGAACAATGGGTATTGGATATCATAGGAGATATTGTTCCACATTTTTCCAAGCAGCATAGATATATCCTTGCAGCCACAAATTACTTCACAAAGTTGGTAGAAGCAATTCCTTTGAAGGTAGCCAACTCTAATGCAATCATTGAATTCATCGATCAATTCATCATTAGCAGGTGTGGCGTACCTAATGCTCTCATTTTTTATATGCATCTTATTTTTCTGGAAATATCATACTTGAATTTTCTCTTAAGAGAGGACTTAAATTGAAATATTTTGCAAACTACTATCCTCAAGGTAATGGTTTGGCAGAATCTACGAATAAAAATCTTATCAAGATTATTAAGAGAACTGTTGACCAGAATCAAAAGAATTGGCACAAGTCCTTGATATTTGCATTATGGGCAGATCGCATAACACAGAAGGCCTCAATAGGTACTTCTCCATTCAACTTAGTGTATGGGAAATAAGTTGTGATACCAACAAACTTAGCACTCCCATCTCTAGCCCTAGTACAATTTATTGAAGAAAATCCCTTGTCTTCTATTCAATTAATATAAGATCAAATCCTTAAATTAGAAGAGGAAAGAGAAAAAGCCAAAATCACACATGCAAAACATCAACAGGTTATTAAATTTTCTTTTGATGCAAATTCTACTGGCCTAAAATTTTTACAAATCGATGATCTTGTTTTGAAATGGGACAAAGCGCATGAAGACAAAGGCAAACATACTAAATTTCAAAAGATGTGACTCGGATTGTTTCAAATCATTGAGAAGTTAAGCTCATCAACGTTCATATTGAAAGACCTATAAGGAAAGAAAGATTCTCTTCTTGTCAATGGGCTTATCTTGAAAAAATTCTTTACTTAAGGAGGTAACCCCTTCTTACCTGAAAATATTCATTATGCAAATTTGTTTATTTTGGATTTTTATTTGTAGAAAATAATGTTGTAAATAGTCTTACATTGACCTTTTACTATTGAAATGTTATTTAAGGAAATATTGTAAATACTTACTTTTGATAGATGGAAACCTTTAAGGAAAAGACTGTAGTTTTAGAAGGTTAGCTAAAACATAAAACTCTGAGAACCTCTTTTAAATTTGTAAAATCTTCACAAGCCTTGAAAACACTATAAATCATTGCAAGTTTTAAAAATCCAAGAGAGATTATTTGTAAAAAAGTAAAGACTTTTCCAAACTTAGCATCTACAACTCTAAAATTTTCATCCATAGACTCTTAAGGAGAAATTCATTCACCCCATCCATTAAGTTTATGATTTTTCAGAGTGTAATTCTAAAATATGTCTAATATAAAAGATAAGAGGTCTCATCATGAGCCTGCTTACCATGATCATAGGGAACTAATTAAACTGACATTACCAATACTGTATATCAAAATAGAGTAATGGCTTATAATCATAAGACAAGGGGTCTCATCACGAGCCAGCTTGTTCAATTCAGTTACAACCAGTGAATGGCATTGTCAATAGCTGGCCACCAAACCCGGACAATGGCTTTTTTATCTTTTAAAGAAATTGAAAAAATAGAAAACACAAAAAGAAAAATATGTGTAAACATATCTTTTTGAATTTATCTTTCAAAATTTATACTCTTATATGGATGGGACAATGAATGATTAAATGGTTAAAAGGTAACCCTGTCGAGACAATAAACGTCTGCTGGCAGCAGAGGCACTACCTATAACAACAGAATAAAATTAAAAGCTAAGTTGGAGAAGCCCCCTGCTTTATCTATACCAACCAATCAAAGCTTAAATAAGCCCAGAATGTTTTTATTTTTTAAGATTGGAAAAGGAACTACAAAAAATGTCATTATATTTAGAGTTAATAATTATTTAACTATTCTTAGATTGTTTTCTCTATCCTCAATGGTTTCCAAATTAAGAAATTTATAGATATTGCATTACTTTCTCAGAGATAACTATTTCTCCCAGTGAATCACCAATTGTTGTGCTATACAATAACCCTCCCCATTTCAAAATTTTCATCCAAAACTTTAATATGAAATGGGTCCCCTTTTTTTTAAGACTTAGTTAAAATCAATAATTCAAAAATAATCGCAAACTTTGATTTAACCACATAACACATGAAAGTCCTTATGAAAAGGTTCGATCCAATATAAATATCAACCAAGACCTTTTTGTAAAACAAATATAAAATAATATGTTGCACCCTTTATTTAAAGGATAGACTTAAAGCCTTCCATTAGCAATTGTTGATGTGATAATGCTATCGGAAAGCGCAAATCGCAAGTTATCGAAGAAGCATTCCAGTAGTCTACTCAAATCTCCCAATGCGATAATCCGATTGCAATCGACCATTGCTGAAAGCATGGGGCACATAACTGTCTATTTGAAGTCTGCTGATGCGATTTCATTTTGGAAAGTGCGCTTTTCGATAAAAGGTTGTTAAATGAATGTTTGTAGGTTGAAACCTTAAATCAATTATAAATGAAAACCAAAGGATTTATTGATTATCCTGCTTCTTCATGATAACTCACTTTTATCACAATCGGAGCTATGTATGGAAATAGCTAAAGCTTAACATTTGTGCCTCCCGATCTGCGATATGTGATTTTCAGTAATCGCTGATCGGGAAATCCACGAGATCCACTTTAAAGAACTGATTAGTAATATGAACATTGATGCGACATATCATAATGGAATTTAAGTATCACAATTGGCAGTTATGAAAATCATTAATAGAGCAGTTATGGTTGAATCATTTGAGGATTTCATATGTGGTAATATTAGAGTTCGTATTGCTTATCACTCTTAAATTACCATTAATATTTTATATTTTGCGTTGGCTTTGAATAGGTTTTACTCTATTACATTCTTCTGTGTCTTTTGCAGAGAAAGTCTGAGCTGATGAATCCAGCGAAAATGACAAAGAAATCAAAGAAACCAAAGGCCCCTATCATAGCCAAAGTGGAACCAGTTAAAAAGGTCTTGATATCTGACACTACCTGCCTTAGTCTAGGCAAGGCTTCGTGGGAGAGTATATACAATTTACTGGAAGCTGAGGATTTTGAAGAGATCAAAGAAGTAGTGGCAACAACAGATTCCACTGACAAGTCAGAGAATACTCTTAAGGATTTGGCCAGCTCCTACATTCACAAATCGCAGCCCACACCAAAGTTTTACCCTATAATGACTTGGTCAGATGGGTTATTGAAAGTATCAATATTACAGACAGAACTTTCTTCACGGCTGATGGAAGAATGTTCGAGTTGTTCAGAGCAGAAGATATCAAAAGAATGTACCATTTGCCTAAACCATAGAAGCGATATAACAAATCATTTTTGGAAGCTTTCACTAAAGAAAATTCCATTGAATCGGACCCTATCAGACAGTGGAGGCATTTTCTGACCAAACACAAGCATGAATCATCGGGTATGTACTGAGTAGACTCACTAGCATCTCCTTACTGTTATGTTGGTGCTATGATGTGCAGACTCTTTGGAGTCCATAATTCTTCCAAATTTTCTATAGAGATGGTATCTTTAATGGAGGTCGTGGTTAATTCTTATATCATGGATTGGGCGACCATTTTTTTGTAATAAAATGGCCAACCAAATACTTAATTATAGGAAAAATAGGTTCGTAACTACTCGGGTAATACCCCCGTTTTATATGAGTGCCTATATTTTGGACACTATTTGTTTCAATTCTGAATACCCCATTTTGGTTGGAAATGGACTCCACAAGACCTGAACCACATTCATATATATCATAAGGAATTGTGGAAAGCCCATTACAAAAATCATCTTTATAGAATCTGTCATGGTTTCATCCTCCCTGTGTATTATGCCATATTCAATAAACCCACTCCTAGGTTGTCTGAAGAAGCATGTGTCGATATAACTTCAATTGGTAGTTGGTTTGGTGAAGAAAAGTTCACCTACATCAGAATTTTTGGTAGCACTACTAACCCACATGTCCTTCCCTTATACATCCTTGATAAGTTACTTTCTATAGAAATAGCATATCAGATAATAGTAGAAGGGATGTCAAGCAACCTAAAGGAGTCAAAAAAATAGATGTGGCCTTCATTCCCCCTTCAATGTGGTTCTTTCATGCTGAATGACTTTAAGCATGTAGAGAAGGAAGCTGAGAAAATTAAAATGTTAAAGTTAGCAGTCATCCGAAGAGGCAGTATGATCCAAAATCTGTTGCCTACAATTTCACTTCTCATGTCAAAATTTCCAAATTTGAACATGAGAATGATAATTATGATGATTTGTTTGCTTCAGCCGAGTTATTTTCTCAAGTGAAACAACTAGCAAAAATCAAATTGGGAGCAGAGGGACTAGAGGAATTTTACAAGTTCAAGACATAGAGATTGCAAACATTACCTCTGGACTTGTTAAATACTACATCTATGGTGCAATTAGAAGGCCACTGTGAAGAGAAAATTATTAAAAAGACTCCTGAAAAGGAAAAGACCCTAGAAAAGGAGCAGACTCAGGAAGGAACTAGTGAGCCCCTTGATACGAATATCAATATTGATCCTAAGTTAATCAAGCCATGGGAGCAGTTCGACTCAATCATCAATAACCAAAATAAATCCCAAGAGCTCACTACACCAAAATTGACAACAATACAAAATCCAAAAGTTATTACTGTTATGATTGAAGGGACAAGCGGCCTACCCAGAATTCAGAAGGATATAGAGATCATTCCTGACAATCCTACAGAGGAGATTGTACTGCAAACTGAAGAAATACCACCTCTCGATGTCTTCTACAGTCCAAAACACAGGGTTGTAGTTAAAATATAGAGGAAGAAGAGGAAAATTGATCAAAGTCCTCTTTTAACTCCTCAGTCAGAAATGATGAATGTGGTATGGAAAGCAGAAGTCAATCCCTCTGAGGATTTAACAAATCTATCTTAGTATGCAGGAGCTTACACAGTGGCGACAATGGATAAAGCCTCGGAGGTCAGCCATCTAATGACGAAAAAGATCAGAGGATTACTCAACTTGAGGTGCAATTGGCAGAGAGACAACAAAAGATTAATCAACTTGAATAATAGTTAATAGAGCAAAAGCAGCAAAATGAGTGATTAAGAGAGCAGTTGAAACTGGAAAAACAGAGGATTGATGAGCAGACTCTCCATAAACAACAGGATTTGTCTCAACAATTAAATAGGCTTCAGATGATAAGTGAGCAAGAGAAGAAGGCAAAGGAAGATCAAATTTCACAAATGCAAGAACAGATAGAGAGGTACAAGGGTTATCCACAGGTAAGTGAATTCAGAAAAGAAGCCTTGGAAATAACCAAAGCCTTGTCTCGACAGTTGGATATTCTTTGCCACAAGATATCATTGGCCAACCCCTTATGCGATATCTCTGCATCATTGATTGAGAAGGCAGTGGACACTAGACTTGAATTGGAAAAGACAGATGAAAGGTTAACCAATTTTCTGTCTTGGCAAGATTCCAAAGAAGGAATGGCTGACAACTTTCCGAGAATAGAATATTCGCACAAGGAAATCCTGTTTTACGAATGGGATTCCCAGCTAATGAAAGCTGAAAGAGCAACTTCTAGATGCAGAGTCGCAACGAATGGTTTGATTGAATTAGTGAATAACAGTTTACATATGTCTAATTTGATCACCGATTGCTCTCTAGGTAAACTCACAAAAGCAAAGGCATTAGAACAACATTTGAAACAAGAGCTGGCAAACAGAGAAAAATAGATTGGAGAAATCCAAAACTTGACATGGGAAACATTCTAGCTTTTCCTAGTCAAACCACATAGCCAGCAGATGGCCATGAAATGTATTTCGGATGCAATGAACTGCATGATCTCCGAACTCTCTGATGCCACCTATACAGCCTAGCTACACTTCAGGATGAGTTAGCCTCCAGAAATCCAACCTATGCTCGCAATCTGCCAGTTGCAATCATAGGAAAATGAGTTGATACAATGAATTCATTCAACAGCTACTGCACTGGTATCTTCATAATGAATCGCAGATTTTCATGTCTACAGTTAGAACAGTGCATAGCAATTTTTATTGATAGTTAGTTGTCATTTTTAGTATTTAAGACCCTTTCATGTATTTAGAAAGGGTCTTCAATTTGTATTAAAACTTGACTTGGGAGTTGCACTTATGTACTTCTAATATTTTTTTATCAAAAGCAGGACCAAAGTTCTGCATTTTTGTGAAGGAGGTTTTTATAAGATTTTCACTTTTGCATCTTTTGAAGGTGTTCTCAAATAGGAAAGCAGAATCTGAGTGTTGTTTACATTGGGAGAATTCAAATGCATATGGTACTATTATCTCTATTTTTTTGTCTTATTACTCTATGTGAATGAGAATTTCTTAAAACTTGCTATTATTGATATATGTATGTTTTCAAACAATTCTTTAGCATATAACTTCTGAAGGTTTTAGAATTGTTATCATTTGGATATATATGTCAGTGATATATATTGTGGTGAATGCGATAATGTTTTTATAATTACTTTGTTTAACTTCTTAAACAAAGTAATCATTATATGAATGCATCTTTCTATTTTATGAATAAGCCATCTTTATGATTATTTGTTTAATAGAAATAATCAAAAATCATATTGTTAACAAGATACATGGGTTAGATTAGTTATATTTGTATATCTTTGAATTGTAGGATAAAACACTTATCACCTTCGTTACACATTACAAACCAATCACCCATCAACTCATACATCACTTGGAAACTGGTCCCATTATATCTAGTCGGAGCCACCACACCAAATGGAAAAGTAGCTGCACTAAGGTCCGAACTGGGTGGTTTTCCCTGATGTTGGTGCAACAATTTTAGAGGCATCAACACATCCCCTTGCATTCTCTTTGCATTCTCTTGTGTTCTACATGTGTTATTTTTTTCTTTTATTTTTATTTTTGTTGTTTTCTCTCTCAGGTTAACTTCCTCGCCCCTTGGACAATTGTCCCCTCTCTCCATTATGTCCCATAAGGAAGAGGAAAATTTGGAATTATCCCCACACAAGTTTCCCATACCAAAACTTCAATGTCGTTTTGTGCAGACCATTAAATTCGTTAGGGTGATATGTAAAATGGAAATGAATGAGGTGGGTGTGGCCTAGTTTTAAAACATCAAAAGAAACCTCTCCTCCTCATATCTATGAATTTGTGTCCTTTCCTTTAGCATAGTCATTAATTGAATTTTCACATAAATTACGTAAAAAAATTCATAGAGGGACATTTATATGGGGTGCATAAAAAAGGGCTATTATAGACCCTACCTCCTTAAAAGAACACCATCCTTGGTGCTTGATAGAACACAATAATAAAACAGTGATATTTATATTTACATATTTACATTTAATTACATAGTGAAAAAAATGGGTTTAGTTCCCTCATCTGATTAACCATTTCCCAGGTGTCTTTATCTGGTTGAAAGTGCCTCCATTTCACCTTGAACTATTATATTACTTGAATCTGGAGCATGATCTACCTACAGTCCAAAATGCACTATGGTTTTTTCCATAATTTTCCCTTATATTTCACCTGTATCATAGACCAATCCAAAACATGATTAGTGTCATGTACATACTTCTTAAGTAAAGAAATGTGAAACAAACATGTTCTTTCACTATGGGTTATAATACCAATCTATAAGCATTGGCCCCACTCTTTCCAAAATCTAAAATGGTCCACAAAATATTCATTCCACATAAGACAAGGCTCTCTTCTCAGTGAACTCTTTCTTGGTCTGTTGCGGAGATATACATACTCTCCCACTTGGAATATCTTATGTATTCCTTGTTGATCTTCAGAACTCTTTTGCCTATCTTGGGATACCTTTAATTTTCTACCTAATATTAATCACCTCCTATTCCATTTCCTTCAACATATTAAGTCCAAGAACCACTCTCTTTATTGGGTCATAAAAAATAATGGGAGTACTACATTTTCTTCCATATAAAGCCTCAAAAGGGATCATCTTTAGTGAATCTTTATACCCTCTGTTGCATTCAAATTTACCTAAGGGTAAGAAATCTTCCCACCTCTTTGGTTGATGCACGATACACATCCTCGTCATATCTTCTAGAACTCTATTCACTCTCTCAGTTTTTCCATCAGCCTGAGGATGATACATTGTGCTAAACATTACATGCATTCCAAAACTAGAAAAAAAATGTTTTCCAAAATTTTGAAGTGAACTTTGCATCCCAATCCAAAATAATTTTCTTGGGTATGCCATGCAATCTAAATATCTCATTCATTTGAAAATGAGTGATGTCAATTTCTTTATGGGTGGACTTGACAATTATAAATTAAGTTTCCTTTATCAGTTTGTCCACTACCACCATTATAGCAGCATGTTCTCTGGATGGTTTTGGAAATCGAATGATGAAGTCCATAGATATGATTTCCCACTTCCACTTAGGAATTGGGAATTGTATAGAAATCCCACTAGGTGTTTTAATTATAATTTATCTTGTTTACATTCTGGACACATGTTGATGTAATCAACAACATCCTTTAACGCGCTTAGCTAAGAATACATTTTCTTTTAAATGTTATCATTTTCTAATAACTAGGATGGCCCGAGTAAGGTGTTTTTTGAAATTGATCCATAATGAGCTTCCCCAAGTTACCCATGCAAGGCACATACCATATCTCTTTGAACTTCAACATGCCCTCATTAGTGAGTGAATAATTCATACTCAATTATCATTTTTCCTCTTGCTACAAGTATTATTTCACATGTTGGTAATGTTCCTTATGAAGTGATGTCTCTTTAACCCTTTCTTTGATATCAAGTTTACAAGTTCTTATGGGTGGAAAATTAGCTACTTGCAAGATTCTATTAAGTGCATCTTATACTTTGTTCTATTTTTCCTTAAGGAACCTTATATCAAATTCATAATCATTGATCAAAGCTAGTCATCTAGCTTGTCTTTATTTAACTTGGGTTGATCAAATAAGTATGTCAACCCTCCATGGTCTGACATTAAAACAAAATTTGTAATTAATGTCTCCACATTTTCAATGCATGTATGATTGTTGCAAGCTTCAATTCATGAGTGACATAATTCTTGTCATGCTCATTTAATTTTCTTGATTCCTAATAAATCACATTTCCTTCTTGCACTAGGAGTCCATCGAGCCCTTCCCTACAAGAATATGTGCAAATCATGAAATCTGTTAGGGTCCCACCCTAACCCCCTTATTTATGTCATGGGATCACGTCATAGTCAAGAGTCAATAAAGCCCATATTAATATTTGTAAGTGGTTAACCCGCAATTAATGACAGGACCACAGTTAGTTGCAAATGGGTCGTAGTATTAGATAAATGGTATTAATAAAACCCACGGTATTGGCCCGTGGTATTGCATGTATGAGTCATATTTAAAGGATAGAGACTCCCTACGAGGAGTATCGTGTCTTATTTTGTAATCGAGCTCTGCTCTATTGGAGGTTGCCCCCTCGAAGAGGCAAGTGAACATTACTCTCTAAATAATAAAATCATTGCTATTCTGTGTTCTGTGTATCTTTTCTTCGCATATTCTATATTGGGTATCATTTTCCAGGTTAAGAGAATAACAAGTGGTATCAGAGCACTTTCCAGGGTCGGTGGGATCTCCAATTCTTAGCAAAAAAAAAAAAATTTGGCTAGAGACTTGTTCCGGTGTCTTTAAACCACGGGATCTGTCATTGAGCGCATAAACCTGCGGATTTGGGGAGGCATGCACGCAGGAAATACAAGAGGTGGTCACGTCTGTTGGACTCCCTTGTAACCCCTATGGGTACCCCTTCGAGTAGTAGCGCATTAGACAGAACCGCGCACGGACTGTCTTCCATGTACCCTCTGGGTATATCGGAAGCCCCTAGGCTCCCTTGAAACCTCGCCATAGATAAACCGTCGGCCGTCTTGTGGCTACAGTACACCGAGAACAACACTCGAAGAGATTACTCACCCGTACGATAGGGTAGTCGGGTTGTACGGCTAAGGGTACGGTCGATCCTCCTTAGTTAGAGCCCTGAAACAATGGGCCGAGTACTACTGCCAGACCCTTATGTATATTGCGATCTGTAGCACTTGACACTCCTCAAGACCATAGTTCCCTTTTCTATCGGGGGATCGCACATCATCTATTCCAGATCCGCTAGTGCAACGGGGTGCAGCAGTAGCTGACATCAGTCCCGCAATCTCGAGTTCGCAGATCAGTCATTCCGATCTATTAGAGCCAGCTGATCCGCAGCAGCAGTCTGTTCCGCCGCCCAGAGCTATCTGATCCGCCATTCAGATCTCTCAGATCCACCAGATCGGAGTTGTTGTGAAGGGTTCCTATACCGGGGTATAATTTTCGCAGGACTTTTTGCCGCATTGACATTTTGAGGATTTGGCGACTGCAGTATTGATCAGGAAGGAGTAAAACTCCGTTAGGAGTTTTCAGGAAAAAAAAAAAAAAAACTTAGATCTTCCAGGGTGCTTATTGGTGATCTACCCCATTAGAATCAGGACAACGAGCTGAGCATGGTGGTACCATTCAATTATTAGTGAAAATTTTTAGGCGGTCCCAATTTTTCATCAGGTTGGTGTATGGTAGAAACTAGAGCTCAAGCAATGGCCAATGAAAGAATGGACAAACTTGAAGAATCCATCCAATCCATCAATAAGCAGCTTAGCGGACTATGTCTCCAAGTCTAGCAATTAATCCTGAAGGGCAAGGAGCAAGCCCACGAGGAAGCGTATAATGACAATGAATAAAATGAGGGTGAGTCTAGCCACTCTCCTCACGTCTAGCACACCCACCCACCACCCAGTCAGCGACCTCCCAAGTTGGATATGCATAAATATGACGGTTCTCACCCGTCCGCATGGATAGCACAAATGGAGCAGTATTTCAAACTGAATCATATCTTAGATGATGCGACTAAGCTTATGTTGGGGAGCATGTACTTGGACAATGAACGGTGGCAATGGTGGGAATGGCATCAACGTTGCAATGGACCTTTTAAGACTTGGACCCAATTTACCAAAGCTCTTCGAGACCGCTTTGAACAGGAGGACTCTTTTTTGGGTCGTCTTACTAAGCTCCGATAGACAGGTATAGTGGATGAATATATTACAGCTTTTGAATCCTTAGCCTTCCGCACTTGGGGTCTCTCAAATGTGTTCTACACGGAATGTTTTATTAGTGGTCTTAAAGAAGCCATCAAAGCTCAAGTCTTACTGCACCACCCTCCCACTTGGACAGAGGCTTGCAAGGTAGCCGTTAACGTGGAACGTGCATTAGCAGCTCAATACAGTCGCCCAAATTTCCCCGCTAAAGTTCGTCCCCCACAGGCTCACAACACAACTCAAACACTTAAGGTCCAAAAGGTGTCACCTGCGGAAATGGCCAAAAGAAGGAAGCAAGGACTATGTTACTACTATGATGAAAAATACTCCCCAGGTCATAAATGCAAGGAGCCCAATTTTTTTTCAAATAGATGCCACTGACTACAGCTCAACAGAGGAAGATCCACCACTTGAGGAACATGAGGCGCTAGAAGAAGAAAACCCAAAGGAGAATGTCTCTAATGAACCAGTTATTTCGCTGCATGCATTGGCAAGGATTTCTTCCCCTCAAACTCTCAAAATCAGGGGTTTTCTTAAACATCGCCCAGTAGTAGTCTTGATTGATAGTGGAAGTACCCATAATTTCATCCATCAAAAAATCGCAAAAGCAGTGCATTGTTTTGTACGAGCAATTTCTAACTTCCAAGTCCAAATTGCGGATGGGGGCACAATGAAATGTGAAGGCCGCTGTGAAAATGTCAAACTTCAAATGGGGGATTATCAGTTGAAAACCCACATGTTTGCCATACACATGGGGGGTTGCGACATTGTCCTCGGTGCTGAATGGCTCCGCACTCTTGGGCCAATCACAATGGATTTTCAGGAGTTATATATGAGTTTTAAGCAAAACAACTACACACATTCCCTCCGTGGACTCCAGGCAGGAGCCCCCTCTATCATCAACTCACATTCGATGGAAAAAATGTTAAAAAAGGGCAATCATGGAGTGGTAGCTCAATTTAATGCCATCCAGGTCGTCGAAACCACGTCGCAGCCAATTCATCCTGAGATGCAACAGATTTTAAATAACCATCTGCCGGTCTTTGAAAAGCCTCATGAGCTTCCACCCTCGCGAGGGGAACATGATCATAGCATCACCTTGGTTCCAGGGGCCCAACCCCAAATGTGTGGCCATATAGATATCCATTCACCCAAAAGAATGAAATAGAAAAAATCATCAAGGAACTTTTGGAAGCACGTGTCATTCGTCCCAGCATTAGTCCTTATTCATCCCCAGTGGTCATGGTGCTCAAGAAAGATGGGGAGTGGCGGATGTGTCCCGACTTCAGGGCCCTCAATAAGTTGACAGTCAAAGATAAATTTCCCATTCCGGTGGTTGACGATTTGTTGGACGAACTCAATGGGGCTCAATTCTTCACTAAGCTGGATCTTCACTCAAGCTACCACCGAATTCGCATGAAGGAAGTAGACATTCCCAAGACTACTTTCCGAACTCATGAAGGCCATTATGAGTTCCTGGTCATGCCATTTGGTCTTTGTAATGCCCCCTCTACTTTTCAGAGCCTTATGAATCACATTCTCAAACCATATCTCAGGAAGTTTGTCCTTGTCTTCTTCGATGACATCCACATCTATAGTGGCACTTGGGCTACACATCTTCAGCTTGTAGATCTACTCTTACACCTGCTCCGCAAGCATAAATTATTTTTCAAGATGTCCAAGTGTTCGTTTGGCATGGAAGAAGTTGAGTATTTGGGCCACATTGTGGGGTGTGAAGGTGGACCCCAAAATGATCCAGGCAATGCAAGAATGGCCTCAACCTAAGACTTTGAAGAGATTGAGAGGATTTTTGGGTCTCACAGGCTATTATCGTAAATTTGTCCGCAACTATGGCTGCATAGCGAAGCCCCTCACTCAACTCCTAAAGAAAAATTCCTTCTTCTGGAATGAGGAAGCACAGCAGGCATTTACCGCTCTCAAAAGCGCCATGTGTTCCACTCCAGTCTTAGCACTACCTGACTTCACCAAATCCTTTTTCATTGAATGTGATGCTTTGGGCACCGGTATTGGGGCGGTCTTAATGCAAGAAGGGCGACCTTTAGCCTTCACAAGCCAACAACTAAGTGGGAGGAATCTAGGCCAATCTACCTACGAAAAAGAAATGATGGCCATCTTACATGCCGTCGAGACCTGGCGACCTTACTTATTGGGGCGATGTTTCCAAATTCGCACAGATCATCACAGTCTTAAATATTTTTTGGAGCAACGCCTATCCTCCCCACAACAAAATAAATGGCTCGCCAAAATGCTGGGATATGATTATGAGATCATTTACAAGAAAGGGAAAGAAAATAGTGTAGCAAATGCATTATCTCGCCAATTTGAGGAAGAAAGTACTCTGCTAGCAATTTCCCTCCCCATTCCAGAATGGATTGAAGAGGCTCGCAAGGAATGGTTTTCACACCCCGGGCTATCCCAACTCATTTCTCAATTGCAGGTAGATCCAAATTCAACCAAGGGCTACTCGTGGCAGGATGATATTCTTCGCTACAGGGACAGAGTCGTAATATCCCCAACATCCACCCTCAAAGGTCGCATTTTGGAAGAATTGCACTCATCGCCGATTGTAGGACATTCGGGCTTTCAGAAGACGTATGCTCGCACCAGAAGATCATTTTTTTGGACAGGCATGAAAAAGGACATCCTTACTTTTGTAGCATAATGCGATGTCTGTCAACGACACAAAGGGGAAACCGTCAACACACCAGGCACATTACAACCATTTCCCATTCTGACATCAATTTGGACGGAGGTTTCTATGGATTTCATTACAGGTCTTCCAAAGTCCGGGAACAAATCAGTCATCATGGTGGTTGTGGACCGACTATTGAAGTATGCTCATTTCTGCGCCCTACCCCACCCATTTACACCAACTTTGGTCACTCAATATTTCATGGATCAGATTTTCAAATTGCATGGCATGCCCACTTCTATTGTGTCCGATCGCAACCCGATCTTCACCAGTAATTTTTGGCAGGAACTCTTCAGGATACAAGGCACTCAACTAAAACTCAGTACTTCCTATCATCTGCAAACGGATTGTCAAACTGAAGCTGTCAACAAATGTCTAGAAACCTACCTTAGGTGTTTCACTTCAGAAAAGCAACACCTTTGGGTACAGTGGTTACCGTTGGCTGAATGGTGGTATAACACCAACTATCATGCCACCACCAAAATGACTCCCTATGAAGCAGTATATGGTCAACTTCCGCCTTCCCCTACTTCTTATCTCAAGGGGTGCTCCAAATTACAAGCAGTGGATCAACTCCTACAACACCTGCAACCATGCTCGCCCATCTTAGAGAGAATCTTCATCAAGCTCAGAACTGCATGAAGCAACAGGTAGACTAGCATCGCTCAGAGTGCCAATTTCAAGAAGGGGATCAGGTCTTTTTGAGGCTGCAACCATATAAGCAAACATCACTCAAAGACAAGGGTTGTCAGAAGCTATCTCCAAAATTCTACGGACCATACCAAGTACTTTAGCGCATTGGAGAAGTGGCTTACAAGTTGGCTTTGCCACCTACTGCAAAAATCTATCCAGTTTTCCATGTATCGTGCCTCAAGAAAGTGATCGGGAACAATTGTTGAGTTCAAACCAGTCTACCTGAATTGGGAGAAGAAGGGTCAATCTGGCTTCAACCCGAACAGATTCTAGACACAAGAGACAAACACCTGCGCGGCTGCATGATTAAGGAAGTCCTCGTCAAATGGAAAGACACCTCTCCGGAAGATGCAACTTGGGAACCAGCCACTATTCTTCAGCAGTTTCCGCAGCTTCAGCCTTGAGGACAAGGCTAGTCTTAAGGGGGAGGGCATGTTAGGGTCCCACCCTAACCCCCTTATTTATGTCATGGGATCACGTCATAGTCAAGAGTCAATAAAGCCCATATTAATATTTGTAAGTGGTTAACCTGCAATTAATGACGGGACCACAATTAGTTGCAAATGGGCCGTAGTATTAGATAAATGGTATTAATAAAACCCATGGTATTGGCCCGTGGTATTGCATGTATGAGTCATATATAAAGGATAGAGACTCCCTGCGAGGAGTATCATGTCTTATTTTGTAATCGAGCTCTGCTCTATTGGAGGTTGCCCCCTCGAAGAGGCAAGTGAACATTACTCTCTGAATAATAAAATCATTGCTATTCTGTGTTCTGGGTATCTTTTCTTCGCATATTCTGTATTGGGTATCATTTTGCAGGTTAAGAGCATAACAAAATCCTTTTCCAAATCATCTATTCTCAAGATAGGTGCATGCGTGAGCAAGTATTTTAGTTATTCAAAGTTGGGTGTGCACTCAAATTTTCATTGGAATTTAACTCCTTTCCTCTGCATGATTGTGATTGGATGCCCAGTATTCGAAAAATATTGAATAAAACTTTGGTAATATTCGACCAATCCCATGAAATATCCAACTTCTATAACATTTTGAGGAGTAGGCCACTCCACTACAGACTTGATCTTCCTTGTAAACAATATCTCCCAAGTATTGAACTTGTGATTGGAAGAAATCACATTTGTTGAGATTGACATAGAGCTTGTGCTCTCTCTTCAATTGCAATATCACATTCAAATGCCCTTCATGCTCTTCCCTTGTTTTCAAGTAGATCAAGATGTCATCTACAAAGACCAATACAATTATTTTCCAAATATGGGCTGAGGACATTGTTCATCATACACATAAATATTGTTGAAGCATTTGTTAGCCCAAATGGCACCACCACAAACTCATAGTGCCTATATCTATTTTTGAAGGTTTTCTTGTGTATGTCTTCATCCTTAATTCGAACTTAATGGTAACTAGCCTAGATAAATATTAACTATGGATCTACCAAGCACCAACAGGGATAAAATATCTTTTCACTCTAAAAAAGGTTTGCAACTCAATATATTTGATCCCTCTTGGATTTTGGTAGAACCAAAGTTAAGATGGATATAGGCTGGTAATTAGGAAATGAATAAATAATAAAATAAACTACTAAATTTAAAAATAGATGTATATATATATATATATATGCACTTAGTAATTTTGGTTTTATTATTAATTACAATTATAATGTTAACTATAATTATTATTATTTTTTTAATTTTAGTTTTTTTATATCATTTGACCGAGTCAAAATGTTTAATAGGAAATTACATCAACTCTTCCATAGTTGGCTAGATATCGTCTCTCACTGCAACTATGCCTCAAATATATTTTTTGAGAATACCACTACCCCACTCAATTGATCAAAAAAGTCATTAATTCTAGACAGAGGGTACATGCTCTTTATTATGGTTTTATTAAGCTTCATTTAGTTAATCCCATCCCTTTTCTTTACAAATAGTGTTGTGGCTCCCCAGGGAAACACTACGGGTTTCATATACCCTTTTTCCAACATTTATTTCATTTGTAGCACTAGATTCACTATCTCTGGTTTACTCACGTGATATGGGGCTTTTGAGACTACTGTAGATCTTGGTAATAATTCGATGGAAAAAATGATCTCTCTCCTAGGTGGAATCCTAGTATTTCCTTTGGAAACACATCACTGAACTGCCTTAACATTGGGAAGTCTTCCATTCTGTCCTTGATATTTTCTGATTCACTAGTCACCTAAACTACATATACGGCACACCCTTTCAAATTTCATATTTTCATTTGTAGTCCTGATATTTTCTCAAGGGTGATAGGATTCTTTTTTCCTTGTAGCATCACTTTCCCTCTCTCTTCACTTAGATATTCGAACAACTTAGTATAGCAGTCAATTTTAATTTCATGGGCTACTAACCAATCCATGCTAACTAGTACATCATAAAATCACAAGGATAACAAGTTGAGATCAGTTGATGTGGACATGCCTTTTACCATCATTAGGCACGAATTCACCATGTTTGTCACTTTCCTTTTGGTTTTCATGGCTAACAGAACAAACTATGAATTCACATGGGTTTACTTTTGCATATCATGCTTCTCTACGACCTTTGAGCTAAGATATCTGAAATTAGAACCTAGGTCAATCAAAATCAAAGAAGGCTAGTTAACAACCATACCTTCCATCCTGATCACTAAATATTGATAGTTAGCTTTCCTGTTGTCTAGTGCGGCATAGATTTGTGGCATGTTTAAGCCACATAATTCACTATTACTACTTCTTTTACATTATACAACATTAGGCCATTATGTTGTTGTTGAGGAAAATCTTTCCACAATTGGTTTTCTCCACATGTCCAACACTACATGGACCCTTTTGTGAACCCCTCAACTTCTTCTCTTGTTGGATTAGAGGATTGATCTCTACTGGAAGTAGTAGAGTTTTATTGAAACTCACCCATGGAAAGATTGGTGAAATTCACATTCCTTCCCCCTGGATAATGTCCTTAGGATTTCTGCCCTTTTCCCTTAACGATGATCCTACCGCTTGCTTTCTAATCTTTTTGGAACTGAGTTTCATGGTTGGACTATTCATAGTAGTACTTAGTCATTTGGATGTTGTCCTCCAATGTTCATGGCACATCAAATTCAATTCTTTATTGGTCACTTTGTGGTAACCCACTGAGGTACATTGGACTATTCACTTTCTCATCTATTATATACAACACATACCTCAACAATTTCAAAAATATATTATTGTACTCATCGGTAGTAAGTTTCCCCATCTTATCATTGTGAAATTATTTAACCTTGTTGTCATAGTACCTCTCTAATAGGTACTTATATCAAAAATATATTTTAAATATTCTCCAAGACAACTCTTTCTCTCTAATTTATTTTTCATTTCTCATGTCTTACCACCAAATATTAGTGTTTCCCTTCAAGATGGAAATGCCCACTTTAGCTTTAATGTTTCCAAAGTAATGATGTACTCTAAATTATTTATTCATTCCCAATATCCAAGCTTCTACCACTTTAGCCTTCTTAACATCTCCATTGAAGGTGGGTATCTTTTCTTTCTTGAATTCCTTCGATTTACCAATGGTGTCTCTTAGTTGCGGCACTAGATAATTGATCATGATTATATGTCTTATCTATGGAGTGTTGATTAGAGTTCCTCCTCTCATTTTTCCTTCACATTCATACATGTTCCTCTTCTTATATTTTCTACCTTCTTCCCCATTTGTCTCGAATCCATATTTCCCTATCTCATATGTGCTTTGCCTCGAATTGTTCCTGCCTGGATAGCTGGCACCAAACTCATTTTTCTTCTACCTTTGAATATCTGATAAGCTCTGCAAAATCACTACATTTACTTTTGTTGGCTTATCTTGAGCTCCGAAAATATTTCCATTGTCTACATTATAACTTCTCAACTCAAGTCTTAAGACCTTGAGATTCTACATCTAGTTAGGGGAGTCTCTTCCTTCCTCTTCCCCACTGAGACTTATTCCATATTTTTTTGACATTTATCTTGTTGTATTGCACCATTAAACTTCTCATTACTTGGTTTCCTTGATATCTTCTTATGTGTTTTTACACACACATGATTGTTAATTAAATCAAACACAAATAAACATATTCACTCATCACCTTGATATGTTTTCAAAAAGTATGGTGATGTGAAACTATCTGAGACATCAAACCTTAAGTAGTATGCATGTGAGAAAAAACAATAACATATCAATAAAAAAAAATTACAACAATCATATCAGTTGTAAATCTAAAATTAATACACATGTGTATATAGTAATTAACCATCATATTAAATACCACTTTGTAATTCTTAACATAGCTTCTAGCTTCTCTTATTTAAAGCCCATTTAGTTTGAGTATTGAGCCTAGTCTATAATACCACACTTTAACACTACCTCCCACCCCCTTAAGGTACTCCGAACTATGGGAGGAGTTACTTTAATATTTAGCCTGACCCTAAAAGTCTATTATGAAGAGGGGGTTACAAAAAACCTTTTTTCCCAGCTTCACTAAAACTCAAAACTAATAATACCATCACATCTAGCTGGTCAAGAGATTTTTAGCAATATAAATTTTATCCCAATCTGAATCATGGATTCAAATTTATTCCCATTTCAAGTTTATCCACTTCTATCATGCCATGCTAGCAAGATATTTACATGGGGAATCCACATGTGACCCAGGTGGTTCTTCCATGTCACCCCAAATAGTAGCACATCACTTGTAGACCCTACATGTAATCCATGTAGCTATTTTCATGTCTATGTGGCACTTGCCACCTTAACCCTAACTCGTGGGTCCCACTAGGGCTGACCCCTTCGTGTTATGTGACCATTTCTCGTTATATTCAGTTTCAAGGAAAACCAGTTTACATAGAATTCTCCGTTTTTGACATACCCTCCGACCCCTAGACGTTAGGATTACTTAATTTTGTTGTGGAAATTTTGAATTAGTGGGCATCCAGTGATCCATAAGAGTGTGCACTACTTTTCACCACTGAATCCTAGATTCCCCAGATCACTCACAAAATCTATGGCAAACATAGTTGTGGTCCCATCTGAGACTTTTCATTCACGCATAACTTAACAACCACCAAGTGCTCTAAATTTAATATTCAACATCCTCTTATAGGAATATCCAGCCTCATGCTAGTGTTCCACCCAAGAGGAGCCCGCCCTATATCTTCGTTCATAAGCTATGCTTCTCACGTAATTATGGCTCGATTTAAATCCCATCTATTTTGAATGTGCACATCTCCTTACTAGCGGGATGCCTGGATTACCAAATGCATCCATGACTCAACTAGATATCCACCCCCCTAATGTATCTAAATGAAAATAATGATTGATAGATTAACAAGTTATCCAACCCAAATACAAAGTTTTCCAGGAAACCATCTGATCCTAGATATAAGGTCCAACAAGAGAGCATCCAGTTCTAGATACAAGTTCAACCAAGAGGCAATCGCATCCCAGAGAATATATGGATTTCCACTAGAACATGCAAGAAGAGAAATTTCAAGGAATTTTATTAGAATTTCTTGAGGTAGGGAATTTTTCTATAACACCAAATTCCAAGGACAAGATCCAAGTTCTTAAAAAACAACCTTCAAAGGCATTATTCCGTGAACATAAGAAATTTAGTGGTATCAATAGACCTAACTAACGGCATATCCTTAGAAAAGGAGAGAAATGGCTCCAAAGTCCATACTTCTCAAGGAAAATACCATAGAACATGATTACTCTATGAATCTCAATATATTACAATAATATACAAGTTTACATAACCATAATATTCTCACATTGTTCTTAAAATAAGTGACTATCAACTCTAATTGAATCTTTATTCAACATGCATCATTATTAAAAAAGGTAGTGAGTCATCATATTCATAGACATACCAAATTTATGAAAACACTAGCAATAATATCTTAACAAAGCGACTTTAGGTAATCGGCCTTATTCATGTAAATAAATCTGCAGTTGATGAAGATAATAACATTCACATAGATCCAGAAGTTCAACATAACCATAAAGGCATGTAAGGAAATTTATTAACCTTGAACATGTAGTAATCTAATCAACCTCCCATGGTTAGTGTTGAACCATATATTTATAAATCATATATCATACAATTTCATAATTCATAGTTCAAATGGGTACAAGTAATTATACTTATCTATTTAACTTAAATTGACTGGAAAATGAAGGAGGGACTTCAACTCTCCACCCAACCATAAGCCAATTAAACTATAATCTTTATTGTAGCTAACCATACCTGAGCCAGATTCAAAGTTTAAAGAGTTAGTTGCTCGAGGTAATTTCACACTGAGATTCAGTCAACCAAACAAGAGAAGGAGTCCACTTTCTAGGTGTTTATCAATTTCTCTCTGGTAGTGAGCCTGACAATGACTATATTACTCTCTAAAATCAATCATAGGGATTCACCTAGGGCTTAGCTGGATTATTACATAGTTTTAGGAGATTGAATACACAATATAGGTGGTTTATCAACTAGATTTTAAAGGCAAGCATTGCAGGAGTCTATAGCCCACTACCTAATTGGTTTATCAACTTACTTAACAAGCAATAACTGGTTTATACCCTTCCCCGAAAAGCAATTACACGTTATCATATCCTTTCAAAAAGAACCACAATGGCTCAACTCACCTTCCTATTGGTTCATCAGCCTTCCAATAAGAATAAAATTGGTTTATAAGCTTACTCATCAAGCACTAAGTGATTCAACTCTGTATTAAACCTCCCAACTGCCAATCAAACATATGCACACAATCGAGGCCTCAACATAATCACATGGAACACTTTTCCGAATAACAAAGAATTGAGTCAAGGATGTTTATTCCTCCAATATAGTTGCTAGAGTGTTTCCTCTCCTTCATCTTTCTCCTATTTGTTTCTCTTCTCTCCCTGCATCCCTTTGCATTCTCTTCATGTTCTCTTGTGTTTTATGTATGTTCTCTTTTTTCTTCTTCTTATTTTTTTCGTTTTTCTCTCTCAAGGTGACTTCCTCTCCACCTAGATGATTTCCCTCTCTTTCCATCATCACTCATGAGAAAAAGCACAGTATGACACCATCCTCCACTCATACTTCCCATACCAAAACATTTTTACTTGTTTGTGCAAACCATTAAATTCGCCAGGGTGATAAGTAAAATTGAAATAAATGAGGTGGGTGTGGCCCAGTTTTAACACATAAGCTTACTTAATAAGAATTAAGTGGTTTATCAACTTCCTCAATAGGCACTTAGTGTTTTATCATCTCTTTTTAACAATAAATGCAATGGATAAACTCACCTTTCTAATTGTTTATTATCCTTCCAACAAGCATCCAAGTGGTTTATTAGCTTACCCATCAAGCACTAAGTGATTCAAATCTTCAATGAGCCTCCTACTAGTCAATCACACATAGGGACATAATCCAAACCTCAATGCAATCATAGGGAACTATTTCCCCAATCACAAAGCATTGGCTCAAGGATGTTTCTTTCTCCTCTACATCTACCCAATCGTTTCCTCTTCTGTATCTTTCTCCCAACTATTACTCTTATCTTCTTGCATCCCTTTGCATTAGCTTTGCGTTCTTTTGTGTTTTTTCTCTTTTTCTTTCTTTATTTTTTGTGTTTGTTTCTCTCAAGTTGAATTCCTCTCCCCTAGATGATCACCCTCTCTCTACATCATGTCCCATAAGGAAGGGTACAATATGGCACCATTCTCCACTCAGGCAGCCCATACCAAAAAATTACTAATTGTTTGTGCAAGCCATTAAATTAATTAGGGTCATAGGTAGAATTGCAACAAATGAGGTGGTTGTGGAATGGTTTTAACACATCAAAATCAAACTCTCCTCCTTGAATCTCTGAATCTATATCTTCTCTTTTAGCTTGGTCATTAATTGAAATTTCACATAAATTACAAAAACATATTCATATAGTCACATTTACATGAGGTGCAACAAAAAGCGTTGTTATAAACATATCAATAGTAATTTAATTTCCATTAATACAAGTTAATATAAAAATATCTACTTTGTATGCTAAAAATATTTTCTCTCGTTTATAGATTACTACTCTATCTAGAAAAAATAATGAAATTTTGTTACATAATTTATCCTCCATACATGAAATTTTTACCAAACCATAAAGTCTAAAAACAATCCTAAACGTTTTATAAACCTAAACTTAAATATGAAAAATAACATAAGGTAACAACTATTTCTTTGTTCTTGAGCTTGTTTTAAAAAATTTAATGTTTTTTCTATATCTTAGAAAAATAACTTGTCTTACAAATATTCCTTCCTTTTCCAAGACTAAGTTTTGTCTTTCACACATTCTTTGTTACACATAAGAGTATCCTAAGCATAGAGTATCACTATCATTACAAAGAAGAATAAAAATAAGTATAAAGAATCCTATGATTAAATTAAATTAAATGTTGGTTCACTTCATTCTATACTCAACTAGAGTTTTGTGTTGGCAATTGAGAGGTTGTGACTCATTGAGTAGGAATGTCAAAAATGTTGGACATTGGGATTCTTTCTTAGATGATGAGGATGCACTAGAGAAAATTATTTTAGGAGGCACAATGTTTAAAATAATGATCCAGGAGTGGGAATCTTTATGTTGGTGCCTATGTGAACGAAAATGACAATGATTTCATTTTTTACTAAAATCTAATGGTTGTTTAATATTCTTCTAGCAATTTTTTATAATGGTTTAATATATATTTTTGTAAGTTCGGTATTGGTGAGGATACATCATGGTCAAGGCCAAGAATAACACCCAAATAAGGTGGAGAATTGATCCAGTGACTTAACATCTAAAAGTTCCTTAACAACACACCCAATCATTGTCTATCCAAGACCCATTGGACTATAATGATTTAATAGTTTTCTTAAATAAATGAATTAAATAATTATATGTTCAATTTAAAAAAATTTAAATTTTAAAATTTTTAATGAATTACTTATTGCCCCAAGAGGCGCTCTGCAACCTAGTATGGGGTAGATGTCAAATTCAAATGTTTAACATTTAACATTTAACAAATTTAATCTAATGTCAGTATGGGAGACACAATTTTTAACATTTTGACTAAGACAAATTACATAAAAACAAAATAAAATTTAAAATTGAATAGAAGTAAAAAAAAACTAATGATTATAATTATTAATAAAACATTTTTACTCCATATAATTACATAAAAATAAAATAATAAAACAAGAAATAATGATATGAAAATAAATGAATAAAAAAGCTAAATTATTTAACTAGAATAAAATAGCCAATTTTCCCTTATGAAACATTTTGACTCATGGTTTTCACAACCCATGGTTTTTTCCCATGGTATTCTTATGTAATGTAATCTATTTAAACACAAAATTCAAATGAATATTCCTAATGTAAAAATAACAAATGGTTAATTGGTTGTGTCAAATTTGAATCTTTTTGTGTTAGAGCTATATATAGACACAGAAAATTCACAAAGTGATTCAGGGATTAGAACCTTGAGTTGTCAATCTTATAGTTGGCTATTATTAGTAAAGGCAAGCCTTCCCCTGCACAACATCAAAGGTTTTTTTCAGAAGAAAAAGCACCATAGATTATATTAAGTCAATATAAAAACCATGATTGGATACAAAAGGATGACTTGAGCAGCCATATCAAGACAACATTGAGAAAAAGAATATAATAAGGATGACAAATAGTACAGCATAATATGGAGACTATGGAGAAAAGGATCAGACCGATATTCAAAACTTCTAGAACTCGATTCTAGATCGAGAAGGACAGTACTCGCGAATACATATATCTATCATCATAATAATGAAAGAAAACAAAAGCCACAAAACCATAGCCATTTGGAATCCAAACTTTAGGCCTATTTTCTTGGAACAGAGTAAAAAATTGAGCTGATGCGGGGCAAAATTGACTTATAGGGAACCTTGGAATCTCTGAAGATTTTATAATTCCGCCACTTCCATGCGCACCAGATCATAATAACAAGAAGAGGACACCTTGACTCGCTTTGACTACACCACCATTGAAAGGCTACATGAACAGAAACAAAGACAATATGAGGAAAACCAAAAAGAATGGCAAGATCATACCAGATTTCCTGTGAGGAGTTGCATTGAAAAGACATGTGTAGATTTGTCTCCTCATCTTATTCACACATCGAACACCTGCTAGGACCATGCCAGCTTCTCTTCCTCAAGTTGTCCCATGACAGATTCTTATTATTGAACACCAGCCATACGAAAAAAATCATTCTAGGAGGGCAGCCCGATTTCCATAGAACCATCGAAAAATTTGAGACTGAGATCAGAGCCTTAGAGGAGATAATATCAGAGTAGATATCTTTAACTCGGGCTGGCACAAAAGCATTTGACATGGACCAGATCAGGTGGTCACATAGCCCTCCATGATGAATCCCGCTTGCTTGCAAAGAAGCTTTGACCGCATTCCAAGTAGAAGAGAGTTCGGCAGGCAGACCAATGTCATCAACTTCCTTCCATATAGGGATAAGGCCAGACCAATCAGAGATGATTTTATCCCAAGTGAAAGAACTGATCTTGTGCAAGAAAAACAAGATATTTTCTGGAAAATGGAAGCTACGACTACATGCAATGGGGTCAAGACCAATTATGAGCTTGTTTCCAGAGTGAATCCTCCATCTCAAATTTGACAAAAAGTATTTCTCAACTTTCCTGAAGCTAAGCCAAATGGCCGACCCTTTTTTAGTTCCAATTGCGCCATTTCTGTACCAGAATTCCAAGCATTTGCCTTTTAAATATTTTTGTTTTATAGTCTCGCTCCATGGACCATCCCCGAAAATCCCTCTCTAGAGCGATTTACACAAAAGGGCCTTTCCAAAAATCCTCAAGTCCTTTAATCCCCAACCGCCCAGACGCTTTGGCAATGAAATTCTGTCCATTTTAGATAGGTGAAACTTCCTCTGTTCAGAACTTCCACCCCAAATAAAGTTTTTCATAATCTTGGTCATCTTTTGGATAATACTTGCCGGAAGGAAGAAAAGATGAGCCCAGAAGACCGCCATCTGCAATAAAACAGCTTGAGAAAGTATAACCCTGCCTGCCAAGGATAGACTCCTATGTTCCCAAGCAGATATTTTTTTATAAAGTCTTTCTGTCAACCATAGCCAGTCGTTTTTGGAGTAGCCCTTTGCTTTAAGATGAAAGCCCAAGTATTTGAGGCCTTGCTTGAGCGATTTGGATTCTATACCGAAAAGCTGAGAAATCCAATTCACCATCTCCATGTCGACATCATTGTGATATAGCAGAGATTTTGCTTTGTTTATAAAGAGCCCGGAGGCTCTTTGAAATCTGTCTAGAATATCTTTTAAACAAATCCACGTTGATCTGCAAAGCATTGCAAATAAGAGAACATCATCAACAAAGAGGTTGTGTGAGATAAAGATGTGCCTGCAAATCTTTATGGGTCTGCATCTATCTTCAGCCACTGCTTTGTTGATGTGGATACTTAGAGAATTCATGGCCAAGATAAACAAGAGAGGCGAAAGGGGGCATCCCTGTCGCAGGCCTCTCTCAGCTTGAAAAAAATGAGAGGGAAACCCATTGACAATGACCGCATAGTTCACATTCTCAATACAAGCCATTATCCATCGGATGTTTTTTGACTTCAGGCCGATCTTTGCAAGTAGGCATTCAATAAATCCCCAATCCAAGCAGTCGAATGCCTTCTGCAGATCTATTTTCATAATGGCCGCTGGTGTCTTTTGAGAAAACATAGAGAAGAGGCATTCCTGTGTATTAGCTACAGCATCCAGAATGTTTCGGCCTTTCAGAAAAGCATGTTGATCCTTTGATAAAAAGGAAGCCAGAGTTCCTTTAATTCTTTCAGCAATAATCTTCGTGATAATCTTGAAGGATATATTGCATAGAGATATCGGTCTGTAATCATTAAATGATTCTGGCTCCACCTTTTTCGGAATTAGGGCAATCAGAGTGGAAGTAGTAATATGGTGAATATTGCCAGACATCCTCGACGCCTCCACCATCCTTAGGAGATCATGCTTAATGAGGTCAAAGAAGTGGGTGAGGAATTCAATTGTCCAGCCATCCAGCCCAGGGCTCTTATCTTTCTTAAAAGACTTCAAAATTCCAAGAAGCTCGTCTTCTGAAACTGGCTGAAACAGGGCCTCATTTTTATCTTCATCAAACATTTGAGGGACCAGATCAATACCCCATAGTATATCCCGAAAAGCTACATTGTTCCTTCTGTTGTATTGATTCTTGAAATAATTTACAGCCTCCTTAGTGATGTCTTGTTGAGTAACAAAAGAGTCACCATTATCATTCCTTATCTTCCATATGGCATTTTTGTCACGTCTGGCACTTGCATAATTATGAAAAAATTTCGTATTCTTGTCCCCTTCTTGAAGCCACGTTGCCCTGCTTTTAAGCCTCCAAAAGGATTCCTCTTGCTTTAATAACTCAATTTTTTTCTTTTCAAGCTCTCGAATGCTACATTTCATGGAGAAAGAGAATGTGTTAGCACTTGCCTCTTTCAAGATGTTGTCCAGTTCCTGTTGAATAGACTGCAACGCCTTTTTATCTTTTTCCTTTTTTTCAGCTTCCCATTTCTTCACAAGCTTCCTCATAGCAGCCATCTTATCTCTAAAAGTGAGGAACGGGGGGAGCATTGCTTTTGCTGTCATCTCTTTCCATGCGTTTGAGATAAGTTCATTGAAGGCTGGATCCTGTAAGAGAGTTCTATTGAATTTGAATGGATATCCCTTTTTGATACCTCTCTCTGACCAGGATAGCAGAATTGGTCTATGATCAGACACTAGTACATTCTCCACTGATGAATGAGGCATTCCCATCTTATCTATAATGCTAACATGCACTAGGAAGCGGTCAATCCTTTTCGCAATAAAAGCCTTATCAGTTCTGCCATTCATCCATGTCGGCTTCATTTCTGCAGGGGCGATATCCACCAAGTTTTTATTTAGAAGCTCAAGCTTAATGCTATCTGCAAGAGAGTCCTTTTTCTTACAATGTCCCCAGCATTCATCAGAGCTCAATGTAACGTTTAAGTCACCTTTACGACGAGCGACCACCACGAGCGAGAGCGCCAGAGACCTCGTGTGTCTAAGCATCAGCAGGTAAGATTTTAACAACACCATACTATCAGCGAGCGAAGGATATCGGAGCTCTTCATCATTTTGCAGAGGGGAGATAATTCAAAACTAAAGCGATAGAACAGTCAGACATGAACCTCCCCATCCCAGGCAAGGAGAAGGACGATAGGCCAGATGGCCAAAACCGCTCACGAATGAAGGAGAGGATGTTTTATAAGATTTCAGCACGAATGAAACTAGAGCATGTAATCAGCCATGTGTCCAGCCCACAATTCGCATGCATGCATGTTCCTCGGCCTGTGATAGATAGCGCTTAACGTAACGTGAAATATAGATGCAGTAACCTCATGCGTAGATTTGGAATAGCCATGGTTGGATGGTGGGCTCTGGTTCGTCCCGCGTCTCAAGCTGCAGCTACCTGTAGGCAAACCCTCCTGGTGTTGATAGCTGGTTGGTCCCAGAGAAGGCACTCTCGCCGCTGTGCGTCGCCCCCTCCACGTTAGGGAACCACATTTTAATGATTTTTATTCATGTATTTATAGTTCTTTTGTCCCAAAATTTATATGTTTTATTTTTATATAATTATCTATTATATAAATCATTGTAGATCCATGTTTACCCGTATCTATAAAGTGCTGAGAGAGATTATATTTGGAGGTGCAAACCTTTCCTCAAATTTTGCACTCAAGAAAAGGATTTTCATATAAAGATATTTGATCCCTCTGGGGGCTTGATAAACCTAGGATTAAGATAGATCTAAACTAATTTTACCTAATATAAATAAAACAAAACCATACATTACAAAATCAATTTTCTAAATATAAATATAAATATAAATATCGAAATTATTTTATATATGAAAACATATTATTAAAATTTTTAACTAACTATAACCTAAAATTTAAAATTTGTTTTAAATAATAATACTTTGACTTCCTACCAAAAATTATAACCTTACCCATCTAAGAAAAAAATAATAATAATATCAATCTAAGAAAATAATAATTACGTCATAAGGCATTTCCCTTTGAAATCAACTCCCCCTCTTGCCCACCTGTCATCATTGTGAACCCTACGATTATATGTTAGATGATTCAAAAGGGCACAATCGTTTGATCATGAGAAAATAGTTACAAATTCATTGTAGACTGCAGGCCCTTAATATCTCTCATGAAGAAGGAGGATAACAAAGATGGTAATGGGCCCTTGGGGTCACCTTAATCTTCGCCCTCAGAGAGATTTGCAGCAGGTTGTAGTTGATGGGTCAAAATTCGTTATTTTTTCTAGGTTTTCAAGTCAGATATTAATGAATACTGGCCAGGGAAGAGTCATCAACGAAGATTTTAGAAATGTAAGAGTTACCTAAATATGGGTTGAGGAAAATGGTCTGTGTGAAGCCAAATTGGTGTAGAATTTATGCCAATACTAAGCGCATAGAAATTTTGTAGGTTGCATGGTCATATATTGTCACTGATTTCAGATATTATTCTTTTCCCTTTGGCATTATTTTCCATTCACACATTTTTCTTTTCTTTGTTTAGTTGTGTGTTGGTCATGAACTTGTGTTTTGCAGTCAGCAAAAGTCTTGAAAGTTGTCTATCAACTGGAAAAAATATCAGAAGCAAATTGTGACAAGATTCACAAAAATAAATAGCCCACAGATCATATATCCGACATTAACTTATCAAGAAAGAAGGTTCAAAACATACATAGTTTCCATATAAATGGAAGTACTCTTCTATTACTTTGCTTCAAGGATAGGGCATTGTTTAAGAGAATATCCCTAATGAAATCCATTGAATTAATATATGAATTTAGGGTATCATGGTTCAGAACAACATAATGTTCAAATGTGAAGCCAATATGATTATATAAGATTACCCTGCTCCTTTCTTACTAATTTTCTCTTTATAAACTTGCCATTTGGAATTTTGATGTTACACATTAAAATTCTAGTATCATCCACCTGGTTAATTCTCACCTTGGGGCATTTGCAATCTTTGATGACATAATGCCTTTAGAAGCACATAGTTTGTTTGACTACTTGTCCACTGGTTAGTTTGTGTATGTTTATTATGGTAAATTGGATCTTACACCTTGAACTGGCTTTACTTGTAGTTTATTAAATCCAATGGCTGATTTTTTGGGTATCAATCACTTAATTAATTCTCACTCGGGGCAATCTTTGACAACATAATGCCCTCTAGAAGTTCATAGAATCCAATTTTTAACATATTTTCACTCTTTTATCACTAGGAGTTTTCAATTCAAAAAATGGTGAGACCATTTGGATGTTAGAAACCTAATGCTAATTTTCTATTTGTCCCTAACCTAATGAATATTAATATCGGTGACAATGTATCTTTAAAATGAACATATTGACTTAATTTCCCTTATATAAGGGTCTTCCTTATTTATTCATAATCTTTGAATTTCAATTACTTCATTGTTCTCATCCTTCGTCAAATGTTCATAAAGCAATGTCAAAAGACAATATTGGCTTCCATCAAGGACCTTAGGATAAACCTTATAAATTGAAAGCATGCAGTCTGTAACTAACATGAAATAAAAGTGTCAATAAATTAATTTGTGCATTTTCTAATTATGGTAACCCTCGCTTTTCAAATATTAGATCGTGCAAGCTTTGATCTGATAGAATTAATGTAACCTTACAAATTGTAGGGCACTAGTCTATTTTTGTGCTAAAGTTTATTGTGCGTCATGTGATTTGATTCTGACAAGGTTTGTAATTTGATTTATTTCTGTTGTTTTTACTTTGAAGGTTATTGCATCTTTGGGAGTTCACAACAACAATGACTTTCTTTCTTTGTCTTATACACGACATGGTGAAGACATTATACAAGTAAGAAATTGGACATAAAATCTACATTCTTGCTCATGTTATGAGCTTGTGATGTTACTTCTAGAAACTATGATGGATCTCACTTAAAATTTTCTATCAAGTTGTTTTTATGGAAACAAGTTATAGCAACACCGTCCATCTTTTCAACAGATTATATGCCAGGAGGGCATCTGTGCCCTATTTAGAGGAGTAACAGTAATATTATGTTAGGACTAGTAGGGGCTGGAGTTCTTGCGCTATATGGTCTGCTTCAGCTACTAGTTCTGAGTAAGTCGAACAAGTCAATATTGATATGTAGCGGATGCATGGACAGTGTTTGAAAAAATGCCTGAACAGGATGTGGTGTCATGGAATACTATGATTGTTGCATATACTAAAAGTAGGTATTGTCAGGAGGCATTAAGGCTTCATGGCCGGATGCAAGGGACAGCTATAGAGGAAGATCATGTTACCTTTTCCAGTGTACTTGGTGCGTGTGCTAGCCTAGAAGCTCTGCAACAGGGAACTGAGGTGCATGGCCATGTGATTAGAAATGGGTTTGACCTAGAGGACCCTGTAGGGAACGCTCGTCTCACTATGTATGTCAGATGCAAGTCTGTTGAGAGTGCACAAAAATTATTCGATAGAATGCTTGAAAGAGATGTGGTGTCATGGACTAATCTTGTAAAGGGATATGGTCAGACTGAGTTGGAAAAGGTTATGAGATATTTTACAATCTTAATCCCAATGCATGCCTTCTCATATAACAATCACGATTCACAATGTCTAAGATAAATCAGTTTTTCTAATAAATTTTGTATCTTTTGGGTGAATTATGTTAGGGTAGGTAGAATATGGCATGCATAACTTCTCTTGGAATCTTCGACACGCAGCCTTAAATAACTATGCTCTTTTGACACTGTGTTTGTGAATATCCAAGTAGAGAAACATTTGAACATCTTATCTTGATATAGATAGAGTTCCAGTGTTAAATATATGCTAACTGATCTGATTGCAGGTTGCGGAGATTAAGGATCAAGATATAGTGTGTCGTGTCAAAAATAGTGCAACTCTTGTTGGTCCATTGTTTACAATGCATGCCACTCAAGTTCTTATTGATGTTCTGACACTAAGTGATACAGAAAAGCACGTAAGTAATTGCAAGCATGGATATTACTATGTTAGTTTCCAATATAGTTATATTTTTTTTAGACAGAGGGTCCATGGTCGTGACTGACTGGAATTGTTTTGATGCTGCAGTTTCATTTTTAGCACAAAGAACTGCAATTGGGTAATGTCTAATGGTTCAGTTTTTTTTTTACAGTTGATGGGTCAAAATTCGTTGTTTTTTCTAGGGTTTCAAGTCAAATATTAATGAATACTGGCCAGGGAAGAGTCATCAATGAAGATTTCATAAATGTAAGAGTTACCTAAATATGGGTTGAGAAAAATGGTCTGTGTGAAGCCCAATTGGTGTAGAATTTAAGCCAATATTAAGCACGTAGAAATTTTGTAGGTTGCATGGGCATACATCGTCACCGATTTCAGAGATTATTCTTTTCCCTTTGGCATTATTTTCCATCACACATTTTTCTTTGCTTTATTTAGTTGTGTGTTGGTCATGAAATTATGTTTTGCAGTCAGCAAAAGTCTTTAAATTTGTTTATCAACTGGAAAAAATATCAAAAGAAAAATATGACAACATTCACAGAAATAAATAGCCAACAGATCATATATCTGACATTAACGTATCAAGAAAGAAGGTTCAGAATATACACAGTTTCCACATAAATGGCAGTACTCTTCTATTACTTTGCTTCAAGGATAGGGCATTATTTAAGAGAATATCCCTAATGAAATCCATTGAATTAATATATGAATTTAGGGTATCATGGTTCAGAACAACATAATCTTCAAATGTGAAGCCAATAATATTATATAAGATTACCCTGCTCCTTTCTTACTGATTTTCTCTTTATAAAATAGCCATTTGGAACTTTGATGTTACACATTCAATTCTAGTATCATCCACCTGGTTAACTCTCACCTTGGGGCATCTGCAATCTTTGACGACATAATGCCTTTAGAAGCACATAGTTTTTTTGACAACCTGTCCACTAGTTAGTTTGTCTATGCTCATTATGGTAAATTGGATCTTACACCTTGAATAGGATTTACTTGTAGTTTATTAAATCTAATCGCTGATTTTTTGGGTATTAGCCACTTGATTAATTCTCACCTAGGGAAATCTTTGACAACATAATGCCCTCTAGAAGCTCATAGAATCCAATTTTTAACATATTTTCACTCCTTTTATCACTAGGAGTGCTCAATTCAAACAACGGTGAGACCATATGGATGTTAGAAACCTAATGCTAATTTTCTATTTGTCCCCAACCTAATGAATATTAATATTGGTGACAACATATCTTTAAAATGAACATATTGAGTTAATTTCCCTTATATAAGGGTCTTCCTTATTTATTCATAATCTTTGAATTTCAATTACTTCATTGTTCTCATCCTTCGTCAAATGTTCATCAAGCAATGTTAGAAGACAGTATTGGCTTCCATCAAGGACCTTAGGATAAACCTTATAAATTGAAAGCATGCAGTCTGTAACTAACATGAAATCAAAGTGTCAAATAAATTAAGTTGTGCATTTGCTAATTGTGGTAACCCTCACTCTTCAAATATTAGATAGTGAAAGCTTTGATCTGATGGAATTAATGTAACGTTACAAATTGCAATGCACTGGTATATTTTTGTGTTAAAGTTTATTGTGCATCATGTGATTTGATTCTGACAAGGTTTGTAATTTGATTTATTTTTGTTGTCTGTACTTTGAAGGTTATTGCATCTTGGGGAGTTCACAACAACATTGAATTTCTTTCTTTTTCTTATACATGACATGTTGAAGACATTATACAAGTAAAAAATATGACATAAAATCTACATTCTTTCTCATGTTCTGAGCTTGTGATGTTACTTCTAGCAACTATGATGGATCTCACATAAAATTTTCTGTCACGTCGTTTTTCTATAAACAAGTTCATAATGTTACCATATGCCTTTTAATTTGTAGGTTGATCTGTTTCTATGGTGTATGTTTCTTCTTATTTTTCACAAATTTCAAGTAGATGCATCATAATAAATGACAAAAAATTGTTTGTTTTGTTTCTGTGACATGGGACTTGTCCCTTATAACTAATTATGCCATAAGGTGTTTCCATTTGAAATAAACTCCCCCTCTCACCCACCTATCATTATTTTGAACCCTACGATTATATGTTAGACAATTCAAAAAGGCGCAATCGTCCAATCATGAGAAAATAGTTACAAATTCATTGTAGATTGTAGTTACAAATTCGTTGTAGACTGCAGGCCCTTAATCTCTCTCATGAAGGAGGAGAATAGAGATGGTAATGATCCCCTGGGGTCACCTTAATCTTCGCCCTTAGAGAGATTTGCAACAGGCTTCTTGACGAGAGACCTGGAAATTGTGGTGTCAAAGACAGCTGCAACACCTATTGAAAGAGTGAAGTTGTTGATGCAGTACCAGGGTGAATTGCTCAAGAGGGGTCGCCTTGCCTACTCCTACAGTGGGATTGGGCATTTCTTTTCCTGAGTAATCCGAGAGGAGGGTCCTCTATCTTTCTGGAGAGGCAACGGAGCTAATGCGATTCGCTACTTTCCCACCCTGGCCTTCAATTTTGCATTTAAGGACTACTTCCAGACTTTTCTTGGGTACTCAAAGGAGAAAGATGGCTACATGAAGTGTCTTGTACAGAATATAGCTTTCAGCAGTGCTACTGGTGCAACCACATCTCTTTTTTTATATCATTTGGACTATGCATGCACACGACTTGGTACAGATGCACAAAACATTCAAGAAGGTAGTCAGCACCAATACAGAGGATTGTTGGATGTCTACAAGAATACCATTGCCAGTGATGGTATTGTAGGCCTATGCAGGGGCTTTAGTGTTTCAATTCTAGGCATCACTTTATATAGAGGGCTATATTTTGGAATTTATGACACAATGAAACCTGTGATTCCTGTTGGATCCCTCAAGGGAAATTTTCTTGTTAGTTTCATGCTAGGGTGGAGTGTGACAACAATTTCTGGTATTATTGCATATCCTTTTGATACACTTAGACATAGAATGATGATGATTTCAGGTGAAGCTACTAAATATAGCAACATTGTCCATGATTTTCAACAGATCATATGCCAGTAGGGCATTCGTGCCCTCTTCAGAGGAGTAACAACTAATATTATGTTAGGAATAGCATGGGCTGGAGTTCTTGCACTATATAATCAGTTTTAGCTACTAGTTCTAAGCATGTCGAACAAGTCAATATCGATATGTAGCAGATGCATGGACAGTGTTTGACAAAATGCTTGAACATGATGTGGTGGCATGGAATACTATGATTGTTGGATATACTAAAAATGGGTATTGTTAGGAGGCATTAACGCTTTATGGCCGAAAGTAATGGACAACTATAGAGGCAGATCATGTTACCTTTGCTAGTGTACTTGGTGCGTGTGCTGGCCCAAAAGCTCTGCAGTAGGGAAATGAGGTGCATGGCCATGTAATTAGAAATGGTTTTGACCTAGAGGACCCTATAGGGATTGCTCTTCTTCCTATGTATGTCAGATGTAGGTCAGTTGAGAGTGCACAACAATTATTCCATAGAATGCCTGAAAGAGATGTGGTGTCATGGACTAATCTTGTAAAGGGATATGGTCAGTCTGAGAATGACGAGGAGGCTTTGCAATCCTTCAGGCAAATGCAACAGGAAGGTATTAAGCCAAATGAGTTCACCTTGACTAGTATTCTTGGAAGATGCACAATTTTAAGAGATTTGGAATTGGGAAAGCAGGTCCATGTCTTTGTGATCAAATTGGACTGCAAGTCCAATGTCTGTGTCAGAAATACCCTGGTTGACATGTACACCAAATGTGGGAGTATAGAAGATGTGTGTCAAGTCTTTGAAGAAATTCCAGAACAAGATGTGATCTCATGGACAATGATTATTTCAGGATATGCCCAATGTGGCTATGGCGAAGAAGCCCTGAAGTGCTTCTTCCAGATTCGACGCACTAGCATGAAGCTGGACACATTTGTTTTCGCCAGTATTATCAGAGCTTGTGCTGACCTTGCATCTCTAGAGCAGGGAAAGCAGATCCATGTCTGCACAATGAAAAATACAAGAAAGTTCTACGACTAAGTATATTGTGTCGACCATGTTTCAAAGGGAGATGGTTGGATGGGTTTGTCTAATTTATACATTCCCAATGGCCAAGAGGGAATAACTAGTCGTGATGCTGCCAACAGAGGTACAGAAAATACTCCCACAGAGGCGACTAAATTTGGAGGTGCTCCTCTAGTTTCGAAGAAATTTCCAGAGGTCGGAGATGAGTTCTGTAAAATTATGCTGACCAAATGTGTAATTATATTGATTTATTCTTAGTGCAGTATGATTTCTGTTGATATTGATGTGCGATAAAGATGATAACTTTAGATTCTCCTTCTTAATGATAAAATGAGAGCTCCTATAAATTTTTTAATTTATGACACATCATTTCTCACCAATTTTTAATTTTTTAAAGTCAAAACTCAATAAAAACACAAAATACAGGTGAGATTTTAATCCTTCGTTGCTTAACACACCCAAGATATATTATGGTGACATAGTGCAATCACTTGTAACTTACTAATTCAATTTTTTATCAATGTATAGAATAGTTTGATACAATTTTTTAAGAACTATATTATTCAAAACTCTTAAGATCTCTACTATACTAAGTGAAAAGTATTGTTTTTTATAAATAGAATTGGTCTTTCTGACATCATTTATACAACAACCTTGTCGACAGTCAAAGGCCTTCAATACCAGTGATTGCGTCATCAAATTGGATTATTCCTTCAGCATTTTGAGGTGAAACTCTGTGATTCGGTGGTTCTAGATCTAACATCAATTGCCAAACAAAGGCAATATACAAATTTGGTGGGTCTGGGGATGTGGAATCTCAGTTAAATAAAAATTGTAATACACTGGAAAAATAATGTTGCGAAATGTCAGGTGGTTTACCTGGTTCCTGGGAAGACCAATGTTAAAGATTCACGGAAAGTGTTTGATAAAATGGTTACAAGGGATTTAGTCACATGGAATTCAATGATTATGGGTTACACTCAACATGGTCATGACAAAGATACACTAGAGCTCTTTGAACATCTTCAACAGGCAGGTGTGAAGCCAGACGACATTACATTTGTTGGTGTGCTCTTTGCATGTAGCCATGTAGGCTTATTGCATGAAGGTTGTCACTACTTCGATTCAATGAGTAGAGAGTATGGCATCTCACCAACAATGGAGCATTATGCCTACATTGTTGATCTTCTTGGACATGTAGGACACTTGGACAAGGCTGAGACTTGCATAAACAACATGCCATTTGAACCCACTGCTTTAGTTTGGCAAACTTTACTTGGTGCATGGAAAATCCATGGTAACACAGAGATGGGAAAACGTGTGGCAGATCGTTTATTAGAGTTGGAACCCCAAGACTCTACAACATATGTTTTTTTATCGAATTTATATGTTTTAATTGGTAGCTGGGATGATATAACTAAGGTGAGGAAAATGATGTAAAATATGGGGGTGAAAAAGGAAGGAGGATATAGTTGGATTGAGGTAAAAAAAATGTAGTGCGTGCATTTGGGGTAGGAGACACATCACATCCACAAACAACTAAGATCTACACCAAGTTAAATAAATTGATCAGACAGATAAAAGAGATGGGAGATTTGCCTCAGAAAAAATCTGTGGTACATGATATGGGAGTTAGAGCAGCAAGAGTACACTCTTACTCATCATAGTGAGAAGCTGGAAATTGCATTTGGGCTAATCAGCTTATCTCCTATGACTCATATTAGAATCATTAAAAACCTTCGTGTATGTGGTGACTGCCATACTACCATAAAATTCATTTCCCAGTCCAGTGGCAAAGTATTGAAATTGTTCAGTTGTTATGACAGAAACTGGGTGTGGTTTATTCTGTCAAAGTGGCTTTGTTTTTATGAGATTATTCTTTTAGGAACTCTCATTGCTAGTTAAGAGGAAATGTATTAGGTGAAGAATTTTGATTACAATGTTGCTTTAGTATTGATAGGATTAAATAAGGTTTTTCTTTTAAATTCTAGGATACAATATACTTAATATTTGAAGAAAAATTTAGGGTGATCATATTTACTTTAAGGATAGACTTTATTGAATCTAAAATATAAGATTTAAGATTTGAAGAAAGTTTATAAGAATGATTAGTGTTTTGTTCAAAGGTGTTTCTACTCATTTGGAAGTTAATGACAAGTTACTAATAATGTTTATCTTGAAAGTTCTATCAAACAATGTTGTCTTCTTATTTTAATGTTTTGTTTCATATGTTGAAGCTCCACATTATGTCTCAAGAGATTTATTTTTCAGGCCCAATTTTATTCTTACCTAATTAGGAAGAGCTCCTCCCCTACGAATTTAGATAGAAATGGATTACCCTTCTATATATTATGCCTATAATAGTTTATTTAAGAAATTTTATATAGAACTTACTAAATGCTATTAAAAGGTTTTTTAAGTGGCATAAAGATTTCAAGAATGTCTAGAAGTCATATAATCTTTGCATATCAATTGTGCTTCTTGTTGGTTTTTAACAATTTGTCATTTTAAAAATCAACAATTCTCATTATGGTCATTTTGAAAAAATAATAATGAACTATTTTATTTAATATTGGGTTGTTTTGTTCCAATTTTCCAGGTCATGGCCTTTCTCAATAAAGGCTCTTGGATACTTGTTAGATTGGAAAGTTCACTAGGTAAGGTGAAAAAATATCTATTTCTTGGGTCAAATGTCAAAGACCTAAGTCATGCTCACTTTGCAAATGATCCCCCTTCCTCACAAGAAAAAGGAGATTGAGTGTTTAAAAAATGTGATGAAATTCCTAGATATATTTCATATATCCTTAGGGTCTGAACATTCCATGGACCAAAACTATGTCATATAAACAATGCTAATGAGCTTCTAAATTAATTAATATAAGCTGGTTGTAGATTCAACTTAGGTAGATTTTTAAATTTCTAGGTATCCCTTTCTTGTTAGGCCTCGACAAAAGAGTTGTGGCAAGTTCTAATTCAATGAAATGAGCAAAATGTGACAAAATGGATTATGAAGTATATGTTCTCGGTAGTTAGACATCAAATTTATATGAATGTCCTAGCTTCTACGCATGTTTATTATTCCCTATGTTAGTGTTCCTTGGCCTTGATTTATAGTATATTGGAAAAGGTTATGAGATATTTTATAATCTTAATCCCAATGCATGCCTTCTCATATAAAATCACATTGTCCAAGATAAATCAGTTTGTTAGATAAATTTTGTATCTTTTGGGTGAATTATGTTAGGGAAGGTAGAATTTGCCATGCGTAGCCTCTCTTAAAATCTTCTACATGCAACCTTAAATAAATATGCTCGAAATACCGTCTATATCAATGAAATGTGATCACATGATGTGTCACCATTGGCATACCACCCAACAAAATTGCATTATGCAAATTGCTAGCAATACTATACTCAATGTAACCCCTATTCGACATTTTTTGTATATGGTCGATATGAAGAAATGAATCAAGTAGAAAATTCAATCTTTCTTATGAAAATGTCACTAACTATCCAGGTATGTTTTTGCTATGTATGCACCCTAGATTACACCAAACAGAAACTGATACACATCAAATATTTTACTAATCCCCTCTGCGTTTGCATTTGTCCATTTTTCTCTATCAAACATATGCTTGTCACAAAAGGAAAGTAATTTCTTATGCTTGCAGTCACATGGTTTTGTATGAGATGATTTGCAATTAGCGTTATAATAATCAGTGCAAGAACAGAGTCCATTCGAGAAACAATGGAAACAATTTGCATCTCTCACAACAATTCCCTTATCGTTGATTATTGGAATGAGCTTTGTGGCATTGTGGCAATGCCCTCAAATGCAAAGGTTCTTGATAATCTGGATAGCTAATCTAGGCATTGTTGATGATAAAAAAATAAACACCAGTAAAGAAACAAAATTGCATAAAATTTTGACTTCTTTCTTCTATGTTATTGTTTCTTATGTCATTTGCATAAAATTTTGACTTCTTTCTTCTATGCTATTGTTTTCTATGTCATTACCTTATGACATTTCCTTTGCAACATGTGGTGCAAATGCTAGTAATAATAAATTTAGAAAGACAAAATCAATCCACATGTTTATTCTCCTTAGATTAAAAAAATATTAATCCTAAAATAAGAAACTTATATTAATCTTGGATTAAGAAAATATTAATCCTAAAATAAGAAGCTTATATTATTGAATTGAGGCTTCTGTGATCCATATCAAGTTTATGAGAGATTTTTCGACGTAAATCACAAGAAATTTCATTTGTCGACGCGTTTCGAACCAACCAGTGTGGTTCATCGTCAGGACAAGTTGAAGAATTAGATCTAGCTTAGCATCTTAAATAGTTATATTAGAACATCCCACGGCTATAATTCTTGACCAGATAACGGCTATATTGTCTAACGGCTAAATTTGACCGGGAAACGGTTAGAAGGACCGGATTAGGGGCAAAAACCTATATTTAAATAAATTAATTAATTAAAATAAAAGTAAAGGGACCATTTATAGTTATAAATATATATTAAACTAAATTAATTATAAAATAAATTAATATTCAATTATAAAAGTTATTATAAATATTAGAGTAATTAGTAGTTAGTTATAAAAGTTGTTAAATATATAAGTATTAGGGTAATATAGTTAGTTATATTCTTATTAAAATACGAGTTAAATGGACTATGTTAAAAATAAAAAATAAAATAATAAAATAATAATTAAAATAAATAAATAAATAAAATAATAATAATAATAATAATAATTAATTTAATAGTTATTTATAAAAATTATAAATATGAAAGTTATATATATATATATATATATATATATATATATATATATATATATATATATTCATAATACCTAATTTAATAGTCATTTATAAAAGTTATAAAAATGAAAGTATTAGAGTAACCTTTGGGTCATAGAAAAAAGAAAAAAAATAAAAATAAATAAATAAATAAAAATATTTTAATATTTAAAATTAGTTAATAGCTTAATTAAGGGTTAAAATTAGTATCCTATCAAAGATTAATTTAAGATTAATTTTATTGTTAATTAAAATAAACTTAATAGCATAAATTAAGTGCTACTAAAATACCTCAAATAATAACAACCACACCTTAAAGGATAAAGGCCACAAGATACCTAGGAAGAGAGGGTTGGGACCCAGCAACTACTGATCTTCCAACCATCCTCTCTATTGAGATTAATAGGCCTTTTTTCGATCTCAAGGGCTTCCCTAAATTTCCAGTGATGGAACTGCGAAACTTTAGCAATAACACTAGCCTCCTCGATGCAGACGTGATGATTGGTTTTCTCCACATGCTCTTCTAAAGCAGAAGACTTGGTTCTCCTATGCTTAAGGTTATCCTCTTGCTCATTAATCCTTTGATTAATGGAGAGACCCGTCTCACCAATATAGGGGGTCCCACAAGAACAAGGGATAATATAAACCCCTTTCATGTCCTTAGGGTTGATACGATCCTTCACAGATCTGAGGGACTTCTGAATGGTGTTAAGGGGTCTAAAGGACGAGGGGACATTATGTTTTCTAAGAATCCTCACAATTCTATCAGTGGTCCCCTGAACGAACTGAAGATGGACACCTAGAATTCGTTCCTTCGGTTCTTTTTTAGTTAATGAATTCTTAGCCGCTTTGAGGAACGCTTTCTGTCCCAAGTATCTACTATAATGGTTCTCAACAAAGACATTAAGGAGATGGGATTTCTCTTCCTCGGAGCTATTTTCAACAGAGATCCTTAAGGCACGAGTAGCAAGGGTGTTGAGAACTCCGAATTTTTGAGAATGGTGTTAGACCCCTTAACACCATTTGGAAGTCCCTCAGATCTGTGAAGGATCATATCAACCCTAAGGACATGAAAGGGGTTTATATTATCCCTTGTTCTTGTGGGACCCCCTATATTGGTGAGAAGGGTTGCTCCATTAATTAAAGGATTAATGAGCACGGAACTGACCTTAAGCATAGGAGAAACAAGTCTTCTGCTTTATCAGAGCATGTGGAGAAAACCAATCATCACATCTGCATCGAGGAGGCTAGTGTTATTGCTAAAGTTTTGCAGTTCTATCACCGGAAATTTAGGGAAGCCCTTGAGATCGAAAAAAGGCCTATCAATCTCAATAGAGAGGATGGCTGGAAGATCAGTAGTTGTTGGGTCCCAGCCCTCTCTTCCTAGGTATCCTATGGCCTTTATCCTTTAAGGTGTGGTTGTTATTATTTGAGGTATTTTAGTAGCGCTTAATTTATGCTATTAAGTTTATTTTAATTAATAATAAAATTAATCTTTGATAGGATACTAATCTTAACCCTTAATTAAGCTATTAACTAATTTTAAATATTAATTTTTTTATTTTTTATTTCTTTTATCTGATGATCTTTAGGTTACTCTAATACTTTCATTTTTATAACTTTTATAAATAACTATTAAATTAGGTATTATCAATTTTTTTTTTTACTCTTTTATAACTTTTATAAATACCTACTACTATTATTATTATTATTATTATTATTATTATTATTATTATTATTATTATTATTATTATCATTATCATAGTCCATTTAACTTGTATTTTAATAAGAATATAACTAACTATATTACCCTAATACTTATATATTTAACAACTTTTATAACTAACTATTAATTACTCTAATATTTATAATAACTTTTATAATTAAATATTAATTTATATTAATTTATTTTATAATTAATTTAGGTTAATATATATTTATAACTATAAATGGTCCCTTTACTTTTATTTTAATTAATTAATTTATTTAAATATAGGTTTTTGCACTTAATTCGGTCTTTCTAACCATTTCCCGGTCAAATTTAGTCATTAGACAATATAGCCGTTATCTGGTCAAGAATTATAGTCGTTGGATGTTCTAATTTAACTATTTAGGATGCTAAGCTAGATCTGATTTTTCAACTTGTCATGACGATAAACCACACTGGTTGGTTCTAAATGCGACAAATGAAATTTCTTGTGATTTAAGCGCCAAAAAATCTCTCATAAACTTATATTAATCTTAAAATAGACGTTAACCCGTAAATGTGAGTTTGGAAAAACTAATAAAACTGAAATAAATCTAATTCACATAAAATATTAGCCGCATTATACTTTTTATAAGTTAATTTAATATACACTTATATAAATATTATTACTTCACGAATAAATACAAATGGGTTATTATTATTATTATTTAATAAATTCATATAAGATACCATGACTTAATCAATGACGCTCCTGTTTGCCTATAAATACTTCACTGTTAACATCTAATTTATTTATATTTAAAGAAAGTTTAATAATTCGGTGCCGACTCTTCTAATTTTTAGCACATATAACTAATATTTAATACAAGTTTAATAAGTTAACACGTGTGATTAATTAAATATACAAATACAATTACGTGTTTGAATTAATTTTTCTAATTTTGAGTGAATTTTAATTAGACGAAGTGTATTTGGTATTTATGTTTTCATCATAATTGGTAGATCATTTAAAAATAAAAGTTTTTAAATTTATAAAATAATAATAATAATAATAATAATAATAATTTTAATATTTAAAAAAATTAAATTAATCATTTTATGTATAATTATATAAAATTTATTTATTTTTAAAATAATATTTTTATTTTATTTTTAAAAATAATAAAAAAATAAAGTTAATTTACATTATTTCAATTTCATACTTAATCAACATAAAAGTGGTAAATAATGGTAAGGTTTTTGTGGGTTTAAACTGTAGAGCTTTATTTTGAAGGTGTCAAAAGAATTGAACCCATGACCTCTGAATAACTAAAATGTTTTAAGGGTTTTTTATTGTATTCCCCTATTCAAATATGTTAGAGCAATGTGTGCAGTTTTTTTATTTTTTCTTTATTTAATAAATTATTTTTTATTAATATCATTATTATTAAAGTTAATCATTTTTTATTCAAATTATTAGAGTTATATGTGCAAGTTATCATTATATATGTAAGTTATCTGGAGTTGCCTAATCATTCTATTTTTGGAGTTTTTGGTTGAATTTTTACGATTTTTTTGTTGTTTAAAATAGATTTTTAACCACATATTGTAATAGCTAGACTATAAACTCTATATAAATCTTTTAAAAAATTACATGACAAAAAAAAATTGTTTCTTGTATATTAAAACGAATGGCCCTAACCATTGGGCGGTGAAAACATATACATGTCAAAACATATCGATTCTCGGTAAAATACGGATGAATTAATTTCTATTCACACTTTTCGAATAAGAATAAATGTACATTCAATGTACAGGTGAGGAGATCCGGCTGGGGATCCTCCGGGCTTACTATGGGCATTTATCCCTGCAGTACCTTGTTGTATTGGCACTCGTCCTTAGCAACACGCAGCGTGTGCAGGCGATTCCTATTTCCAATCCCATAGGAAATTTATTGCGCCCTGACACGCGCTCGAGATAGCCATATATAACACGCCGGTGGTGATGGGTACAGAGAAAAAAAATACTGGCGTGTTATATTGAAAAAAATATTGGCGTGTTATGATACACTTTTTCCGGTTTAATCAGGTTATACAATTATTTACATCATTCTCCTTTCTCTACATATCGATTTGCTATATTATGGTTGACAGGGGAACTATATCTATTTTAAAGTGATAATTTTATGCTAAAGGTTCTTGTCGTGTTCCTTATAGCATGTTATATAGCTTGTAAATACCTGTAACGAAAAGAATTTCGTTTTCATTCTGTATTAACTGTTTGCAAAACTCAGATTAGGAAGTTGTTTCATATTTATACGAATGTTAATCTTTCTGTTCCAGTATACTTTACGATTACTGTGCATTTCATCGTACAACTATTTACATTTTCCGTTGTTTAAATGATAAGTTATATTCGCAGTATATTCTAAGATATATATGTGTATATCAGTATATTGTTAGTCATACTGCTCTGGAGTTCATCTTATTTCCCTATTCCGTAAAACAAATAATTAGTCTGTAATCATTTAGTTTATCTGTTGTTTATTGAGCATTTAGCAAAAATCTGTGGCTATTAGTTCAGTAATAAACGTTCTATCCTACTTGATTGTTTACCTACAATTAACATAATATTATCTACAATTCAGCATAAAATCTTTACATTAATTATTTGTTAATCCTGTAAGTCAAGTAATCATATTCACAGGATAGTAATAAGTTGTTATAAGTCTGCTACCTTACTTTATTTGTTAACTTGTAATGGAAAATATATTCAGAAGGTCTCACCTCCCAGCCACGAGTCTGGAAATCATGTCCAGACTCTCCCCCGAGCACCTTCTATCTTTCACACTGGACTTTATCTAGTTACAATCAGTACTATGGGCCTCGAGACTCCTATCTAGCCTTAATCTCCGTGGTCTCTTTGTGATTGTGTTGAGAAACCTTCCCACTGGTTTATTCCACCCAGCTCTAGGATAATACTTTTTGCTTCTCTTACCCTCTCTATATTTCCCTTCTCAAGCAGAGAATAATTGTTTCTTAGCAACCATTTCTTTTAATTAAACAAAAAAGTTTTTAGTCTTGTTAAAGTAGTGCTACCAAATTTAGGTGGTCTCAATGTATGGTTCTAGTAATCCAACCTCAGTCATTTGATATTTAACATCACAATGTAATAAAAATTACAATAACATTAAGTAAAAATCAACTTAGTAGTCTCAGTAGTTTTTATTCAACTTGGGGTGTTACATCCCCCCCCCATATGAGGAACACCGTCCCTGGTGTTCTCTTTACTATCAGAAAACAATGCTGGATAAGCTTTCTGCAATAAATTCCTCCTCTTCCCAAGTGGCCTCTTCCAGGCCAAAGTGCTTCCATTGGACTTTAACCTGGGTGATGGCTCACTTCTGCAAGTTGGTTTCCCGCTGATCGAGAATACGAAGAGGTTCTACCAGGAGCTCTCATTCCAGTTCAACCTGAATATTTTCCCAATCAATAATGTGTTGAGGGTTATACACATATTTCTTTAGTAATGATACATGAAATACATTGTGAACACGAATGTGACTTGGTAGCGCAAGCTTATAGGCCACCGGTCCAATTCGTTCCAAGACTTGAAAGGGCCCGTAGTATTGGGGTGCTAATTTAGCACAACCCCGCCACTGTAAGGAACTCTTCCGGGGCTTCACTCTTAGATAAACGTGATCTCCCGGTTGAAATTCCCTATATGTCCTCTTTTTATCTGCATACACCTTCTGTCTATCTTGGGCCGCCCTTAAATTTTGTCGAACTTTCTTGACAACCTCCTCCATTTCTGCTAGCATATCAGGACCCAATGCTAACTTATTAACCAGATTATTCCAATCTATGGGTACTCTGCACCTTCTCCCATACAACACCTCGAAGGGGCTCATGCCTAGCGATTCGTGATATCCATTATTATATGAAAACTCCACTAGATGGAGGTAATCCTCCCACTTGTGTGGTTGCTGCATCACGAACATGCGTAGCATGTCTTCCAACACCTGATTTACCCATTCAGTCTGTCCATCTGTTTAGGGGTGGTAGGCAGTACTAAACTGGATCTGAGTACCTAATCCCAAAAAAAGAGTTTTCCAGAAGGTGGATGTAAATTTCACATCCCTATCCGAAATCACCACTTTGGGTATCCCATGTAAATGAAAAATCTCCTTCATAAATATTTCTGCAATTTCCACGGTTTTGTATGTGGATTTCACAGGTATGAAGTGAGCTGTCTTACTTAATTTGTCTACTACCACCATAATTGAGTCATGTTGCTTCCTTGTATGGGGTAAACTGGTGATGAAGTCTAAAGATATGGTCTCCCATTTCCATTCCAGAATGGGCAACGACTGTAACAATCCAACGGGATGTTGGTGTTCATCCTTCACCAGTTGACACTCTAAACATTTAGACAAATATTTTGCAATATCTTTCCTCAATCCGGGCCAAAAAGTACCCCTTTTTTATGCCTGAAAACATTTTCTAGTAACTTGGGTGGCCAACACAAGGTTTCCTATGAAAATCATCTAGTATTAATAGTTTAACCGAGTTTTGGTTAGGAATGTAAATTTTGTCCTTAAAAGTAAGGAGGTTATCGGAATTTATTTCGAATTCTGATTTTTCCTTTTTCATCAGAGCTTCTTTTGTCTGTTTCCAAAGGAAAGTATACTGCAGGTCTATGCTAGCTGCCTCCTTAATGATTTCAGGAATATTTGAACTCACTTGGCTCATTTGGACCTCATAAATACAGTGTAACTTTCTGTTCAATGTGTCCGCCACACAGTTTTCCTTTCCTTTTAAATGTTTCATGTCAAAGTCGAATTCACTTAAGAAGGCTATCCATCTGGCTTGTCAAACGTTTAAGCTAGACTGGTTGAAGAAATTTGTAAGATTGCTATGATTTGTTAGCAGCAAAAATTTCTTTCCCAGTAGGTAATGTTGCCACATTTTAAGTGCATGCACTACTGCTGTCAATTCGAGGTCATAAGTTCAATATCGTTGTTCATACTCCTTCAACTTTTGAGATTCATAAGCAAACACCTTTCCTTCTTGTGTTAGCACTCCACCAACACCCTCTTTGCTTGCATCTATGCAAACCACGAAAGGATTTTCCAAATCTACTACTTTTAACACTAGTGCGGTGGTGAGCTGATGCTTTAGTGTTTCAAAGCTTTGCTAACACTTGGCTATCCATTAAAAGGCGCATCCCTTTTTCTGTAAGGAGGTCATTAGAAAGGCGATCCTTGAAAATCCCTCAATGAATCTACGATAATATCCGGCTAATCCCAAGAATGATCTGATATCAGCGACATTCTTTGGGGCTGTCCATTCCATGATTGTTTTGATCTTTTCCGGGTCTACTGCAATGTCATCTGTTGATATAACGTGACCCAAGTACTGGATTTGATCTTTGAAAAGTCACACTTGTTGAATTTAGCATACAACTGATTTTCCCTTAACGTTTGCAATACTATTTTCAGATGTTCTTTATGCTCCTCCTGGTTCTTAGAGTATATTAGAATATCATCTATGAAGATTAACACAAATTTATCCAGGTAGGGCTGGAAAACACCATGCATCAGACTCATAAATGTGGCTGGGGAATTTGTGAGGCCAAAAGGCAATACCACGAACTTGTAATGACCATAACGAGTACAGAATGTTGTTTTGTAAATCTCTTCATCTTCTATTCTTATTTGATGGTAACCAGACCTTAAATCGATTTCGAGAATACCTTAGCCCCCTGCACTTGATTGAATAGATCATCAATACATGGTAAAGGATACTTATTCTTGATGGTTAGTTTGTTTAATTGTAAATAATCAATGCATAGTCTTAGGGTCCCATCCTTTTTTTGTACAAATAATACAGGGGCTCCCCAAGGGGACACACTGGGATGGATGTACTTTTTATCTAAAAGTTCCTGAAGCTGCATTTTGAGTTTTGTTAACTCAGGTATGCTCATGCGATAAGGGGCTCTGGATATAGGGGTTGCACCCAGAATTAACTCAATAGTGAAATCAATATCCTGCTTTGGTGGTAAACCTGGAATGGATTCTGGGAATACATCCACAAATTCCTAAATGACAGGAATATTTTCTAGCGAGGTCATCTTATTTTTAGTGTTTGTAAATCCCACCTGAACAACATATATTTGACAACCTTTTCTAATACATTTTCCTAACTGATTAGCAGTAATAGGATGTAACTTGGTGCTAGTTTTTATTCCTTGGAGTTCCTTCCTTTGACCTAATTCTGAAATAAAACTTACATTTTTTTGTTTATAGTCCACTAGGGACCAACATTTTTCCAGCCAATCCATCCTAATTAAAATATCATAAGAACCTAAAGGAAGTATATTAAGGTCAACATAAATAGGTTGCCCTGGAATTGTTATAAGACAACTTTCTGTCTTTGCATTAACCCTTCTTGTTCAACCCCCCTTTTGGTCCTTCATTCTTCTATTTCATTTGTTGATAACAGATGCGAGCTTTCCGCATAACATCGTCCATGGTCTTGGGGTAGTCAAATTCCAGTTTTTTCCTTCATAAAGTTTGGTAAACTGTTGATAAAATGTTGAATTTTGGCCTTTTCCTCTTGCACGTAAGGCACATAGTGTAGCTAGGACATGAATCTAGCCACGTATTCATCCATGGTTAAGGTCCCCAATCTTAACTTATGGAATTCCTTCGCTTTTTCATCATAATAACTCTCGGTTAATTACTTGTCCTTAAAATGTTTTTGAAATTCATTCCATTTAACCTACTCCTCATCAATTTTTCTTACCGTCTTGATTTCCTCCCACTAGAGAGTCGCTTTTCCTCTTAGTTGATAAACTACGAATTGTGCCTTTAGTTTTTCAGTGTATTCATAAATCTAAAAGTACTTGCCCATATTGATTAACCAAGCCTCTGCTGCCTCTTCAGATTCTCCCTCAAAGAGTGAGGGCTTAATTTTTTTAAATTCCCCTTGTAGTTCTGACTTTTGTTCTGGCTTTTGTCTTTTGGTTTTACACTGGTTGGAGACATTATTTGAGCATCCCTCATCATCTTCCCTAAGTTTTTCGGTTGATTCAACGTGTTCTTCTCCATGCTGAGCGGTAGGGGTCTTTTCCCGCTCTTCTGCACTGGGTTCTAGCTGGCGCTGATTCTATCAATTGGACAAACTCCTTATAATTCTCTCTTATTCTAAACACAACCATTCATTATCCATTCTTAAGTTGGTCATTTTCGCATGCAACTGTTGCACAGTTTCGAGTAACATTGCATTAGCTTGCCAGGATTCCTCGCCCAGCTGTATCCAAATATTTGGATTAGCATTCACATAAGTTGTTCTGGGTGACTCAGGTGGTCCGAAGTTCCTTTATATTCTGACTCTCTTTTCTTTGTTGGTGTGTTCTTTATCTATTTATCTGTGTTCACACATAAGTTAATTTAGTTAAAAATAGAAGCACAAGTTTATAGTACATATCCATTCCCAAAGGGTCTCAATGTAAGAACCTGAGCTCTGATACCATTTCTAATAGCTAAACTATAAAATCTATATAAATCTTTAAAAAAATTACATGACAAAAAAAAGAAATATGTTTCTTGTATATTAAAACCAATGGCACTAACCATTGAGCGGTAGAAACATATACATGTCAAAATTTATCGATTCTCGGTAAAATACGGATGAATTAATTTCTATTCACACTTTTCGAATAAGAATAAATGTACATTCAATGTACAGGTGAGGAGATCTGGCTAGGGATCCTCCGGGCTTACTATGCGCATTTATCCCTAGAGTACCTTGCTGTATTGGCACTCATCCTTAGCAACACGTGGCGTGCATCGGTTATTTGGGTTAGTACCTTCGTTTGTTCATGCCAAATGTTCTGATTTCCCACTGTTGATCTCGAGTCTCTAATCGGATGGCAAGGGATGGGCAGGGTTTATCACTCTAATTGATTCTTCGCGCCCGAACCCTGGAGGTCTCATTGTTGTAGTTACTCCTTTGTCTGTTGTTTCTCTACGATGCGAAACCACCCATTGATTACAACATACTCTAATGGTTGAAATCGTGAGGGTTGTTGAACCCGCAGAACAGGTATGCCCTACAGTGGAACCAAATGTTGAACTTTCACTTCTCAGGCTTGAAGGTTTGTTCTGGTTTAGTGTTCCATTTTCAACCTATTCTAATGACTTTCACTGATATGTAGGAATGGCCCATGAAGCTTTGGCAATGGCAGAAGGCAGCAAGTAGCAAGGGTCATCTGAACCAGGTATGCTCCATAGTGAGAAATTCAAGGTGACAGTGTTATCTCGGTCTCTGACATAAAAAGAAAGAGGGCTTTCGTCTTAATCTTTTTACTTGAATCAATCTCTCATTTCGAGACTAAACCTCACCTTGCTTTGCAGGCAAGCGACTTACCGAGGCCATCACTCTGTTTTAGGTAAGACTCTTCTATGGTTAAAATTATGTTTGTATAACTGAACGAGGGTTTCACCTTTGCGAACCTAACATACTCTCGCCCTCTGTTTATAGGTAAGTAATCTTTCAGGAGGTTTGTTGATTAGGACTACAACCATTAAACTCATATGAGCTTACCACATTCCGGTTGACTTCGAGGTTGGAGATGATTCTTTTGATTATGATTCCAGATTGAATCGTTTAAAGTTTTTATATGGAGGTTTTCCCCCTTATAGGTGAACTTAGGTTATTCATTACAACCATAGTTTTCTTTGACTTAATTTTCTGGTTAATTGACAAGCTCTGGCTATCAAAAATTCTTTTTTTTTACGTGTAAGGTTTAAGGAACGAATAACTGTGCACAACAGTAGCTAGTAGTGGGTTTCTAAGAGTTTGTTTCTGTTTTTACTATGTGGATTGTATTGTAATAATTTTCTCTTTTAATTTAAGGAGGGGTCGAGCATGCCTCAAACTAGTTGTTCCGATGGCATCAATTGTTTTCATATCTTGCTATGTATGATACGCTTTTTCCAATTTAATCGGGATATATGATTATTTACATCATTCTCATTTTTTTGCGTATCGATTTTATGTATTATGGTTGACAGGGGCACGATATCTATTTTAAAGTGATAATTTTCTGCTAAAGGTTCTTGTCGCGTTACTTACAACGTGTTATATACCTTGCAAAGACATGTAACGAAAAACATTTCGTTGCCATTATGTATTAACTATTTAGGGAACTCAGATTAGGAAGTTGTTTCATATTTAGACGAATGTTAATCTTTCTGTTCCACTATACTTTACGATTACTGTGCATTTCGTTAGAAAACTATTTACACTTTCCATTGTTTAAATGATAAGTTATATTCGCAGTATATTCTAAGATATATATGTGTATATCAGTATATTGTTAGTCATACTACTCTGGAATTCATCTTATTTTCCTATTCCGTAAAACAAATAATTAGTCTGTAACCATTTAGTTTATCCATTGTTTATTGAGAATTTAGCAAAACTCCATGGCTATCAGTTCAATAATAAACTTTCTATCCTACTTGTTTGTTTACCTACAATATACATAATATTATCTGCAATTCAGCATAAAATCTTAACATTAATTATCTGTTAATCCTGTAAGTCAAGTAATCATATTCACAGGATAGTAATAAGTTGTTAGAAGTCTGCTACCTTACTTTATTTGTTACCCTGTAATGGAAAATATATTCGGAATGTCTCACCTCCCAGCCACGAGTCTGGCAATCACGTCCAGACTCTCCCCCGAGCACCTTCTATCTTTCACACTGGACTTTATCCAGTTATAGTTAGTACTATGGGCCTAAGGACTCCTGTCCAACCTTAATCTATGTACTCTCTTTGTGACTGTGGACTCTCCCCTGAGCACCTTCTATCTTTCACACTGGATTTTATCCAGTTACAGTCAGTACTATGGGCCTCAAGACCCCTGTCCAACCTTAATCTATGTACTCTCTTTGTGACTGTGTTGAGCAACCATCCCACTGGTTTATTCCACCTAGCTCTAGGATAGTTCTTTTTGCTTCTCTTACCCTCTCTATATTTCCCTTCTCAGGTAGAGGGTAATTGTTTCTTGGCAACACTTTCTTTTAATTAAACAAAATCATTTTTAGTCTTGTTAAAGTAGTGCTACCAAATTTAGGTAGTCTCAATGTATGGTTCTGGTAATCCAACCTGAATCAGTTATATTTAACATCACAATGTAATAAAACTTACAATAACATTAAGTAAAAATCAACTTAGTAGTCTCAGTAGTTTTTATGCAACTTGGGGTGTTACACATATATAGATTCAACATCATCACACTTCAAATTTATGATTCCAATAAATTTAATTTTTTTATTCCAATAAATGTTGCAGAATCTGGGCAAATTAAATCAAAAAATATATTGAAAAACCTTCCAAAATATATAACAAATAAGCTATGACTGTATTTTCATTTTAATTTAATGAAATATTTTTTTATTAATATTATTATTATTATTAAATATGTTCTTTTACATTAGGGAATATCTATGCATATCCACCATATTTTAATACAATTTTTTTTAATATTTTAGTAGTAAATATTTTTTAATTTTTTTTCTAGGCACATCCACTCCAAGGGATTAGCATCGCACTTTCTTATTAGTAGAGCCTAACCCTAAAGCCTAACTCTAGGAGAATTGACATGTCTCTTCTTATTATGGGAACTGGACCAATTAAACTAACCCTGAAAGCAAAATTAGTTTTTACTAATATTATTATGGTAAAAAATAATAATATTTTATTTTAATTACAATTGACAAATTTATATTAAAATAAAAATACAATAATAATTCGTTACCAAAATACATTAGAAATCTAATATATGAGAAGATTTTAAAATAGCATCCTAAGAGAAAGGATTTCTTGAACTTTTTGGTTTAAACAAAATAAGCTTTAAAAATAATCCCAAAAGAAGTAGATTATGTAGAAAGGGAGAGTTTTAAAGGCGAAGTGTAAAATTAATTGGAATTCAAAATTTTTATTTGTATTTTAGATTTAGATGTAGACTGTTATGTTTAGAAGTGTTCTACATATTAGTATGGTGAAGATATATTGGTATGGTGAAGATGTTGTAAGTGTAAATATTTAAATGTGAGTTGTTTATGAAAGAGATGTTGTAGTGTATAAATAATAATTAGAAAATATAATATGATTTAATTACAAATAAATAAAAAATGTAAAACTAATGTAATTTTGATTTTATTAATAAAATTACAAACATGTTTTTTTCATAAAAAAAATCATAATATGTATATTACATTAAAATAAATTAATGTAATAATGATTTGTAACCATGATATTTCAAATTATATAATTAACAATCATATATATATATATATATATATATATAGTATTGGTGTAGTCTAAGTTAAAAACGAAATGATCTTTTCACCGGAATCTAGTGATACAATCTCAACCAAGATTGTTATTTTTTGTTGTTTAAAATACATTTTTGAATGTATAAATGGATTCAACACTCTGAAACCCTAGCGCTCTTAAATTCTACATAAGTTTTTTAAAAACTTTGTCAGATTTTGGTTAAGATTAACAAGAAAAAATACTATGAAAATAGTCATTTCATCTATAAGTTAGACTAGGCCTATTATATTTCATAACATCATTTTTTAATTTACTTAATAAGGATATAAAAATTAAATATTTAAAATAAACATTTTCCATATATATATAACTTATAAAATATCTTAAAGAAAATGTCATATATATGTAACTCTATGTATTATCATGGTTCTAATAAAATTAAAAAAAAAATATCTATATATAGAAATGAGAAATTTATATAAATATAAAGAATATCTTATTTTTTTCCCTTTGGAAAAGTCGTAATTTTCATTAAGCAAAGAAAATTACATTTTGTAGATGCAAAAGCATATGTTGTACGTGAGGCATAAAGCCCATCAAGTTTGAGTAGTCAAAAAAAGAGGTGTACTCCACGCAGGGAGACACTGTTCTGTTACTGAGATTGCAAGATAAGATAAATACTTACTCTACGCAGAGAGTATCAAACTACCATATATGAGTCTATTATCATTGTGCATATAAAATTATATAAACAAAAAGTATTTTCAGGCTCCTGCTGAGCTAGTTAATCTGATATGTCTATAAATGGTCTATGATAGTGCTGATGGAAGGTTCCATCCTTCTGCTCTAGTATCCTCCATGTCCCTATAGCCCTGTGCGTTGCTTCCTTAGATAGTATATCGGCAAATATGTTTCACTCCCTGTATATGTGATGACAAACAAAAGTGTCAAATAAATTGATGAGTCTGCGGACTTCTTCCATGATATGCCTCAGAGAATATGCATTACAATTTGCAGTTTTATTTATGCAATTGCATACAATTTTTGAATCTCCAAAAAGTTGTAAGTTTTTGCATTGTTTTTCCAGTGCAAATTGTATGGTATATTTGGTTGTGATATGCCCAGGGATGTGTATGATTTATGTTTTCAGGTATGATGTGCCTGGGAGTAGAGCTAGATTCATCCTTAGGAATGAGATGGTAATCAGCTAGGATGCGGGTTGTGATAGTCAACCAGTAGGGGGGAGAGTTTTGAAAAATATATCTATTTTGGGCAATCCAAATGGCCCAGCAAGTAAGAATGGGGATATTTCTGGCTTTCATTGAGGGTGCAACAGACCACCATGCTTCTCAGGCTTCACAAACTAACATGCCCTGCCATTGTGGAAGCGAGGGTAGATGAGAGATTATAGAAATCCATAACTCTTTTATGGTCGGGCACAAGAGTGAAAGATGATCCACAGTTTCATTTTCAGATTTACATAGACCGCACTAGAAGGGTCCATGAAAGGATCTTTTGCTTAAATTTTCTCCTGTGGAGATCTTATGCCTTAGAATGGCCCACATGAGGAGCCTTGATCTGGGTGGTACTTTTAATTTCCATATGCTGCTCCACCATGTTTCGCACAGTGGAGGTTTTTTTGAGTCCATTAGAGCTATATAACCTTCTTTTGGTGAGTATTTCCTGAGCTTTATTGGTGCCAAAATTAACTCATCCTCCCCTTCTTGTATTCTGATGTGAGATTCAGTAAGGGCCTCCATGTATTCTTTCCAATGCTGCTACCATAGCTGAGGGATCTGCAATACCCTCCCTATTTTCCAGGCTTGTTGTGTATATGTTGAGCAATCACTATCCGCTATGTGGCTAAGATGAGTGATCCCTCTGATAGTGAGGTGTATTCTAAGCTCCTCAGGGAGCCTGTGAGCGTTTCCACATCCGATCCAGGGATCTATCCCAATTCTGACCGCTGCTCCCGACTGTACTCTCCATGTGAGACCATCCCTAATAAGGGGCATTGCTTGCAGAACCACTTTCCATATGTTTGATTTGCCAACATAATTCCACTAAGGTTGTCGTAGCCATTCCATGAGGTTTAGAGGAGCTATTTATTTAGAGATGGCCATCGTTGTCCATAAACTGTGTGATGTGAATAGCTACCATCCTAGTTTGGCCACCAAGGCTGTAGAGAAAGTGCCTAGGCTTTTAATTCCCCAACCTCCCCATTTCTTTGGGAGAGCTAGGGATTCCCAGTTGGTACAAGAAAAAATATTTCTCGGCTGCTTCCCTTTCAACAAGAATCTACAACATAGGCTTTTGATTCTTGTAAGGATTCCCCTTGGTATCCAGGCTAATGACATCCAATATACTAGAGTTGCTTCCAAAACTACTTTGTTGAGGATTAGTCTTCCTGCTCTCGATAAATATTTGTGGTACCAAATGTTAAGCCATTTTTCCATCTTGGTGATGAGCCAAATCCAATCTGCATTCTTATATCCAAGGGGATTTAAACTATAGCCCAAGTATTTGAGACCCTCCTCTAGATGCAATAGGGTATAGGGAATCTTCGCAGGGCATATTTTATCTCGTATGGGAAGCACCCTATAGCCGTTATGGTGGACTTTGCATTGTTCACCATCATGCATGTGGTCGATAGGAAGATAGAGAAAGTGTTTAGTAGAGAAGTCAAATCACCAATACTCCCATTAAGGAAGAGCAGAACATCGTCTACAAAGAGTAAGTGCATCAATGTGCATCCATCTGTGATCTGGATACCTCTTAGTCTTCCTCGACGGTGTTCCTCCTTTAAGATTTGGCTGAGACCTTCCATGATGAGTAAGAAAAGTAATGGGGACAGTGGGCATCCCTACCTGAGACCTCTCTCGGAGTGAAAGAAGGGTGATGCCACCCCATTTATAAGAACACTGAATGATACATTAGTAATGCAACACATAATCCACCTTATGAACTCATATGGAAATCCTAAGTGAGTTAAGATCATTCTAATATATAGCCAATTTACTCTGTCAAAGGCTTTCAAGAGATCTACTTTAAGGACCATACCTTTAAGTTTCTGTGTCTGAATAAAGTGCATGATTTTTTTTATAGTTCCGACAACCTCATGGATTTGTCTGTTTTGCAAGAAGACGAATTGTTCATCTGAGATGTGGTTGGACAGGATTGGCTGGACGCGGTTGGCTATGATCTTGGAAATGATTTTGTAAATATAGTTACACAAGGAAATGGGCCGAAAGTCATTGAAGGAGGTGGGATTGTCAGATTTGGGGATGAAAGCGAGGAAGGTTGAGTTGTAGGCCTCATACATTCTTCTGCTAGTTCTACACTCTTCAATAACTTTTAGGAGGTCCCCTCCAAGTATTTCAAAAAAAGCCAGGTAGAATTCCACATTCCATCCATCCGGACCTGGGCTTTTGTCTCATTTGAACCATTTTAGGGTGGCTTCCAGTTCTCCCAAAGTGACTTCCTTTGTCAGTTCCAAAGCATCCTCCTGGTCGAAGAACCTTGGAAACAACTGAGTTGTTCTCATGATTTCAGCTAGAGTAGCATTTGGAGGGGCCTTGTAAATGTTCCTGAAATGAGCTGTAGCCAGGGCTGCTAATCTGGGGAAGGTATTCACTGTTTCACCCTGTTCATCTGCTAGCTGCCAAATTGTATTTATTGCTTTGTGCCCATTCGCAAATTTGTGGTAGAACTTGGTATTATCATCCCCTTCCATAAGCCAAATGGCTCTGCTTCTCAGTCACCAAATTTCCTCCCTATCCTTGAGTATCTGACTCCTCTTAGCTAGAAGGGATGTTAGATGGTCTTTATGATTTGGAGAAGAGTAAATCCCTACATGACCATTCTCAAAAGCATATATTTCTTCTTCAGTATTCTTTAGGATAAGGTCTTCCAGGGTTCTCTTTTTGTGTGCCCATATTTTGGAGAGATTCTTCAGTTCTCTCAGATTTTGTGCAAAGCCTTCTGAGATGTTCCTTCCTGCCGCTGGGGGGTGAGTCTTCCAGAATTCGGTGACTAGTCTGATGTAATTTGCATCTCTTAGCCATGTAGAGTTGAATTTGAAGGGGGCTTTTGGTTTGTACATACCTCCCCTTATTTCCAAGTCGATCAGTCTATGATCTGATATGCCCCCTCAACCAACCCACCGTCTAAATCCATGGCCCATGTTCAGCAGGTGCTCCTTGATGAGGAATCAATCTAGTCTCCTGGATAGGTTGTCCTCACCTAATCTGTTGTTTCTCCATGTAGGTTGGATTTTGGAGGAGGGGATATCAATAAGATTATGTTCCTCCAGTCTGGTCTCAAAAAATTCCAAGAGGTTGTCTCTTTGTGCATTATGCCCCCATGATTCCGCGAATCCAATGGAAAAGTTTAGATCCCCACCCCCCAAGATGAGATTATCCTATTGTAGAATGTGAGATTTTAGCAGTCTATTCCAGTATTCTTCCCTATTGTGACAGGGACCATATATACTAATAATCCTAATCTCTGAATCGAGTTTCGATGAGTATATGTCTACTCCAATGTGTCCAGAGCTTCCCCATATGTTACAGACTCTGATGGAATGAGTGTTAACTCCCAGAGCCAACCCCCCTGATCAACTAATTGCATCAAGAGAGTGAAAAGTCCATCTAGGTAGCCATGATTCAAGAACGTGAGTGATAAAACTAGCCTGTCCTAGGGTTTCTTGTAAGAAGAGGATATCAATAGATTCATATTTTAGTAGTCTTCTCATGGTTAGTTTTTTGTCAGGGCTAGCCAACCCTCGACAGTTGAAATATAGCAGCTTCATGGAGGGGGGTGCACAAGGGTATTCACTCCTCTAAGTACCCAGTGGATGGAATGTTGTCTACCAACAGCAATCTCTTCCCTGGCTAGTATAATGGATTTGGATAAGGAGGAGGGTCTGCCTCGAGGTTGCTTCAAAGGTGGGGGAGAGGAAATCAAGCCTATACCCAGGGTATCAGGAGCCTGTGATCGAATCCGAGAGCGAAGGGGGTATCTAGTGGATGGAGGGATAGGTGGAGGGGTAGATGGAGGGATGGAGGAGATGGCTTGGGGTTCCTTGGGAAAAGATGGCAGGGTGTAGGATATGGTGGGAGAGGAGGGTTTAAGGGGGCATGCCAGAGTTATGGGTGGGTTATTGTTGAGATTAGAGAGCTGAACATTATTTGATGCAATGCAAAATGTTGATGCAGTAGAATAAGCAGAGGAGGAGGATGAATCCAACATACCCGTGGAGAATGCAGCCTCGGCAGCCACCCTTGCTCTGGTCAGAGGTGGAGTGTTAGGCCCCTATACTACTAGTGTAACCCCTTATTGTTATTAGTACAACCCACTTATTATATTGATGTACCCATGTAGTGCCCATATTGTTACTATTGTGCCCCATAAAAGCCCACTATTGTTATTATTGTGCCCTTACATTATTATTTTTATGTGGGCTCTGATTATGTTATGACCCCTTAGACTCCTATATATAGAAAGGAGGTCTTTTCATTTGTATCATCGAAGAATTGTTCATTTATGTAATGTAAAGGAGGTTGCCCCCTCGAAGAGGCTGAATTCTAAGGCATTGATCTATCTTTTCTATCTTTTCTTGAGCTGGTTTCATAACATTTGGTATCAAAGCTTTGGATTCTAGGGTTTCGCTGCTCCAAATAGGTCATCGTGGCATTTTTTCTATAACTTTTTTCTGCGATGTTTCAGAAGTTGAAAAAAACCCATTTGAGAAGAAATTGCACTGAACCTTGGTTCTAAATTTTAGAGCTTTTTGCGAGATATTTGCAGAGATATGATCTGAGGAAGTTGGTCTTTTTGCAGACTCCTGAATTACATTCCAAACAGGTGACCTGGGGAAAATCATCATAAATTTCTCTCTGGGGATCAGATTGAAATTTCATAAGAAGGTGCAGAAAGAGGACGGACTGTAGTTTCTTTTATGCATTTTTCAGATCCAAAGGTCGAAACAGTGACTCGTGGCACGTCCTACAATTTTGCGCTACTGAACTAGTCTATAATCAGGTCACTGTGGGAGATTTAGCATAACTCTTCCTCAGATAATCCAATTTGGATCAGACTGGTGGAATTGGAAAGAGGACGCAGAGGGCTACTACAGGCTACAATTTCAGAACTTAAAGATCTAAAAGAGCATAGTTACAGTCATTTCAAGATCGAGCTCCTAAAATCAAGAAAAAGCAAGATGAGGAAGTTTGATGGCAAGGATCCGATAAATTGGATACTTTAGATGGAGCAATATTTTGATCTACATGGTGTACCATTGTTACAAAAGGTATGTTTTGCATCTTCATATTTAGAACCAGATCAATTTTTATGGTATGAAGGGCTTTGTTCTCATAAACAACTTGTCACGTGGTCAATTTTCATGGAGGAAATGATAGCACATTATGAGGATACAAAGAGCAACACCTTCTTTAGAGCAACACCACAACAATTGGAAAGAGTAAAATGGCTTTGTGACATAGTGGGAAGAAAAATTATGGAAACCAGGAAGCATACCCCTCACAACTATAAATATGGAAGTGTTGTTTCTCCTAGCCTTCCACAACCTACAAGGGTTACACCACAACAACTGGAAGAGAAAAGAGAAAAAGGGCTTCGTTACAATTGTGATAGAAAATGCACTAAAAGTCATAAGTGTGTTGAGAAGAAATTATTTTACATAGAATATGAAGAGGAGGAAGAAAAGGATCAAGAAACATCAAAAGAAGAAGATATACGCCAGGACCCCACCCCAAAGAAAGAAGAAATGAATCAGACCATATCTTGTAAAGCATTGGCAAGAATTACCACTCCTCAAACTCTCAAGATAGAAGGAAATATCAAGAAAAAAGTGCAAGAAGAGAAAGATTGCATCAAGAAAGAAGAAATGAATCCAACCATATATTTTAATTCATTGGTCTAAATTACCACTCCTCAAACTATCAAGATAGAAGGACATATCAAGAAGAAAAATGTTCAAGAAGTGAAAGATCACATCGATCATCAAGAAATGAATCCGACCATATATTGTAAAGGATTGGAAGAAGTTACCAATCCTCAAACTCTAGAGATAGAAGGACATATCAAGAAGAAAAAGGTTCAAGCAGTGAAAGATCACATCGAGCATCAACAACAAGTTCTCCAAATTTTAAAGGATAACGCCACTTCGGTGCAAAATCAAACAAAACAACAAGTAGATCAACATCATAGTGAAAAATGTTTTGATGTAGGTGAATGGGTATTTTTACTGCTACATCTCAAGCAAGCTATTTATGAGAAGGAAATGTTGGCAATACTACATTCACTTAAAAAATGGCGACCTTACCGAATGGGAAGACTCTTCAAGGATGAGGATGTGGAAGCATTGTTTTGTGCTATTTCTATTATCCAACCAGATTGGATAAACGAAGCAAGGGATGAATGGAAGAAGGACGAAGAAGTATGGCCACTTATTCAAAAGTTGCAAAAGATCCCAATTCAAACAATATTGCCAAAAATTGAAGAGGAAGGAAAAATCATATTGGAACCTGGGGCTGTCACAGAAACAAGAACTCGACAGATACGAAATCGATCAATTTCAGAGTATCTCATCAAGTGGAAGAACTTACCCGCTGAAGATTTCACATGGGAGGACAAGAATCTTATACAGAAGCATCAAGAACTACTCAAGCGTTGAGGACAACACTTTTTGAAGGAGAGGGGCATGTTAGGCGCCTATACTACTAGTGTAACCCCTTATTGTTATTAGTACAGCCCACTTATTATATTGATGTACCCATGTAGTGCCCATATTGTTACTATTGTGCCCCATAGAAGCCCACTATTGTTATTATTGTGCCCTTACATTATTATTGTTATGTCGGCTCTGATTATGTTATGACCCCTTAGACTCCTATATATAGAAAGGAGGTCTTTTCATTTGTATCATCGAAGAATTGTTCATTTATGTAATGTAAAGGAGGTTGCCCCCTCGAAGAGGCTGAATTCTAAGGCGTTGATCTATCTTTTCTATCTTTTCTTGAGCCGGTTTCATAACATGGAGAGGGTGGTCTGAAAGGTGCTTTCCCACGCTTCTTCATGGCCTCCTTTGAGGGTGCCTTCTTTGCATCTGTCTGTGCTAAGTTTACTGCTTCTTCAGTCGAAGGGGGGCTACCCTGTGATTGTGAGCTTTTCTACGGAATTACCTTCACCTTTTCTCCATCTCTCGCCTTCCTATTTAAAGGGTAGTCCTTGAAAAGATGTCCCACCTTGTGGCATTGTCTGCAGTGAAACGGGACTCCTTCATAATCCATGGTTTGTTTTCGGGAGAAAGTTATCCATTGCAATGTGATATGCTCCTTGAGACACCCCCTTATGTCCAGATGAACCAAAACCCTGGCATAAGCCATCATGCCAGTATCCAAGTAAGATCTATCGTGCTCTACGTATGTGCCAAGTGTGTTGCCGATGCATCGAAAAATGTCCTCCAACCAATAAATATAAAGAATATCATTAAGAATTAGCATATATTTATCTTAACTCGTGTTATGAAACCAACTCACAAAAAGATAGAAAAGATAAATGAACGCCTTATAAATCAGCCTCTTCGAGGGGGCAACCTCCTTTAAATTACACAAATGAACAACTCTTGGATGATACAAATGACAAGACCTCCTTTCTATATATAGGAGTCTAAGGGGTCATAATATAATCAGAGCCGACATAACAATAATAATGTAACGGCATAATAATAACAATAATGGTCTTCTATGGGGCACAATAATAACAATATGGGGACTACATGGGCACAAAAATATAATAAGGGGGTTGTACTAATAACAATAAGGGGTTACACTAGTAGTATAGGGACCTAACATGCTCCTCTCCTTAAAAAAGTGTTATCCTCAACGCTTGAGTAGTTCTTGATGCTTTTGTATAAAATTCTTGTCCTGCCATGTGGAATCTTCAGCAGGTAAGTTCTTCCACTTAATGAGATACTCTGAAATTGATTGATTTTGTAGCTGTCGGGTTCTTTTTTCTGTGACTGCTCCAGACTCCAATATGATTTTTCCTTCCTTCTCAAGTTCTGGCAATATTGTTTGAAATGGGATATTCTGCAACTTTTGAATGAGTGGCCACACTTCTTCATCCTTCTTCCATTCATCCCTTGCTTTGTTTATTCAATCTGGTTGGATAATAGAAATAACACAAAACAATGCTTCGACATCCTCATATTTTCTTGAGAGTGCATCTGCCACAACATTTTTCTTTCCTTTTTTGTAGATGATTTCAAAGTCATAACCCAACATCTTTTTGACCTATTTTTGTTGTTCTTCATAGGATAATCTTTGTTCTAAAAAGTATTTAAGACTATCATGATCCATTTTTACCTTGAAGTGTCTTCCCATTAGGTAGGGTCGTCATTTCTTAATTGCATGTAGTATTGCAAACATTTCCTTCTCATAAATAGCTTTGTGTAAATACTTTCCTTTGATTGGATGACTTTAGAAAGAAATGGGTCTTTCATCTTGCATTAAAATAGCACCAATTCCATTTCCTGAAGCATCACATTCCACAATAAAGGTTTTTGTGAAGTTCGGCATAGCTAAGACCGGTGCTTAGCACATTGCCTCTTTAAGATGTTCGAAGGCCTTGTTGCTTCTCGAGTCCATGAAAATGCATCTTTCTTCAATAATATTGTTAGAGGTGCTGCTATTCTCCCATAATTCTTAACAAACTTGCGATAATACCCTGTCAACCCGAGAAATCCTCACAGATGCTTTATGCATGTGTGGATTTTCCATTCCTTAATGGCTTTAATTTTGCTATGGTTTACCTTAACACCTTCATGACATACAATATGACCCAGATATTCCACCTCTTATACTCCAAAGAAACATTTGAAGCTTTTTGCATATAATTGTTTCTCCTCCAATAGTTTGAGCACCCTGTCAACATGTTGAACATGATCCTTCCAAGACTTGTTGTAGATTAGTATATCATCAAAAAATACTAGCATAAATTTTCTAAGGAAGGGTTTGAAAATGGAATTCATCAAATCTTGAAATGTAGAAGGTACATTTGTAAGGCCAAAAGGCACGACCGAAAATTCATAATGACCCTCATGAGTTCTAAATGTTGTTTTCAGAATGTCTTCAGTCTTCATTCTGATTTGATGATATCCTGAATGAAGATCCAACTTGGTGAAGTAAATTGATCCATGCAATTCATCCAATAATTCATCAATGACAGGAATGGGAAACTTATCTTTAATAGTGAGCTTGTTGAGCTCCTTATAATTCGGGCACATGTGCCATGACCCATCCTTCTTGTGCATCGATACTACTGGAGCAAAGAAAGAACTTTGATTAGGTTGAATTATACCATCCTCTAACATTTCTGCAACCATACATTCAATTTCACTCTTTTGGGCATAGGGATATCTGTAAGGCTTGATGTTTGGAGGAACACTTCCTGAAATGAAATGAATAGAATGATCATGATCATGAATAGGTGGGTGGCCTTTGGGAGTCTTAAATACCTTAGAATGATTGTCCAAGACTTTTTGAAGATCTGGAGAAATAAATGATTTCAATGTGGGAACCTCTAGCGAACATAATTGTGGAATTAAGCCTCGTTTTTCTTTCTTTAGAAGCTTTTTCAGTCTATTAGAGCTAATTATCTTTCCCGGTTTCCCTGTGATACCCCTTAATTCAACTTCCTTTCCTTCTGAAGAAAATTTCATGAAAATTTCTTGAAAATTAAAAGCTACTGTACCCAGGGATTGTAGCCATTGGACTCCTAGTACAACATCAATACCACCCATTGGAATGGAAAGAGTTGGGCTATTCAATACATATTCTCCCATGTATAACTTGATATTATGGCACTTTCTAGAGAAACTTATGGTTCCTACACTTGCAACCATCACTTAACACTCTTGTGCTAGATATAGTAAGAAATTCAATTCCTTGGCTATCTTACAATGAACAAAATTATGTGTACTGCCCAAATAAATCAACACTATTACCTTTTTCTTCTTGATATGTCCTTCTATATTGATAGTTTGAGGAGTGGTAATTCCGGCCAATGCATTACAAGATATGGTCGGATTCATTTATTCTTTCTCGATGTGATCTTTCACCTCTTGAACCTTTTTCTTCTTGATATGTCCTTCTATATTGAGAGTTTGAGGAGTGGTAAATTCTTTCCAATGCTTTACAATATATGTTCGGAATCATTTCTTCTTTCTTTGGGGTTGGTTCCTAGTGTATATCCTCTTCTTTTGATGTTTCTTGATCCTTTTCTTCCTCCTCTTCACAATCTATGTAAAATAATTTCTTCTCAGCACACTTATGACCTTTAGTGTATTTGCTATCACAAATGTAACAAAGTCCTTTTTCTCTTTTTCCTTCCAATTGTTGTCGTGTAAACCTTGTAGGTTGTGGAAGGCTAGAAAAAATACTTCCATATTTATAGTTGTGAGTGGTATGATTCCTTGTTTCCATAATTCTGCTTTCAATTCTTCTTGCTAACATGAATGCCTTCTCCAATGAATCAGGTTACCAAAGAAGAACCTCATGTTGAATGTTATCCTTTAAAGTCCCTATGAAGAAATCAATCCTTTTCTTCTCTAGAATATCATTTACCCTTATATACAATTTTTTGAAATCCTCAATGTGCTCTACCATTGAACCCTTTTGTTTGAGATTTATCAATTAGCTAAAGAAGATGTTACTCTTTGTATCCTCATAATGGGTTATCATTTCTTCCGTGAAAATTGACCAAGTGACAAGTGCTTTACGAGAACACAACCCTTTATACCATAAAAATTGGTCCAGTTCTAAATATGAAGATGCAATACGTACCTCTTGTAACAGTTGCACCTCATGTAGATCAAACTATTGCTTCATCTGTAGTATCCAATTTAACGGATCTTTGCCATCAAACTTCCTCATATTGCCTTTTCTTGATTTTAGGAGCTCAATCTTGAAACGAATGTAACTCTGCAATTTCGGATTTTCTAGTTCTGAAATCACGACCTGTAGTAGCCCTCTGTGTCCTCTTTCCAATGCCACCAGTCTAATCGAAATTGGATTCTCCAAGAAAGGGTTGTGCACAATCTCCCAAGATGACCTGATTATATACCTGTTCAGAAGATCAAACTTGTATGAAGTGCCACGTGTCACTATTTTGACCTTCAGACCTTAAAAGTATAAACAGGAAACTACAGTCCGTCCTCTTTCTATAACTTCTTACGAAATTTCAATCTGATGCTCAGAGCGAAATTTATGATGAGTTTCCCAAGGTCACTTGTTTAAGATGTAATTCGGGAGTCTGCAAAAACCCTAACTTCCTTAGACCATATATCCTAAAATATAGTGAGACAAGATCTAAAATTCGGACCCAAGGTTCATATCGCTTTCTTCTCAAATGGGTTTTTTTAAGCTTCTGAAACTTCATAGCTAACAAGTTATAGCGAAACTTCCATGACGACTTGTTTTAGATGAAATTACGGAGCTTGTAAAAACCCTAGCTTCCTCAGATCATATTGCCGAAAAAATAGCGAGATTAGATCTGAAGTTCAAACCCGAGGTTCAACAAGATTTCCTCTCAAATGGTTTTTTTTTTTAGCTTCTGAGATGTCACAAAAACAAAGTTATAGCGAAAATGTCACAATGACCTATTTGGAGCAGCGAAACCCTAGAATCCAAAGCTCTAATACCAAATGTTATGAAACCAGCTCACAAAAAGATAGAAAATATAGATGAACACCTTATAAATCAGCCTCTTCGAGGGGGCAACCTCCTTTACATTACACAAATGAACAATTCTTGGATGATACAAATGACAATACCTCCTTTCTATATATAGGAGTCTAAGGGGTCATAATATAATCAAAGCCAACATAACAATAATAATGTAAGCGCATAATAATAACAATATTGGGCTTTTATGGAGCACAATAATAACAATATGGGGACTATATGGGCGCAAAAATATAATAAGGAGGTTGTACTAATAACAATAAGGGGTTACACTAGTAGTATAGGGACTTAACAACTCGAGATTTATCAAGTGTTTAGAAGTGTCAAATATTGTGAGGTGTAAATCTTTCATCAAGTTTTGCATTCGAAAAGAGGTTTTCATCTTGAGAAATCAAATCCCTCTTAGTGCTTGGTAGATCCAAAGTTGAGATGGATCTATGCTAGTTTGGTATATCAACACACTCATGACAACTTTGTTTGCTATGAACGCTAAAGATTAAGTGTAACAGAATTCACTTTGATTTTCGCATTTAGTGCTTAAGGCTGTTGATCTTACCTTCATAATCTCATAGTGCCTATCTCGATGAAATTAAATAAAAATCCATTTGCTTAAGATGTGGATGGAATTCGTTTGAATAGTAAACGACAAAGAACCCCTCGAGTTATCACGATTTACTTCAATTTAATTATTGTGAGGTATAAGAAAATAGGAAATGAAGAGGATTGATTCTGAATCAAGGTAGATTATGCCGAGAAAAATTGGTGGAACTACAAGCTTAATGAGAAAAGGGGGTCGGAGGTGAATAGAGTTCTATCAAACCTCTAATCACTAACATTAGTAAGAAATGAATGATGTTCCAACTCTAATAGAGATACAATTAAGCCATTCTGAGATGGATCCTATAAACATATGGATATATAATAATAACATAGAGAGGAAGGAGGCATTAGGGGATCTTTGAGGTAAAAAATGGGTCTCATAATAAAAAATTTACTAACAAAATTAACTTTAAAAGAACCAATAGGATAAAAGATGATGATGTCATCCCCAAAGGAAAATATTTTGAAGGGAAAAAAAAAACTACTATTTTTAATTGTATTTTCAGTTTATCTCCTTATAGGTTTACTCGACCATCAAGTCTAGACACTTGTTAGATTCATAATCAAATTCCACATCCAACAAGTACCTACTCTCCATACTTTTGAGTATACCCACCTTGAGAAAAAATGAAAATACATGAAAAAAATGTGTTTTCATTTTTTCTCGATGTAGGTCTACTCAATAGTATTCAAAGTGAGTACTCATTGGATATGTAATTTGATTATGCATCAAATGATTATCTACACTTGACATTTGAGTAAAACTATAAGGAGATAAACCAAAAATACAATAAAAACCGTGTGTTTTTCTATAAAATTCATCTCTTATTTTATTATTTTAATTATTATTTTATTATTTTCCTTAGGAGGCTCATTTTATACCTCAAAATTCCCCTAATGAGAAAGCATGTGAAGGTGGTTGAGATGTCTTGTCAATTTTTATGCATCACATGTCATAGATTGTGTCACAATTATTTTTAATGCATCCTGTGTTGGTTGCAATAAGTATAAATGTGGACAATTAATGGAATTAGTTTCTCATGCTTATTGGAATTAATTAAAATTATTCCTATTTTTATCTAGGTTTTCATATTTGTTAGATCACCCACTTCTTCCTTCTAATCATTTAGAAAGTGAAAGCTAGATGTTGATGGTACTTTCTCTTCTTGTACTTGATTCCTTATGATATAAATTTCAAGGGATGTTCTTGGGAGGCAAGATTGGAATGCTAAGATCTAATGATTACCATTGAGTCTCTTAATACAATCAACTTTGAAACTCTAAAATAAGTAGTTAATTTGAGGCCTCGAAGAAGAGCATAAGCTTATGAGGTCTTTCCAGTAATTCAAGTGTAGGTAAACATTATTGTCCCTTTGGGATCATAGATAACCTTGCATGATTCTACCACCCATGATCATCATGATGATTAAGCATTCAACATTTTTCAGCTTGCTCAAGAGCTGACACTTGCATCTATTCATAATCATGGGATTAGAGCCACTATTAAATAGTTTGATAGGCTTTGAACCCGAATTCATAATTTCGTGGAGTATAGTAACCCCATTCTTGTTTATTTAAAAAATGGATTCAAATTTCTAGATTTGCATCCATATTATCATAACCAATGGCGACTCATATTTTTAAAGGGGATTTTTGGCTTTGTGGAACTTTTGAATTATAATCATAGAATCTCCAAATACTATTAGTTGGTTAATGTATTTTTCTAATGCAATCTCAAGGCCTTTCTAGAGGGCTAGTGCTTCTGCTTGATTATTTATTGTCCATCCCAACCATGGGAAAATTTTGACTCTAATTCTTCATCGGGGTGGAATATAACCCCTCCTACTCTTGCCTCCCTCTATTATCCTTATTATTATTATACTATAATTATATCATAAATTATTAAAAATATATATGTTAATAAATGATAATTAATTTTATATTTTAAAATTTATACGATTATTATATTATTAAAATTTTCAATGTTCATCTTTTCACTTTGAAATGCTATTATTATGATTATATATATTATAACTAAAATTTTCATTTTTATTTTATTTTTATTTTTTTAATTAAGGTTGGGACTAATTATAAGGTTTGATGAAAAGGCCATCCACTTAATTACAAAATATTGTTATGTTGATAGGTTTTTATATTTTGGAATATAGCTCTCATAAACTTAATTCAATCATCAATAATTATTAGAGGGATGGTAAATATTTTACCTCCATGAAGTATTTTAAAATATTCATATTATTATACACAAATCAAGGGTCGAGATTTATCTCCAAAGCAGTTATGTCATTTTTTTCATATGAACAAGTGTAATATGAAATGGTTTATGGTTTTTTGGGCATGTGGTATTTATAAGCCATGGTATTGGTATTGTAACAAAGCCTATTTACAACTGCAGTTTGTAATATGCTAAAAAAATTGACTTAATCAACTCTACTCATCAGCAGAAACAATAAACGATCGATGAAATCATGAAGCATAAAAGAGAAAGAATTCTATCACAAATAACACAATAATTTTTTGGGGAAAGCCAAAGCTAAAAACCCCTGTTATCTGTATATTTCATTAATTAGAAAATATGAGAAGATTAAAATTCTTTTCTCAAGCCCGAGCAACCTCTGCACTATCTCTATCTATCTCACTATTTCCCACACAAACTCAAGCCAATATTTAGCCAATTTTGTTGCTTGCCAAGATCTTATTTCTTGCACAGTTTCCTAAGGAATTATCCCCTATTTAATTGGGAAATTCCAAAAATATGAATTGCACAATCCTCATAGGCCTTCCTCTGATTGCATGCACCACCTATACAATTTAGATGATTATACAATTGATAACACATTGTCCCTGAACTCTAATGTCAAGTAGGTATTTCTCTAATGTGACATGCATGACTTAATTATGTGTGAATCTTCAGTTTACAAGTTGATCAGTGCTAGTTACACCCCACTACTGCATGTTCCACCCTACTACTAGATCTCCCACTAATTCCTCCATCAGTTGTAACTAGTTTAACTGAATTTAACTCAGTTAAACTGAATTAAATAATTACAACTCAAAATAAACTCAACCAGGGCTCCTAAAAAATAGAAGACACTCTACATGACTCAAGTTAGACCCTCACATCAAATTAACTGAGCCAACTAAGACAAATTAACTTAGTTAACTATTACAAGTTGTCATGAGATGTGGAATTACAATTTAATTCCTAATTTAATTCAAGGACACAATTAAATTAGGATTTTCTTATTGCATTTTCAACACTACCTCTCAACAATAAAGGGATTATCTACTACCCCAATCTTTCCTCTGTGAAACTCAAATTTGCATCTTGACAATGCCTTTGTCAAAATATCTGCATCCTACTCCTTTATAGGAATGTATTCCAACAACACAATTCTCCTTTGCACACAAACTCGTAGATGGTGATACTGGATGTTGATATGCTTGGAACTATCATGAAAATTTGGATTATCAAAGTGTTTGATACAACTCAGATTGTCACAGTAAATCACTGTAGGATCCATCTTCTCACCAAATAACCCAACAAGATCCTCCTCATCCAGATAGCCTCACAATTTGCTTGACTAGAAACCATGTACTATGCTTCTGCTAAATTGAGTGCAACTGATCTCTGCTTCATGTTGTACCAAGAATATGTTGTTGACCCAATACTAAAGATTCCCCCTGATGTGCTCTTCCTGTCAGATGGTCTCCCTACCCAATCTTCACCTGTGAAGCCTTGAAGCTTCACTTCCTTTGTCTGTTTGTACCAAAGACCAAACTGAGTGGTGCCTCGAAGGTATCTCAACACATGTTTAGCTACCTTCCAATAGAGTCTGGTTGGATTAACCATGGCTTGAGTAAGACGGTTAACTACAAAACATATGTTTGGTTGTGTGTTCACCAAATACATAAGTGAACCCACAAGATGTCTATAAATAGTGGGCTCCTGTAATTCACCTGAAGTAGCATCTCCCTTCCTCCAATTATCCACTAGAGGAGTCTCCATGGGTTTTCTTCTCTCCATGTGGAACTTCTTCATTATCTCGTTGGCATACTTTCCCTGAGAGACAAACAGTTCCCCATCTTCTTTCCATACTTCCATACCAAGAAAGTAATGCATGAGCACCAGGTCCTTCATCTTGAATTCTCTTGCAAAATCCTCTTTGCAAGATTTTATCATATTCTCATCACTTGTTAGAATAAAATCATCGACATATAATACTATAATCAACAATTTACATTCAACCACAAGATGGTAAAGGTTCACTTTTGGTGAATTCCAACCCGGTGAAATAACTGTCAATTTTGGTGGACCAAGCACAGGGTGCTTGTTTTAGTCCATACAGGGCTCGCTTGAGTCTGCACACATGAGACTCTCTGTTGAAGGTCTCAAATCCTTCTGGTTTATCAATATACACCTCTTCTTCAATCATACCGTTGAGGAATGTTGTCTTCACATCCATTTGATGTATCTTCCATCCCATTTGCATTGACAGTGCTAGAATATATTTGATTGAAGAGTACCTTGCTATTGGAGAAAAGGTCTCCTCGTAATCAATTCCTTCCACCTAAGAGAATCCTCTGGCCATAAATCTGGCCTTTTGTTTCTCCACACTCCCATCTGTTGCTTGCTTTACCTTGTAAATCCATCTGGAAATCACCACTGACTTATCTCCTAGTCTTGGGATCACTTCCAAAACGTTGTTTCTGATAATGGAGTCATACTCCTCAACCATGACATCAACCCATATTGGTTGTTGCATTGATTCCTCGAATGAGTATGGCTCAACCTCTACACTCTCTCGCGTCAAAGGCATGTAGCTAGTGTACCGATATGGTGGCCTCCTCTGCCTACGTTGTGATGTGGGTGATACCACATTCTCTCTAACATCATGCATCAATCTTTCAGCCTCTCTGGTGCACTTCCTTCCATCTCTTGAATTATCTGCATGAGTGGGTGCTTCCACTCTCTACTCCTCTACATGTGGCTGCTCCACATCATCCTAAGGTTCCTCCTTTGGAGCTAAAATCTCCTCATCTACATGTAACTAAATCTCCCTCTTAAGGGAACATCTCACGGTATTTTCTTCATCGAACTTTACATCTCTACAAACCATTTTCATCTTGTTGGATGGAAAGTACACTCGATAGTTGTGAGGTGAATCAGTGCACCCCACAAATATGCCCAACTTAGCTGTTGGCTCTAGATTTTTTTGTTCATCCTTGGTAACATGACAGTAGACTAACAAACCAAATATCCTTAAGTGTTCCACATCATGTTTCTTACCTTAAAAAACTTCCTCTAGTGTACTCATCCCAATAATTCGATGATGACTTCTATTCTGCAAATAAACAGTTGTGTTGCAAGCTTCAACCCACAAGTGCAATAGTAGGCCCTGATCATGTAACATCGCCCGTGCAGCTCCCACAATACTTTTGTTCTTCATTTCAGCCACCCCATCCAGCTATAGGTTATGAGGTGTTATCAACTCCCATCGAATGCCTTATGATGCACAGTAGTTCTTGAATTCATTCGACACATATTGTCCATCGTTATTTCTTCTGAGCGATTTAACTTTCCTTCTAGTATCTTTCTTGAAAATTGCTTTAAATTCACAAAATTTAGCAAACGTCTGATCTTTCTTTTGCATGAAGAAAATCCAACACTTATGAGAAAAATCATCAACAAATATTACATAATACATATGCTTGGTCATGGATGCTATCGAGAATAATCCACACACATCTGAGTAAACTCTATCAAGGATCGCTTGGACTCGAATGTATTTATCATGAAAGGAATCTTTGGTGTATTTCCCTAATGTACATCCTTTGCATGTGTCTCTCTTCTCTAGTGCACCCTTGGTAAGTCCTGTAGAAATTTTCCGCATGATCTTCAAAGCTCCGTGGTGCAAGTGACCCAATCTTCTATGCCACAACTCACCGATGTCTCGGCTCTACACCTTCTCTACTTTTGTTCTCAAAGAAGTGAAATCTTCTACATCCAATTTGTAGAGGTTCTTCACCTAAACCTCGATTTGCTTCAACTGTCCTGAGGCTATGTGATGAAGGAAAGCCTTTCCCTTGTTAAATATCACATTGTAGCCACAGTCCTCCAACATGAGAACTAAAACCAAATTCTTCTTCAAACCTGGAACATACATGGCATCCTTTAATTTCAGAGGAGAACCAGACTCCCTATGAAAGGTAACAGTATCAATGTCAGTCGTGTTATACTTGCCATCATTTCCCATCTCGATGTGCATCTGGAGGTCCTTCTCCTCCAATTCACTGAAGAACTCTTTGTTGTTAGTCATATGGAATGACGCTCCACTATCCAAGTACCACACACTACCCATCATCGATATCACCATACAAGAGATGAGGGTGAAATCCATCTTGAATTGTGAAGCAAGATCTTCACCTGCCACTCCTCCTAAAGGATTCTTACATACCTTCTTTTGTGGCATAGTGTCCCATCTCGTGATAGTGAAAACACTTAATCTTCGACATGTCCTTTTTCTTTCTTCTGTGACTAGAATCTGATTTGGAATGGGATGACTTCCCCTTCCCTTTCTTTTCCTTTCTAGCTAAGGCACAGTTTTCCTCATCATCATGCTTGGATGGGGATCCATCTATGGTGTTCCACCGAATCTCTTCTTGTACTAAGTCAAACCAAAATCGTTCCCACTCTGGTAGCTTCTCCCTCCCATTAACTGAGTCCTGGTAGTTGTGCCAACTCTTGGGAAGGCCTAGAAGTGTTAGGCTCACCAGATCATCTTCAATAACTATAACACTGACACTTCCAAGATCATCCTGACATTGGGTGAACTTTGTCAAGTACTTTGGTATTGAGGTGCCTTTATCCATCTTGATCTTTTTGAACTTGTCCTTCAGTGCCAGCTTCCTGTGGTCACTGTTATTTTGAAACATGTCTGTTAAGGCCTTGCACATTGCAAATGGAGTTTCCTTATCGTGAAGGTTCGAGCCAATATGATCTCAAACTCCTTCTAGGATAATCCTTCTCACCTTTTTCACATGTTTTCTCCACTCTACCGGATCTTGAGCATCAACTCGCTTAGGGGTATCTTTGTCTATGAATTCCTTAAGCCTGTTGTCTTCCAACACTACCTCCATCCTTTCCTTCCAAGCAATATGGTTCGAACTAACCTCAAGGGCATATTTGAGTCTCAATCTGTAGAACAACATCCTGCTGGCTCTGAAGAATGATACGACAAATTCGATTTCTCATGCAAAACACAAACTCGTATTCTCCTCTTTTATAGTGATTTCCGCTCCAATACCATGTAGAAATTCATTGTAGATTCAAATTGTAGATTGTATTATGCTAAAACAATTGTCTTGAATCTACTCTACACATGAGCGTAAACAATAAACGCTCGATGAAATCACGAAGCATAAAAGAGAAATAATTCAATCACACATAACATAATACTTTTCTAGGGAAAGCCACAACTAAAAACCCCTACTATCTATATACTGCATTTATAAGAAAATATGAGAAGATTACAATGCTTTTCTCAATCCCGAGCAACCTCTGCATTATCTCTATCGATCTCACTGCTTCCCATACAAGCTCAAGCCAATACTTAGCCAATTCTGTTGCATGCCAAGCTCCTATTTCCTTGTGCATTTTCCTAGGGAATTAGCCCATATTTAATTGGGAAATTCCACAAATATGAAATGCGCAATCCGCATAGACCTTCCTATGATTGCATGCACCACATGTACAGTTCAGATGATTATACCACTGATAGTACACTATCCCTGAACTCCAATCTCAATTAGTTATTTCTGTGATTTGACATGCCTGAGTTAATTATGAGTGAATCTTCAATTTACTGGCTGATCAGTGCTAGTTACACCCCACTACTGGATCTCCCACTATATTCTCCATCATTTGGAACTAGTGTAATCAGCTTTAACTCAGTTAAACTGAATTAAATAATTACAACTCAAAATAAACTCAACCATAAGTCCTAAAAAATAGGAGACACTCTACATGACTCAATTTAGACCATCAACTCAAATTAACCAAGCTAACTAAGTCAAATTAACTTACTTAACTATTACAAGTTGTCATGAGATGTAGAATTACAATTTAATTCCTAATTTAATTCAAATACAAAATTGAATTAAGATTTTCTTGTTGCATTTTCAACAAAGAATTTCTATAGTAAAGTGGGAGTAAATCTCCACAGTTAAGAATCATGTTTCATGTATTTTTTAAATGTATATATGTTTAAATTAGAAGTGGGAGTAACTCAGCCAACTAAGTCAAATTAACTTACTTAACTATTACAAGTTGTCATGAGATGTGGAATTACAATTTAACTCCTAATTTAATTCAAAGACAAAATTAAATTAATATTTTCTTGTTGCATTTTCAACAAAGAATTTCTATAGTAAAGTGGGAGTAAATCTCCATTGTTAATAATCATGTTTCAAGTCTTTTTTAAATGTATATATGTTTAACATAGATATTGATTATTGTTATTATTTATTCTTAATAATAATTTAAAATAAACTTAGATATTAATTATTTTTATTAATAATAATAACTTAAAATAAACTTATAATTTAGTCAATTTTATCATGTGAGGTATCATGTACTAAGTGTTTTGATACTTATAATGGATTGATGTCTATAGGTCTTTACTAGCTATTTATTTTATATAGCTCAACAAGTCTATCAATATTTTAATAAATTTATCTACTTATAGCCTAAAAAGGCCTAGTTTAGATGATTTATTTTTAGGTATTTTTTTAGGTTAGATTGGTCCAAAATTAGCATGGATTTTTAAGAATGATAAGTTTAAGTTGTTTCTATGGAGTTTGAGTGCCGAGGATTTAAGGGCATTGAATCTATTTATACATTTAAAATACATTTTGAATAACAAGAAATCAAAATCTCACTTGAAATCATATCACCGTATTCTTAAAAGAAAAAACAAAACCAACCAATTAACCATTTCATTTATTAGTTAACGAGTTGCCTTTAGAGAGACTTTTGAAGCTTTTCCGGGCTTTTTCCAATCTAATTCCTGTAAAATCCGGCAAGAATTTATTGAAATCACAAACTTGATGGGTAACCCTTACACAATCAAAGTGACCTAGGGGTTTTCCAGGTGCTGAATCCATATATATAGTCAAAAAACCAGTTTAAATAACACAAATCAAGATTTTACATCAATTTTTTCCATCAGATTTGAGCACGGGAAAATCCAAAAAATCACATTAAAAACAATTCCATTACTTAAACTTGAAAAATCCATAAAACATACTTAAATAAATATGCCGTAAAACATGTTTAAATAACCCTCCATATTTAGAAATTGGACACAAAGCATGTAACAAGGAGGTAAATAGTAATGTTTTAGTTAAATCACGACATGAAGTAGGAGGTAACAAATATGTGCGTTAATTTAATCAAATACAACTATGGGAAATAAGTAACTTTGGATTTAATTATATTCTTACCTATTTCTTAGTTTGTTGTTTCAGTTTCATGAGGGCTTGATTACTTCAATGAGAGCATAGTGAGTTGTGGAGTATTTTCGCTCAGTGATTGTTTCCAATGACCATCATGACAATGTAATTCATTCTATAATTATTTAAGTACACCATTATTGTGTATTTTCCCTTTATCATCATTCCATTGTTTGAAAATTTGCTATCCATGGTACACGATCACATTCATCAACGTAAAATCAGAAACACAAAATGAAAAAATTATATCGCAAAAAGCGTTAAAGTCAAACTCATGCTCGGTGTGGATAATTTTTGACCTAAATGTCGCCATGCAGCGCCCATTTTTTCAAAATATAATTAAAAGGTGGCGCAAGTCAACTCTGGTTCGAAGCAGAGCACATGAGGCACAGTGGCTCATTCTAACGTCATCCATGCACGTGGAAACTTATTATAGGTTGTAAATCTCAATTTTCAAACCTTGAAACTTCGGAGAAGATGCCGCAGTCTAATCAATATGCCGACCTGCTCACCAAAATCCAGAAGTTTATGATTTTTTTTACAGCGTGGGTCGCCACAATTCCAACTGTATGTTGAATCGCAAACACCAGCCATCGTCTCGCCACCAAACTGAGGTTGACAGATTTGAAAGAGTCGAAGCACGCTACAGAGAGGACGACGTAGAATCCAAACTGAGGTTGACAGATTTGAAAGAGTCGAAGCACGCCACAGAGAGGACGACGTAGAATCCAAAGCAGGTATTGGTCGAATCCCGGTGGGTCATGGTATCCTTTGGAAGAAAAAAGTGGCATCCTTTCACCAAAACCAAAGTAAAGAATCCAAGCTTTGAATTAAATCGGATTTGATGGCTTTCAACGTGGTGCTACAAACAATATTTTATCAATCTAAGACTACCTGCTCTGATAGTGTTAGGGTTTGCACAATGTGTAATAATGTTTGAGTGTTTTTTTGGATTTGAATTGTGTGAATATTTCAGTTGTTTTTTGGAGTGGGTTTTCACAATGTGTCATAATGTTGGAGTGTTTTTCTAGATTTGAATTGTGTGGCTTTTGGAGTGTTTTCTTGGAGTTGAATTGTGTTGCATTTTTGAAAAGTTCCTAGTTTGAGTTTTAGTGTATAATCTATTCTAAGTTTATCCAAATTTCTTTTTTAAATGTGGGGTTTTTATAATGGTTCATTATGTTGAGTTTTTGGAGTTGAATTGTATGGCAATTTTGAAACTTTCAAAAATTTTAGTGTATACTTTACTTTAAGTTTATCAGAATTTCTTTTAAAATGGGAAGCTGTTGACAATTTGTCATAATATTTGAGTAATTTTGTGGAGTTGAATTGTTGTATTTTTGAAATGTTGCAATTTTTGAATTGTTGTATTTTTATGGTATTTTTGAAATATGTATATTTCACTCCAAGTTTATCAAAAATCTTTTTGCAAAATGTTTTAGCTAACTCTGTTTTTTTTCTTAATCACTATATCCAATTTTTAATGAGATTGTACTTTTTTATTATTTAAAATGCATTTTTTTAATGCATAAATTTGTTCAGTTCTTTGCAAAACTCTTAAGAGACTTGGATTGTATAGACCCCACAACTTAAATAGATTTAGATTATATAGACTCAACAACTCAAATTTATAATTTATACATATATTTAAATAAAATTGAGGTACAAACTAGGCAACTCAAATTTTCAATTTCAACACTTCTAAATAAAATCACTCAAAAAAATATAATTAAAACAATTTCTATTTTTATTAATTAATTATTTTTTAAAGCTAATTCTTACATTAGAATTTCAAATATTTACATCACATCTAAGAGATCCTTTGTCTTTGGCTTGCCACTTGGGAAACAAGATTAGAAACAAAAGAGTATGGCCTCCATAATAGCAAAATTATATTGAAAATACGAAGATTTTCCTAGAAAGCTAAAGGCCGAATTGCTACCCCAAAGTGGGGAAACTAATAGTGAAATTTAGTATAAAAAAAAAGTGGCATTAAGAGTCTCCAAAATTTGAAAAAATTGTCAAGAAAATAAAAATATTGATAGATGTGGGGTGGAGATACTCCACTAGAACAAGCACAATATTCTAGAAATTAAATAACACATTTTGAGGAGAACGTGTGCCTAGGGAAGACAAGGAAGTGTCTAGGTTGAGGGGCTTCTCCTCGACCTTGCATAGTAGTGGAGTTGGGGAACCATGTGGTGATCCCATCTCCAAACTCGATAGGTGACCCTTACATTCAGCATGAGTTTGTTTAGCTTTTCCAACCTGTGCATGATATTGTCTTAAGCTTGACGTTGATCCACTAGGACCATCACAAGAAGGTAGAGACTCTTCCTCCCATGATAATTTCCTATATCTAGTACCCACAGAGCTACTCCCACCATAATCCTCAAGTCCAAGGCCTCTTGTTTGCAAGTTTCCTCCTCAACTAGCTAAATTTCTTCTTGAATGTCAGGGGTGGTGTGCTCTTGGAAACCACGTGCTCAAGACTCATCTCAAAATTGTGCCCTACAACCTCCCATTGTTTTACATCTCCCCTCTTTTGTGACACACTAATGCGTCATAGTGATAGGAGGCAACAAGAAACAATTGATGCTTAGCTAGTGTGGAGTCGAGAGATGGAGGAGACATTATTAGAAGAAGGTTGCTAGATAATATTGCTAGGAGCAAAGGACATCATTAAAGACTAGAAAAGTCCCTCCTTTTCTATAAAAGACACCTAGGATGGGGGGAATTCCAAAAGAGGTATGTTAGAACCCCATGTTCAAGACAATGATTTTTGGTTGAAGGACATGACTATCATTAAGAGCAACATGAGGGTGCAACAAAGGAGCAGAAGTGCTAACAAGTTGTCGAGGAGGAAGGACATTGCAGATGATCTAGACATCATCATCGACATTGTAGTTAAGACTTCCCTAGTGCTTTTTACCACCTTTCTTAGTAAACAAAGCACAATAATTTTTAACTAACTTAATAAAGTGAGCTTGTCCTGACATATTTATAAAAATATATTTTTATTAATTTGAACTAAAATTTTATTTTATATTTATCATTATATTAGTACTTTTTATTTACAAATATAATTATATATTTTTAAATATTGGTTTAAATAAAATATAATTAATAATAAAATGTGGTTTAAATAAAATATAATTAATAATAAAGTGACTAAATGATTGGATTTGTGTTCATGAGATTTTGGATAGATAACCCATTACTTTATTCCTAGTAAGACAAACGCTCCTTATATAAATAAGCATATGCCAATGTCACTTACCATGGAAGGCTCAAGAGACCCTATTGATTTCAGTATTAAATGTAAACTCAATAAAATGGGTTAATAAAATGCTTTAGGTTTAAATTCTATAAATATTTTATTATAGGAATATTTTGAATTAATAATGATAATGAAATCGACTTTAATAAGATAGGTTTATATTTAAATAAATATTAAATTATATAAAAGAAAGAAATATAATAATATTAAGAAAATTATAAGATATTTATCACATTAAACACGTAACATAAATAAATATTTATTTCTTTTTATGTTAAGTAACAATAATTAAGATATATAATCATTATAATTTATGTGATATTAATTATTAAATTGAAATGTGTAGGTTTAAATTTTTTTTGAAAAAATTGCTATATAAATAATTAAAATTAATAAGGATATTGAAATTGATTTTATAATAAGGATAATGAAATTGATTTTAATACCATAGATATATAATTAAATTATGAAAATTACAAGATATTTAACACGTTAAAAAAGTAAAATAAATAAATATTTATTTTTATGTTAAATAATAATAGCTAAAGTATATATTCATTATAATTTTTGTGATATTAATTATTAGGTGAAATGTGTGGGTTTAAATTTATTAAAATAATTATTATATAAATAAGTTCCATTAATAATGATAATTAAATTAATTTTAATATGATATATTTATATTTAAATAAATACTTAATTATATAAAAAGTAAGATGTGTGATATAATTAAAATTAAAGGAAAATGAGATATTTATGTTAAAAAAAGAAAATTAGAAAGATATTTATTTTTAAGTCAAATAGTAATAATCAAAATATTTATTAATTAATAGAATTAAAATATTTAATAATTGTAATTTTCATTCTATTAATTAATAAGATATATTAAAAAGATAAGTGAAAGAAAAATTAATTTTAAAAACTGATAGGGATGGATTCATTTTAGTTTATTTTAATAATACATTTTTAGTTTATTTTGATAATAATAATTTAAATTATGTATATGAGAATATTTTTACTTGTAAGAGAAGAAACTCTTTAAATATTTAAATGTTTAATATATATATATATATATATATATATATATATATATATATATATATATATATATATATAAATTTATTTTTATTTAAACAATTAGTAATTTGGATAATATAATTTTATTGTACAAAGAATAAAATTACAATTTGTAGATGTTTAAAGAATTTTAAAGGACTAAGATAATAATTCAAAAATTGATTTTTAGAAAAATCATTTAATTTCTCTTTTTTTCCCCTTTTTTCTTTGCATTTTCTATCAATCGCCTAATGATGTATCTACCATAGAGGATTGTTCTTTATTAGAATTAGAACTTCTCTTATTTTTACCACTATCCCATCATAAGTCTCATCATTCCTTTTGTACTAGGATCATGACTTGCCTCTGTATATAGCAATTTAAGTATATCTTGTGAATTTGAAATTGGATTTTGGCTTTCTTATCATCTTTAGAGAGGGGGTCTCTCTTGATCTTCTATTCCTCTTCTTCATCCTCTGAGAAAATGGGTTCATATGGATGCCAACTTTTAGATTTATGAACATGCCCCATTTTCATTTTTTCTTACCTATGGGTATGAATGTTGTAGATGCCCTGTTTGAAAACATAGACAACAACTGAAGGCCGTGTTTTCATAATCTAAAGTCTGGATCCATCGAAAAGATCTATGACTCAATAAAATATGATCTAGTATACCTTTACTCAAAACTATTTCCACACATAGACAAGAAAAAGTAAATAATCCTTGTTGCAATCATTCATATCCATATTTATGAAATTTCCAAGAGTATTCCCAATGTCCTCAATGACTTTTCGATGCCTGAAAGGAAGTGGAAGTTTTGGAAACCTAACCCAAACTAGTTTTTTTTTGTTACAACCACATTAAAGAGATCAAACTATGGAAACCACGGAGTGAGGAAGAACCTCACTCTTACCCAGAACAAGGGCTATCCACCACACATTTATCATAGCCTTCCTAGGAATCAAATTATACAACGAAAAATCCTTTAGAACATAAATAAATATCACATTTTTCTTTCTAGGTTATATATATATATATGCAACCATTCTAACTTTATCACGCTTTTTCTTCTAAGTTGTATATATCTATCGATGCAACCCTTCTACGTTTGGTTGAAATACGTTGAATCTGAGATGACAGCCCTAGATGTTTTACCTCCACGTTGTTTATTTCCAAAGCAAGCATTTCGTTCATCATCTCTACTATGTACGGTCCTAAAGGAGCTTGAGACTTGACCTTTAATATGGACTCTTTACCACACATAGTGTCCTTCTATGAGGCTAAGTAGAAGGCCCTTTGGAACCCATTACTCCCCGCAGTATCAATACTAAAATCATAAACAAATTTCTAGATATGTTGTACGCACTCACAAGAGTTCAATAGTTGTTTTCCCTAATAAATAAGACACTAAAAGGCTACATGAATTCGAAGACCATTTTCCAAGATTTGTTTTAAATTCTTTACCTTGGTTTCGGCATGAACCCAAAATGGAGTAGATTTTCCACTGAGGGATTTAACAAAATATTGAAACTCTTGCATGGATTCGGGCTTTCCATGTTGTCCGTCACCCCCATGAAAGGGGGATTTCGAGGGATCTTCTTCAAATCTTCTTTCTGAGTGGATCTGCATATATTAAGGAGGCGTGACTTTGTATGAAAAAAATCTAAAACATATGGAGATAAGAACTTGAAAATCCAAAGAGAGAAATTTGGGCCCTCAAAAACCCAAGCAAAGGCTCGAAACAAAAAAGGGAAGGCATGTTGCTCCAAGGAAACCCGAATATCACCCAGATCTCACTGGATCTTGTAATGGGCCTCCTAGGCAAAAAGGATTTGTATCCCTCCTCACCTCCAACAAGAACCAAGCTGAGAAAATGATGGCTTCAATGGGGCTGATACCATAACCATGCAAAACTCATACAAACTCGACAAATCTCTTTAAAGAGAAAAAAAATCCTCACAACCAAACCTTGACTCAAAAAGATGAAAGAGCTGCTTGATATCACTCCAATCAAAGCTTGCATCAATGACCAAATAATTGAAGAGCCTCTCCACAATAAGCCTAGCTCTATTTTCCAGAGTCCTTTTTCCTCTCTCCACCTAATTTAAACTAATGATATAAATCTTGGTTTGTATATATATATATATATATATATATATATATATATAAACTTAATTTAATAGGTTTAAAAATAAAATGAAAAATAAATATTTATTTATTATTAATTAATTTTTTAATCATCATCCCATTTTAATTTTTTAAATATAACTTTTAATTAAAAAAAAAAAAAAAAACAAAAAAAACAAAACAAAACCAAACAAACCTAACAAAAACCAAACAAAACCTAACCTTAAAACAAAACTTTTTTTGGATTGTCTCCTGCAATAGAAATTAAAGTTAAATTCACTTGATTTACTTTCTATTCCTTGCCAAGATTAAACTGGACTGGATTTACTTGGTATTCCTAAACAGATGATTTCTGAAGCGGTAAAGCGCCATTTTGGTAAATAAATAAAAAGAACTTTATATTAACACCATCCCCATTTAGCCACCAGAGATATCAACTCTGCATTGCCTTATCGCAATTATCATAGGCTTCCTATGCCATTAAATTATCAAACGCTTGATGCGTTATCTCAATTATCATAGGCTTCCTATGCCATTAAATTATCAAACGCTTGTCATGTCAATCAGCATATGCCAATTTCATTTCTTTTAACACTCACCTGCCTTGAACGGGTGAGATGTGGCTAAGAACTTTATATTTATACCCTTCCCCAGCTTGAACCGCTTTCGGGGTTTCATACAATTAAAATATTTCTGAACTGAAACATATACAGACACAGCATGAAACCAGTTCTGAAAGACTTCTACTGTACAGACCATATTGTAGAGAAACCTATAATATTGATAAACACAAAACAAACATCACCAACTAAAGAGAAAGGAATAGGCAAGTTCTTTGACAGTTCATCAGAAAAATATTTGAGTTTCTGCATGTTAATTGGGGTTATCAAGGAATGGATGGGATCATCCCATTCAAATTCAGTTCTTGCCAGTAACATGAGGAACTTTGATGTAATAGAAGAAATCCTAAACACCAATCACTGCCATAAGTGAAACTGTCCTAAGCACTGCACACTGCTGCCTTCCAACATGCTGAAGCATCAGTTTTTGTTTATCAAGAGACTGACTCAATTTACTGGTCTGCCACCATGAAAGATATATGTACAATGGCTATAACAGTTGACAGGTCTGCCACCATGAAAGTTATATGTACAATGGCTATAACAGTTGACATATCAGTAAACCGATGCTCTCTGCATACGAGAACATTGAAGCAATCCATTATAGAGAACCTGTCTGTTGGCTGGAATGTTGGGCTTGATCATAGTTTGAATTCTTCTCTCCTGGACTGGCCCTCCAACATGTTCAGGATGATACTTCATGGTGGATTTGTTTGCAGTCAACAAACTGGAAGATTGTTTTACACCACTATGAAAAGTTCCAAAATCTGGGGTTGCTGCAGGAGGCCTGCTCATATTGGGGACCGGAGTGTGGCTGCCTCGACGGTATTTCTCGTTATTGCCTTTGGGCTCCACCACATCTGGAGCGAAACGGACCCTCTTCCTTTTTCTGTCGCATCTAGTACCTGCACAGGGTAATTGGTTAGCAGCAGCTTTACGTTGATCTGAATTACAAGCCCAGCCAAGCAACGCAGAAAGAGTTGTTACCTGAAGAAATAAGGCATGAGCGTTTGGTGGAAGATCCAGACTTGGGCTCCAGCAGCTTGTGGCTCCCCAGAACAAGAAGCACCACGCCCCCAGACACTATTACAACCGTTAGAAGCCCCATTCCCCCTGAGCATGGGATGACCATTGCAGCTGTTTCTCCAGAGACTTAAAAAGAGAAAACCATAAACGGTAAGTAAAACCAAATCCAAAGTTCAAAGTATGTAATATAAATAAATCGCAGATAGGAGAAAAGTCATCGAATCAACTACAGTTCCAGTTGGGAATCCAGAAAACGATTTCACACGCTTCTCTGAATTGTGGGAACCCTGAATTGTGCGAAGGCACGCAATCGATTGGGTTAAAATGGTTTTTATTCAAATGGGTAGTTCAGTGGTATCTTGCCATGAATATATATTTTTTCGTTTCCCTCCCTGAATGAATGTGAAAAACAACCATCACAAAACTTTATCTTCTATCATCTTTCGAGTTTCTTTCATCTTTCAAGTTTCCGATGTTAGGATCACTAAATTTAGAGAAGAGAAGTCACAGAAATTAATGAGGAAAAGCCCGGAAGAGTAGCAAAGAAAGCTAGGAAGAGGGCTCAACATGATAATGAAGATGCTAACAAATAGTATGGGTTGAAGATATAAAAAGATCAGCAAGAAAACCCAAGAAGATTAATCACAATGGTAACCAGGATGCCCATAAATAGTATGGGTTGAAGGTTGAAGATACAAGGAGAGAGGGGTCAAATGGCTGGAAAGGTCAAGGCAAAATATGGATCAGCAAAGTTAGGAATGTAGCCATAAAGTTGTGTTATTGATAAGAAAACAGAGATTGAGTCAATGGCGTTTGAGGAGAGTGAAGAAGCGAGCTTAAGGTTTTAACTTGGAGATAATGTTTATATGGTAAATTTAGAGTTGGTTTGGAATTTGGTTGAGAGAATATCTCAACTCTCATATTCATATTTGGAATTAGTTGGATCTCAATCTAGCTATATATTTGTATGATATTTGTGAATGAAGGTCGTGTGAAAATGAGTTTCTAGTGTGCAATCTGATTTTCTAGTTAGTATAAGTAATGAAACATCTTATGGACCAATCACTCCCATATTCATATTTGGAATTAGTTGGATCTCAATCCAACTATAGATTTGTATAATATTTGTGAATGAAGGCACTGTGAAAAATAATTTCTGGTGTGCAATCTGATTTTCTAGTCTTTAAGACCTTAAACTCATGAAGTCATCAAGTTGTGGAATGGACCACTTGGATAGGTACGATGGTAAGAGGTACACTGGTATCTTAGCTTGACAGGGGGAATGTCTTAAACTCATGACCACTTGGATAGGTACGATGATGAGAGGTACACTGGTATCTTAGCTTGACAAGTGGAATGTGAGATTTCAAGTGAGATGGTTGATGAATGAGTGAATTTAAGGAAGGGAAACTTAAAGTAATTTAAGTAAACTTGACCCAAGCTCAATGTTTATGAGAATCCATTATGAAATATAACCTATTTACAAGCATAAAAACTCTAAGTTAATTTGACATTCAGATGTCCAATAAAAATCCCATCAAAAATGTCTTTAAAAACTAACACTTTTATGAATTTTATAATCATAACATCAAATTCCTTTTATGGCTATCTTTCACATCCTACCCATAAAAATTAAACCAAGTATTATCTATCATTTCCAAAATATTTCAAAATCTGCCATTGAGTTAACTTCAACTTCCTTTTATCGCTACTTTCCTTCTATCCATAAGTCTTGGACCTTTCAATTTCCATAGCCTTTCAGTGTTGTGCCAATAATTCATTCAAGCAGGGGCTATTCCAGCTTCTGATCCGAACACGCAGAGGAGAAGTGTGGGGCATGGAGGTTTCATGAGATTCCAATTAGGGGTCCATTTTCTAGAAGCTTCATTCGCATGTAACTCTCTGGTTATTTCTCAAAAGTTGCTAACCCCATAACTTAGCTATTCCGAGGTTTATTTTGGCTTTTGTATGGATTATTAAAACAATGTGGGGGCCTATGTTGGACTTTGTATTTTTGGGTGCACAGCGTAGTCTTCAGTTAGGATTAAGTCATGGATGATGAACATGAAAACAAAACGCTTCTGTCGAAAAACTTCATCAGGACTAATCACGGAGATTTCAATGCATGCCGGTGTTTTGCTTATTCTGAACGGTTTTGTTCAAAGATTTATTTATTTATTTATTTAGGAGTAAAGTGGTTGTGATTGTGTTTGAAATTTGATTGCAATTGCAATTGTATGTAGTTTTTATATAGGATGAATTTAAATAATCTGATTATGATTTTGTTGAAATTTAATTAAAAAATTGGAAATTGTAATTTTAAATGATTGAATTCGTATAATTTAAATATTATAATTTTTTTTTTAAATATTGAAATTATTTATATATTTAAAATTCTAATTTAAAAAATAAGATATTATTATCTTATTAAAAAAAAAATTTATAAATTTTAATTAAAACATTAAAAACTATAACTTAGTTAAATTTAATTTTTTTTCACAATAAATTAATAAAACGTTAAGAAAGCTAAGTTTTTAAATATAATTCTTAAAGATAGTCATATAATTATCCACTATAAATCATCTAATTTGAATAGGTAAGATTCATCTTAGGTTAGATAGGTCAATTTTATTTAGAATTTGTCAAGGTGTAAGTTAATGTCGAGAGCTATGACGGGAGCCAATGTTGGTTTGGTTCCAAGCTAGATTGAAGCTTTCACAGGGTAAATCTACTCTTGTGTTGGCTATGCAACCAACTTGCTTGTTTATATGTCTATGAACATGAGAAGGGATGAGGGTTGAGAGGTTAGCGAAAAAGCTAATTTATGGGGTTAGCTAAATTTCTTGCAAACGGCACTGAGTTGAAATCCCATTGGGGAGACAACCATGTTGGAGTTTAGTAAGCATTGAGATAATCAATTGAGAGTCACCCCTCGTTATAAGATTCATAAAATACTATTGCTTATCAATAATGAGACCATATATAAGCACCTAAAGTTTGCTTGTGTTTTTAGGGGAGGTGTCAATTTTGCTTGTAAAGGTCCTAAGGATTTACCCGAAAGAGTCACAAAAGACCCCCTCATATCCAACAAGCCTAGGGTTACATTTTGAGGCCCCATTAAAGTTCAACTTGATGAATCCTGAAGGTAGAGGGGACTAGACTAACAAAGGAGAGGGTCTGGGAGTGGTGGTAGGAGAGAAGAAATAAGTGTTGGAGAGGGGGAATCCATCATTATTGAGAATAATTTTTGTAGGAGGTTGATAGAGGAAATTTTCTTCACTCCATCTAGAAACTTTTAAGGTCTCAAGAATACACTATTTATTTTTTTCCCAGATAAAAGTAGAGAATTTCTCCTCATGTTTGAAGAGGTTCATATTTTGTTCTTTCTAGATTTACCAAAGAAGAAATCCTAGGAAGAGAATTAAGATCTTGTGGAGAAGGGGATTTTGAAATATTTGTTGAAACCAAGAAGAAAGAGTGTTCAAAATACTACCTTTGTTTTGACCAAATAGGTGAAAATGGGATGCTACTTGGTCCCATCAAAGATTACTAAAGGGTTGTGAGTCGAAAAGATTCTCCATGATTTCTAAATTCTGATGACACATGAGATAGAAAGTAGTTCCTTCCAACCCTTTTTGTTGTAGTTGGTACCAGGCAAATATTTTTTTGTGAGCACTGAACCATATGAATTTTTCAATTTGGTCCAAAGTTGGGTTGTCCAAATATTGGTCAAGATTGTGGTTGAGTGAATTGCATTATGCCCTGTTACAATACAATATGATTCTTTAATATTAAAACAACCATTTGGCTAAAGACCATGGTGGTGCCTGTTTGGTTTATTGGAGAATCATATTAGTATTTGAGAGAGTTCTATTTCAAGAGCTTCAAAATTATTTCTATATTAAAGAGGAATGTGGTTTGGGAAGATATTCTAGACCCTTCAGTTAGGGCATAGTGCTCTTGCATCCCAATATTAGTTAATAGTACTTCCATGCTTGCTTCGTATATAGTTCCTTAAGGGTTGGAAGTATGTGATATCTTGAAGTGATAGAGATTGTTGTCATGAATCCTACTAGAAGAGTGCTAACTCTCCTTTCCAAACTTCTAAAAATTGTGTATGTATGAGATATTTGTGTTTCGATGGAAAGTTCCATATTATGGATCAAACTTAGTCGCATGCATTTTAATGGGTTCTTGTTTATCAATACATATTGAATATTAATGTTTAATGTTTCCACATACTACCCCAAATTTATCCTTTGTCCTAAATCCATCTCCACCAATTTTTACTGCCCAATACATTATTGAGATTTTCATGATCACAAAGTCCCAATCCTCCTTTTGACTTGGGAAGACAAAGTGTTTTCCAAGATTCAAGAGCCCATTTTCTAATGTTCCATTTTATAAAGGTTATAAGTTTCTACTGTACACTTTATTCCAAGTTTATCAAAATTTCCTTTTAAATGTGATGGTTTTTACAATTTGTCATTATGTTTTGTGTTGGTTTGGAGTTGAATTGTGTTGTCTTTTTGAAATGTTCAAATTATTAGTGTGTTATAGGCCATTTTTTCACTTCTGGTCTATAGGCCTACTAAATGGATCAATCAACATCATTTTACCCCTTGTCATCACCCTTGCACAAATCCCTAAGCATGACTCTCCCTAATCCCTGAATTTATGCCTTTAACTGCTTCATTTTAGTGCATTTAAAGCCCAGTGCACCCTGATGCCTTAAGAGAATGCTTTCACTAGTAGGTTGACCCTCTCTGGACCTTCGTTGATCACTAGCAGGTTTCTCCTTGCTAGGGGTGCGTTGATTCTAGAAATTTAGGAAAAATAAAAAGAATCTTGAAGCTTCCTCTTCCAGAAGCTTCCAGAGGTTGTTCTAACCATTTACCTTGGATGAAAGTCTTGAATCCTATCCTATCCTACCTTGGATATTTCACCCCTTATCCCTTGAGCTCATCCTCCCATCAAGAGTGGATCTCAAGCCTAGATTGGTAAATGGATAAGAATTCCTAAACTACCATCCTCTCCTATATATTTATTTCCATCCACAAGCTAGGGGTTGGCTTTTGGAGATAGATTCTATCCTCATGCTACTATTGTGAGAGTCATTTTTACATGCATTAGGGTGACATAGAGATACACTTTGTGACAAGGAAGGACAAGTCAACTTGGAGGAGCTCTCCTACAAGATCAACTCCTGTATTTGGCTGTAACTCTCTCCATTTCTATTAATACAAAAATTTCATTGTTTTCCTATATGTGATGTTATGATTTCATGTATTTCAATACCATGTTGATCTATTGAATGAAGTGATGGGATGATAATACATAGATGTCGTAGACCTTTAGCTTGTGTTGTCTAATTGTGTAGGTTTTAATTATAGCGACCAGAGCTAGGATTGGAGCATACAAGCTAAGAGAGGAACGGATTTTATGACGAATTCCAGGTAGGCTTCATCATGTTGTCCATTTACTTTAAGGAAAACATTTGTTTCTTTGCCTTCTGTTATTCTAGACTATGCCATCAAGTCTAGGGAAGATACTTTTGTCCACAGTCATAGATTCTGTATTAAAAACTGGTGACAATACTGGGAATTGGTGTATTCCCTTGGTGGTTTCCTTTTCCTTAGTGCTCGTTTGATCTCTTCTTTAGACCTTCATTGCCTTACTCAGTTAAGAATATACCTAGGAAGACCTTTCATTGAGTTTCAATTGCAATTTTTGTGTCAAAACCTCACATCCCCTAATTAGTGCTCCCTTTGGTTTAGCGACAAAGCATTACAATGCTCCTGAGCCTTCTTTGTGCCTGCATTACAGAGCACTAGTGCCCCTTTAGCACCTGTGTTGGTCCCTGTTCATGCACAAATTTTCTTTTGTCTGATTTTCTCTCTGTCCAACTTTGTTCCAACTACTCTTCCTTGAGTCCCTGAGTGTCTTGTGGTCTCTCAAAAGCCTCCATTTGGTTTTATTTTGGTTTTGAGTGCCTTTGATAAGGATTTGTTTAGATTTTCCTTTGTTCTTATCATTAGGTCATTAGAAAACTAATTTGTTTGATCATTGAGTGTTTGAATGAATTGGTGTTTTAGTCATCATTCTAAAAAGTTTGCTTTTATCAATGATTAGACATGCATCTTAGTTTTCATCATATTTGAAAATTAAGTGGAATTGAAAAGAAAAATCTCTTTGCATTGGCATATAGGGTTTTGTATGTGCATCAGTATTGGAACAATTGCATTAAAAGGGAATTGCACTTAGCATATTGTTTGCTACATTTTGTATGTTGCATACTCTTTGTCTCTTCCCTCCTTTAGATAGATTTTCATTGAAAGTGAAAGATTTCATTTCTTCATGCTAGCTTGCATCTTTGGGAATTCAGGTGAAACTTGCGGTGAGCCCCAAAACTAAAACTTAATTGAAGATAAACATTAAAATTTACTGAATCAACCTAAGGAGCATTTGTAACAATAACGCAAACACTTAGAGGTCTAGGCTAGAGATGTGTTTTGGCATCATTAAACGTAGGAGTTGTCATCATTTTCTCGCTTTGTATCCTGGGGGTGATATCCCATTCCACGTATGTAAGAGTATCAGATCGTTCTTTGTGTACCTTTGGGTATATTGGATGGCACTCCATGCATGATAAGTATATGGGAATTCTCTCATCGAACGTTTATGCATTAGAAAACAATACTACAAGTTGCACTTCCACGTACCATCGAGTATATTTTTGAAGTCCACCATAGATCGCTATCCTTTCCATGGGTAACCAAGTCAACCACCTTGTATATTGTGATACACCAAACACAACATTCAGCGAGATTTCTTGCAGGCACGTTAAGTCCTTGGTTCTCTAAAGGTGTATCTTACAGTTCACAGTTGCTTGGTAAACCTTTATGCCTAGTTCACACATTTTTTTATTTATTTTTGTGTTAATTGTTAAAATTTATTAGTCCAACATGGAAGAACAAACACCTATCCCTTTTCGTTCACGTAGAATGTAAAATAAGTCACCTCTTCCACCTAAGGAAACTCTTGACAGTCGTTAGAAGCAAAAGAAGATGCAAACTACTGAATCAGGGACTTTAGAAACTACTTCTGGTCCTCCTCCTAAATTTGACCCACCATAATCATCCTTCTCTTTGAGATCTGAGCCAGAGATTACATCTCCTCTTCTCGGTGAATCTGACACAATCGAAACAGAAAGTAACTGAATCCTTATTTCCTTAGGCTATTGAGTTCGAGTTTATTTAATTAAATACCTTATTACCCGAGGTTATTCAACTTGAGGTACCTCAACCATATTTACCTATTACTTCAAGACATCCTCCCTCTCTTCCTTTGTCTCAGACACAACCGCAAACTATATATCTTGGACCCGACGGTGAACCCCTTCCACCTGGTCTTATGAGTATTGAAGAGATCCCACGGGAAGAACCTTGTCCCTCTTCTCATGTTTATATGAGAGGGCTTCTTATTTATCAGGCTTATCCTCTTCCTCCTGTTCACACTCCATCTTAACCTCCTTTATTATATTTTTTTCCTTTCATTTCATCCTTGATTTTTTCACAACAAACATCTTTGGGATTGTTAACCATGAATGAATCTTCTATGTTGTCCCAGTCTACTACTTTGGTTGAGATAACCATTTTTGCTTCCTCATCCATGTTTGCGACATCACGAGAGAGAAATATATATGGTGGCTAGTTCATCCCACCTGGTCATCAATCATTGTTTGGTACCTTCTCTTGTGCGACATCTAGTCCCTGGACCTCTCCCATAACATATATTTATGGAATTCTGTTTGGTACTTCTCTAATGACCACTATATAATCTACTCCTTCTCCTCCACATACACCTATAGTCGAACAACAATCTAGTCCTTATGTTATTTGATACCTTCAACAACTCAGTCCACCTTATATTGGGTACCCTTCACCTAGTGGGAAGTTTCCTTCATCATCCCCTTCTCCTTTGGCAGGGGGGAACCTATCATCGGTATGCCATAGGTTAGTGCTTTGCCTTATTTGAATCCTCCTTATTTTGATTTGGCTGATAATGTTTGGCAGCCTACTTTTCCATTCCAACCTAGTTCGATTGTGAGTACATCCATACATCCTCAATCTATACCATATGCATCCCAAATTCCTACCTATCAATCAGCAAGCTCAAATCAATGTGAGCAACCTTTAAAAGTTATCACTATGACTCAATTTATTCCAACGATATCGGATACCTCCCAGGTCCTGCATATTCAACCTCTACAAGGTTCTCACAGTCTTAACTGCTTGGACAAGGTATTCCTAAAATCCCAATAGGACAATTTGCATATGGTATGGAACAACCTCCATCGACTCCACCTTATGTTGGAATTCTTCAAAATCCCACAGGAAAATAGTATTATCCTTTTCAAGGTGTCCCTCAAGTGCCTTATCAAGGTCAACAAATCCAAACCTAGCCACTCCAACATTTGCAAGGTTATCCTAGATCTGGACAACAACGATATGTGTATATTGGTTATCATAATCCTCCTTATCCTGGTACCAAGGTTCCTCTTTATCAAAATCCTCCTTATTACAGAAACCAAATTCCTATTTCCCAGACTACTCCATCCTATCTGGGCTATCCTCCTCCATATTTTAATAGGCAATTACCTTGTGTGGCAACTCTTAAACTACCAGATTTGACTCAACTCACAAATGATCCTATTGTTCATCCTCCTTAGTGGCTGATAATTCCTACTAAATTGCCATTTGATATCCCAAAATTCAATGGGAATCCTGGAGAAGAGCCATCCATGCACATGATGACTTATCATTTGTGGTGTTCTTCGAACTCCCTGAATTATGATTCCTTTCGGTTACATCTTTTCTAACGCACACTTACAGGTTCTACACTTAAATGGTATATTGAATTACCTAGAGATTCATTCAATAATTTCATTTCCTTAGCCACTATATTCCTAACATGTTTCCAGTTTCACATATGATATGAGACTGGAACAAAAATTTTAACCAATTTTAAACAAAATAATGCTACTCACATTTCCAATCATATTCATGAGTGGCAACGTTGTCGTCGATTGGTTGAAACTTATGTTCATGATCAATTGTTAGTATAATGGTTCATTAAATCTCGGTTATTGTCAATCACATAATATGTAGCTAAGGGTAGAGTTGTGACTGAAGAGCAAGTGATTTCTTGTGCCCAGTATTTCGATCTCATTTATACCCAATCTGGCATGCTTTATGAGAAAATAACAAATGCTCTGAGACCCTCGAACATTATTCCTTAGCCTCCTGGTAAAGAATCACATGTTGTTGATGGCATGATTGGTTCTACTGATTCACATTTTGAGAGTAAATCGTCTAGTGTTTCTCGTAGGACTTCCCAAAAGCCTCCATCCAATATTCCTCCAGTTTCTACTTCCTTTATTAATATCGTTCAGTCCAATAAAGGTAAATCTCCTCCCCAGGATAAACAAACAAATCAATCCTCCGATGAGAAACGAACACCTCACTATCCATGTTTGATCTGTAATGAGGAACACTTCACTCGTGACTGTCCTCACCGAGTGGAAGTGAACCAATTTCTGAAATATTCTACTTCTCCTTCTGTGTTGACTGACCCGTTTCATAGTCAGGAGACTCACATGGTTTCTTAGGACACTACTTCCTTTATCTCGATTTTAATTCTTTCCTCCACAAAGCCTAAATCTGCTATTATGGTGGCCACTCTAAGTAAGGACTATGGCAATTTGAATCCTACGAATAGTCAGCCTAATGATCAACCTACCAGTTCAACTCTGTCTCCATCGAATCATATTCCACCTACAATTCCTATGGAATTAAACATTAAGCCTTCGAAGGGCATTATAACACATATTTCATTAAATTTGGAATTAAATAATGGATCTAGAATTTCAAAATAACCAAAAAACTCAATTATAATGATGTCCTTGTAATAAAAAATTTCTAGATTTAATGAAATATGTGTTTTATTCATAAATCTGCTTTCAACCCTCGCACTTGAGCTTCCCACAATTATAACGTAGTTGAGGATCTGGCTTAGTCTCCATCATCTATGTCCACACTTAAGGTGTTTCAAAATTGTCCCACCCAAAATAAGGATTTTATTTCTACCATCGGATGTATTGATCCTTCAGATTCTAACCTAGTCGTTTTCAATCATAAGAACTAGCCTCAATTGGCTTTTATGATCCCAGTTGTTTTCCGCGGTAAGAACAACCATCGTTCTATTATAGACGAAGGAGCCTCAACTTGCATTATGTCTTTATCCTAGTGGAAGGTGTTTGGTTCTCCTCAGTTGAGTCAGTGACTGACCATCTTGAAGGATTTTGATGGACGAACATATAAACCTTATGGTATTTTGAATTCCTTGCAAGTAGAATTAGGAGGTAAATATGTATCTATAGAATTCAAAATTATTGACAAACTGCTTGACTATAAACTTCTAGTAGGTCACATGTGGGTTTACGCCGCGGCTTTTTTCATTTCAAATTAGTTCCGTATGATCGCCTTTCCCCATAAAGGCAGGATTGTAGCCATTGATTAACTCACCTTCTTTGCCTCTAGTTCTCAAGTTAAAGTGTCCCTCTTGTAGGGGAAACTCTACACTCTTATTAACATGTTGGGGTTGGATTGCTTAAGGATTCCTCTCTCATGGGAACCTTTTCACTTCCCGACAACTCTCCTTCGGTTTCCTATATCAATATGATATAATCTTCTAATATTCCAACCAATCCTTGGATTGCACCACATGAAACTAACATCGACAATTTTGGCAACCGAATGTCACTAAGCGCTATTGAGCTTGATTATGAAGTCATGTATTCTGCTTGTGTGGCTCATCCTAATATTACCTCTTTGATCGATTGGATTGATCATTCATTGGATATTTCATGTCATCTGATATTTTCTCTCACACCTTCCCTACCGATGAGAGAATCATGGAGACCATGATGCTAGACGATTTGTCATGGGACGATCATCACCATCGTTCCTCCTTACTAGATTTTGTTGAGGATAATCTCAGTTGTAACACCCTCCTCCCATATCTACCTAAGTAATCATGCACACTGGGGTAAACATGAGACTAGAGGCTACTATGATTAGATTCGACCTCCTATGTAACTTTAAGGAAGTGGAATCGATGGAAACATCACTCACAGTCATCCAACATCAGCTTCAGAATCCTCAGAAGACATGTCAACCACTCAGATAGCTTGTCCCTGGGTCCCACTGTTGTTCTGGATCTTTTAGGCCATTGTAGCTCTCATACTATGGGCAAGGGAGAACTAGAAAGCCAAAGTCTCTCTCACAGGGTTTCCTTCCAGTGACCAAAGACCAAAATTGTAGTTTTGTGCCAGCGACCTCGATATTTAAGCCACTTTTTCAGCCCCAGAGCCCAGGCCACTGCCCAGAATGGAGTGATAGCTTGAAATCAGTAAAAGTACAGGGAAACAATGATGTAGAAGAAATAACATGAACAAGACCATAACCAGATCCCTACTAGCCATGACAGGCATTTCATCAAACATATCATCAACATGTAACCTACAGGTGTAAACAACATAATTAAGTGTAGGGATCTAATACTTATCTAAGAATCATTATGAACCATTTTTCCCTCATTTCATTTGCTGCATTATCATCTATTAGGTCATAGACACATAATCCATTTATATACAAGTAAAAACATGCTGAGAGCCATACATAGTTGTCATAAAATATACATATAACCAACATAATAGGAAGAGAAATACCATAAACATATCAACCATCAAAATCCACATATACATCAATATATTTACACATGAAATTCAAGGGAATGAATTTCTCATTAATGAATGCAATGAACCAACCGTAGATGGGACTACCACGTTCCACTCGACCATAGATTGGTTGAGCCAAGTCTCTCTTCATCCAATCACCCGTGTGCCTGATATTCCAAGCATGAATCTGGGACTCATAGAACACACCAAAAAAGCACCAATCAACATGTATGCCACTGGATTTCTCTTCCTACACCGTGAGGAATTTGAGTGGCTCCTAGTCTCTCAAGCTTTACCATGCATCCACAATTTGATCCATGGATCACTAGGCCCTACACTAAGACATACTCTCAAGGCTTTACCATGCATCCCATACTAATATCATTAGGCCCAACAGAGAAAAAATACATCTCTTGGCTTTACCATATATCCCGCCATTCACCGGCAAGGATTCCTAGGCCCACCGAGGCACACAATTTGGCTTTACCACAACCCACAATCTAGTTCAGGGGTTACCAGGCCAGTGGCTTCACGATCCTCAGTCTGGTTCAAGATTCGGAGATCCACCCCACTCAACTTCGAATCCAATCCAGCCATCCCACATAAACTGAATGAGAGAACCCATCTCATCAAATCTATCATAGAATGGCAAGGCTAGGCTGAAAATATTGTCACACCTAGAAAAAACCATGCCATGGTAGAAAAGAAACACATGAAATCACGTGCATGCTAATATTTCAAGGAAAATACACATGCAAGTCGATACCTGCCATGAATCCTGTTGTAGCTGCTTGATCCTGCCTTCCTTGCTTAATCTTTGCTTCCTCTTACCTTCTTTGTCTTTCTTGGTCCAATGCCAAAGTGCTACAAGAAACTCTAAGTTTCCAAGAGTGAGAGAGAGAGAGAGGGAGAATAATGAGAGAGCTCCAAATGTCAACTGACAAAAGGTTACCAACTGATCCTCAGAAGCTTTTTTATAAATTAGGTCTCTATTTTCTTCATTTTCCATTATTTTCCTTCAGTTTCCTCCTCACATGCAACCTGTGACCTTTCACCTCCCTTTTCTCCTAATTTACATTATTTTCGTAAATAAATGTGCCAAAATGCCATTTTTCCTTTCCAATGACTTAGCCATTTCCTTTGCTAATTTCCTTAGCCATAAACAACCAAATGAACACCCACTAGGATGTATTGGCCAACATTAAGCTTGGAATAAGTGTTCCAACAACTGTGGTTATTGTTTCTAACTTTTATTACATGGAATTTTCACCAGGGTTGTTACAGAACCCTCCCCCTTGGGGGACACCGTCCTCAATGTTCAATCACACATATACCTCAACAACCTATTGAGAGGAGACATACTGCTCATGGAGCTTTATAACACGGCTTGATGCAATATTTACAATGAAAGCGCTGCTCAAAACAAAACATCATGAAAATATGATAACATACATCATAGTGGAGCTTTATAACACAACTCATTACAATATTTACAATGATCATCCTGCTAAGTACCAACCCACATGACATCATAACATCATGATAACATAACCACATGATAGCATAGTAACATGACAACATAATCATAATGAGATAACACCCATACCTCATATTGAAGCTTTATAACATAGCTCATGGCAATATTTACATCCATATACATGTGTACATATAACAACATTACCAAAAATATATACCAAAAACATATACCAAATCATATACCAAAACATATATCAAAACATATACTAAACACCATATCTAAGCATATATCAAAACATCATATAGAATATACCAAACCATCATAAAGCATATATCAACCACCATAAAGCATATACCAAACCACCATAAAGCATATACCTAACCACCATATCGAAGTTGATTTGCCTCAACTGGCAAACAAGGAAGGATACATAGCCCGCATCTGATCCACCATCTCCTATGTAGCTTCATCGGTCCCAAAGTGATTCCATTGCACTTTAACTTGCTCGATTTCTCGATTCTAGAGCATGAACACCTTTTTTCTACAATATACACTGAGGCTCCAGTTGGAATTCTCCATCTGGTTCCACCTGCAATATAGACCAGTCAATCTCATGATCAACATCCTTAAAATACTTCTTAAGAAATGAAACATAGAAAAAATCATGGACTTTCACTGTCGGAGGCAGTGCAAGTTGATAGGTTACTGGCCCAATCCTCTCAGTGATACTGAAGGGTCCACAAAACCTTGGTGCCAACTTGGCACATCATATAATCCAAAAGGAGCTCTTCTTTGGTTTGATGTGTAAGTACACATGTTCCCCAACTTGGAACTCCTTGAACAACCTATTCCTATATGCATAAATCTTCTAGATACCCTGTGTTTCTTTTAGATTCTTATTGATCACCTGTATTTCTTGTTCCATGTTTGCTAACATCTCTGGTCCAATCAACACCCTGCTAACCAGATCACTTCAACTGATAGGAGTGTTGCAACTCCGCCCATACAATGCCTCAAAAGGAGTCATCCTCAATGATTCTTGTTAACCGTTGTTGTACGCGAACTCTACCAAAGGGAGATACTCTTACCACTCCCTTTGTTGATGCATCGCATACATCCTCAGCATGTTCTCTAATATCCTGTTGAACCTCTTTGTCTGTCCATCTATCTGTGGATGATAAGTTGTGCTAAAGGCCATCTCTACGCCAAAACCTACAAATAACTCCTTCTCAAACTTAGAAGGGAACTTCACATCCTTGTTTGACACAATCTTCTTCGGAACACCATGCAGTCTAACCACATCTCTGATTAATACCTATGCCACATCATTAGCTGAGAATGCAGACTTCACTTAAATGAAGTGTGCAACATTTGTTAATCTTTCCACCATGACCATAATGGAATCATGTTGTTCGCTGTCTTCGACAACCCTATGATGAAATCCATGGAAATAACCTCCCATTTCCATTATGGAATCGCAATCGGCTGTAGCAGTCCACATGGATGTTTACACTCTACTTTCACTCATTGACAGTCAAAACACCTTGCCACAAAGTCTGCCACATCCCTTTTCAAATTCAAGCAATAATAATATTTCTTCACTATTGTCAGTGTCTTTTGATAACTTGGGTGACCTTAATAAGGTTTTGCATGAAACTCCCTCAAGATCACCTTATTGAGCTCATTTCTATTCGGTACATATATCCTATCTTAGAACCTAACCAATCCATCCACTATAAGACAATAAGCCATACCTTGTGCACCTACACCTGTACCTGTACTGCCACTTGTACATGTACTACTACATCTACCTGTACCTACACCTGTACCTGTACCAGGACCCTGCTACAACCTATGCACAATATCCACATACTTGACATCTTACTGACCTACCTGTATGATCCAATCCTGTAAGTCTGTCCAGTATGAGCTCATAGCTTCCAAGTGAGGTACCTGCACTTGTCTGCTGAGAGCATATGCCACACTATTCTCTTTACCTTTGATGTACCTAATCTTGAAATCAAACTCGCTGATCGTGGCCAAATATCTAGCCTACCTAGCGTTCAGATTCAATTGGTCAAACAAATACCTCACTCAATGCGGTCACTCATAAGTACAACCCTCCTTCCAAGAAGATAGTGTCTCCACATATTCAATGCATGTATGATCATTGCTAACTCAGGATCATGTGTCAGGTAGTTCTACTCATGCTCATTCAGTTTCTGGGACTCATAGCATACCACCTGTTCATCATGCATAAGGACTCCACCAAGTCCTCTCTTGAAAGAATATGTGCATACCACAAAATCTTTGTCCGGATCTGCAATCTGTAGCATTGGTGCACGTGTCAACAACTGCTTAAGCTGCTCAAAGCTAGCCTCACACTCCTTTGTCCATTAAAAATTCTTACCTTTCCTCTACAATGATGTGATAGGATAAGAAATATGTGATAAGTTCATGATGAACCTCCGATAATAGCTTGTCAAACCCATGAAAGATCTCACCTCATCCACACTCTTAGGGGCTACCCATTCCATGATGGCTCTTATCTTCTCTGGATCTACTACAATTCCCTCCTTGGAGACCATATGTCCCAAGTAGTGTACTTCAGTCTTAAATAAACTACCTTTGTTGAGCTTAGCATACAACTTATGCTCCCTCAACAATCTCAATACTTCTGCTCGGCATGATCTTCCTCATTTTTAGAATATACCGGTATATCATCAATGAACAAAATAAAAAGCTTATCCAAATATGGACGCAACACACTATTCATCAAACACATCAATGTAGATGGAGCATTAGTTAATCCAAACGGAACAACAACAAACTCATAATGCCCATACCTAGTCCTGAATGCAGTCTTGTAAATTTCCTCCTCTTTGATGTGTACTTGATGGTATCCAGATCTCAGATCAATATTCGAGAACATTGCTGCTCCCTTCAACTGATCGAACAAGTCATCAATCCTCGGAAAAGGGTACCTACTCTTCATAGTCACTTTGTTCAACTACCTATAATCAATGCATAATTTGAGAGTACCATATTTCTCCTTCACCAACAATATCGGTGCGCCCCAAGGTGATACACTTGGCCTAATGTATCCCTTGTCCAACATTTCCCTCAACTGCAAATTCAACTCAATCAACTCAGGTGTGCTCATCTTGTAAGGAGCTTTTGATGTTGGAGCTTCCCCTGGTACTAACTCAATAGAAAAGTATACCTCCTTGTGAGGTGGAAACTCTGTAATGTCCTGTTCAACACATCTACATCCTCAGCCTCCTTACCCTTATCACTAGAAATGTGTACTGTAAATAGCTTGCACCCCTTCCTGCGGCTACACTTTACTTGCATAGTTGTCACCATCCTAACTGATGTGGCTTTCTTCTTACCCTGTAAGACTCTTGGTTCCCCAATGTCATCAACATGCTCAATAGCTTTGTCATAATATTCTACCTTGGTTCTATGAAGATACAACCAATCCATGCCCAATAACATACTGTATGATCCCAACGGTAATATATTTAAATGTGTTGTTGTAGGCATACCATTCAAGTCAAATGCACAAGCTCTTACCTAATGATGAACTCACTTATTTGTACCTGCAGTGAAGTGCACTAACCAAGACTCTGCATGCAATTCCTTACTCAAATCACACTTATCAACCAAGTCAACACTAACATAGCTATAATTAGATCCAGGGTCAATCAAAATAAAAAAAACTTGATCACAAATCTTACCGTCCATCTCAATGATAGATGCCTAGTGTTATGCCTGACTGCTGTCCACTACTGCATAGAAACATGAAATACTCTGACCAACATCCCCAACAGTCTGCGCCTCTTGTGCATTGTATATCTTAGGACTACCACCCTGATGTTGCAGATAATCTCTCCTAAGTTGTTCTTCATCACATGTACAACACTCTAACCGGCCAATGCCCTCACCTCTATGTTGCTACTACTATGACCCATGTCCCTATCTAGCTACATTAAACTTCCTTTTCGGTGCCATATTTCTTTCCCATCTACATTTTGAGGTCTTATTCTCTTAGGTTGCCATTTACCTATACCTTTGTCTTTTCCCTTCCATCCATGTTGAGATTCATTCTTACACTTTCACTGTTCATATCAATGCTTCAATTTCCCCATGACTTCCTCAAGTGACCAAGGCTTATCATACTCAATTTGATCTCTAAATGCTAATGGAAAACTACTGACAAATATCTTAACTTTAGCCTTCTCATCAATAAGATACGGTACATACCTCAATAGCTCTAGAAAATTGGTCATGTACTCTTCATCTATCATTGATATCAATTTTAGCTCATAGAATTCTTTAGCCTTACTGTCGTAGTATCTTTCTGACAATTATTTCTTCCTGAAAAGCCTCTTGAATTCCCACCAAATCAAGTCATTTGTTTTGATGTCTCTGAATCGATTAATGTCTTCCCACCAAATATTTTCTTTACCTTTCAAATTGAAGATAGATATTGTGGCCTTCATGTTATATGTGTACTCATGCAACTCAAATAATTTGTTCATCCCAAGTATCCAAGCCTCTACATCTTCTGGCTTCTTCACATCTCCATCAAAAGTAGGTGATTTTTCTTTCTTGAATTCATCTAATAGGTATCCCCTATCATTCCTCCTGTAAGTATGATAACGATGAAGATCATGATGTCTGTTAGAACCAACACTAGAATAGTACCTGTGTTCATCGCCCCTCCTATCCAGAGTATCCAATAACCTTCCATCTCTCACTGTGTCAAATCTATTTGACCTGTGTCTACCAGGAGACTTACTGACATATGCCCCATTAGTTCCATCCTCATATCCATGGTTGATCTAAAGCAACCCTTGTCATTGCAAGTCTGACAAAATCTAAAGAAGTATAGCATTAACCTCTGCTTGTTTCTCTTGTTCATGTATGATTTGGTCATTATCTGCCTTACAAATCCTTATCTATTCCTTTTAGATTCTCAGTGTAACTGCCTAATCAGAAGGATTCCCGACACCATACTACTGTGTGATTCTGTTTTCCGGATTCATCGCATCTGTTGATTTTGTACATCGACGTTTCGAACCAACCCTTGTGGCTCATCATCAGGATTAGAGGGAGATTCCTTGTAGGCAACCATCTTGCTATCCATTTGATATTTCTTCTTGCAATGCATAATATGCTAGACCACAATAAATCAACATACCTTAGTATAGCTTAGGGATGATACCTTGTTTACAATATTTCCAAATTAACGTGATACATGTATAACATAATCATAAAAACATATAAACATATGCAAGTAAATGTATCAACACATAATCATCACTCTAGTTAGAGTCCAGTCATCAATGCAAGGCCACATCAACAATGCATGTTATGACCTCATGTATGTCAACAACTATCACTCCATTGTACACATTGCCACATGCAACCAAAAACATGCATAAGAAATTCCTAATCAATTACACATACGCATAAAAACAGGTAGTAGAACAAAAGCGATCAATTCTTGTAATCAACCTACAAGACTGATACATGTAATCAAATATTAAAGAATGTAACCTAACATACTAGGATGTAAGTAGGTGACATAAAATCAACATGTAAGTGACATTTAACCATATGAAACTAGTCACATACTCATGACAAATACATTATAAAAAATCAATATAAAATTCTCCATATCAACCATACTACAACCATAATCAATCATCAAGAAAATGCAACAAGCACATGAAATGCAAGTGTAAGAGACACACATGCAACTGACATGCATGCATGACCAACACACACTGCCCATCCAGTTCGATTGTTGAACCATGCTCTGATACCACTTTGTAAGACCCTCCTCCCACAACTACCCATGTAACCATGCCAACTGGGGTAAACATGAGATGAAAGGCTACTATGATCAGATTGACCTCCTATGTAACCTTAAGGAAGTGGAATTGACGAGATCATCACACATAGTCCTCCAACATCAGTTTCAGAATCCTCATAAGACATGTCAGCCACTCAAATAGCCTGTCCCTGGGTCACACTATTGTTCTAGATATTTTAGGCCACAATCGCTCTCATGTTATCGGCAAGGGAGCAATCAAAAAGCCAAAGTCACTCTCACAGGCTTGCCTGCCAGTGACCAGAGACAAAAAATACCATTTCTATGCCAGCAACCCTGAGATTTAAGCCAATTTTTTAGGCCCAGAGCCTAGGCCACTGCCCAGAATGGAGTGATAGCTTGAGATCAATATAATTACAAGGAAACAATGATGCAGAAGCAATAAGTTGAACAATACCATAACCATACCCCTACTAGCCATGACAAGTATTTTGTCAAGAATATCATCAACATGTAACCTACAGGTGTAAACAACAAAATTAAGTGCAGAGATCTCATAATTATCTCATAATCACTAGGAACCATTGTTCCCTCATGTCATTTGTTGCATTATCATCTATTAGGTCATAGACACATAATCCATATACGAGTAAAAACATGATGAGAGCCATACATAGCTATTTTCATAAAATATACATATAACTAGTATAATAGGAATATAAATACCATAAACATATCAACCATCAAAATCCACATATACATCAATACATTTACACATTAAAATCAAGGGAATGAATTTCTCATTAATGAATGCAATGAACCAACCGAAAATGGGACTACCACGTTCCACCCGACCATAGATTTCCTAAGCCAAGTCTCTCTTCAGCCAATCACCCGTGTGCCTGATAATCCAAGCATGAATGTGGGACTCATAGAACACACCAAAAAAACACCAATCAACATGGATGCCACCGGAGTTCTCCACCTACACCGTGAGGAATTTGAGTTCCTCCTAGTCTCTCAAGATTTACCATGCATCCATAGTCTGATCCATGGATCACTAGGCCCTACAACGAGACATACTCTCTAGGCTTTACCATGCACCCCATACCGATATCATTAGGCCCAACGGAGATAAAATCCATCTCTTGGATTTACATATATCCCTCCATTCACCGACAAGGATTCCTAGGCCCACTGAGGCACAAAATCTGGCTTTACCACAACCCACAATCCGGTTTAGGGGTTACTAGGCCAGTGGCTTCGTAATCCTCAGTATGGTTTAGGGACCACTCAGACCATGAGTTTGTCAGTTTGGAGATCCACCGCAGTCAACTTCGAATCCAATCTGGCCATCCCACATAAACTGAATAATAGAACCCATCTCATCAAATCTATTAAGAAATGGCAAGGCTAGGCTGAAAATACTGTCACACCTAGCAAAACCCATGTCATGGTAGAAAAGAAACACATTCAATCCCATGCATGCCAATCTAGCAAGGAAAATACACACGCAAGTCGATACCTACAATGAAGCCTGTTTTAGTTTCTTGATCCTACCTTTCCCTTCTTGATCTTTGCTTTTGCTTGGCTTATTTTCCTTTCTTGCTCCAATGCCAAAGTGCTCCAAGAAACGCGAAGTGTCGAAGAGTGAGAGAGAGAGAGAGAATAATGCGAGAGCTCCAAAAGTCAACTGAAAAAATGTTACCAACTGATCTTAAGAAGCCCTTTTATGAATGAGGCCTATATTTTCTTTATTTTCCATTATTTTCCTTCAGTTTCCTCTTCACATGCAGCCTGTGACCTTTCACCTCTCTTTTATCCTAATTTCCATTGTTTTCATAAATAAATGTGCCAAAATGCCATTTTTCCTTTCCAATGCCTTATCCATTTCCTTTGCCAATTTCCTTAGGCATAAACAACCAAATGAACACCCACTAGGATGTCCTACCCAACATTTAGCTTGGAAGAAGTGTCCCATCAACCATGGTTATTGTTTATAACTTTTATTACATGGAATTTTCACTAGGGTTGTTACATCAGTGACTTTTATCAACCCAGAATCATTGAGTTTCCTATGAATTCCATTTCAATTCATGAAGTCGATTCTGAAAATAAATTTAATATCGAAGAGATGATACCTCTCGATATCTCAATTAAACCGGGTATTTTCTAGAATCTACACATCGGTGCATCCTGCTCTCCGGATGAGATTAAGACCTATAAGGCCATATTCTAGAAATTCTAAGACGTGTTTTCCTGGTCTTATGAGGAAATGTCAGGTATCGATCCAAATATAGTGGTGCATGAAATTAAAACTTATCCTGATGCAAAACTAGTCTAGCAGTGCCTCCATCTAGTCCATCCCAAGAAGGTTGTCGCGATTAAAGTTGAAGTTGAAAAAAATCTATGTGTTGGTTTCATCTACCCAGTTCTTTTGACTAATTGGGTGTCAAATATTGTTCCTGCCATGACGAAACTAGGAAAAATCCATGATGCGTTGATTATAGGGATATAAATTGTGCTTTTCCAAAGGACAATTACCAAACCCCATTCGTTGACTAGAATCTTATTAATGATTATTCCAATTGTGAGATATATTCGTTTATGGATGGTTTCTCCAGCTATAATCAAATAACCATTCTCTTGGTGGATCAACTGAAGACTGCATTCATTTTTCCCTGGGGTACATTTGCATACCATAAAATTCCTTTTGGCTTAAATAATGTTGGGGCTATGTTTCAGAGAGTGATGGATTATATCTTCCATGATATTAAACATATCATGAAACCTTATTTGGATGATCTACCTACTCATTGTAAACATCAGAATGATCACCATATGCAACTTTGGGCCACCTTTTTATGTTGTATACATTATAATATTTGACTTAATCCTCACAAATGTATGCTTTGTGTTAGTTCAGGTCGACTTCTTGGCTTTGTCATTTCAAAACATGAAACTCCTATGTATCCCTTGAAAGTTCAAGAAATCATCAATTTGGTTGTTCCTTCTTCCCTCGTTCAGATTCAACGAATCGAGGGGAAGGATAACTTTATTTGGAGGTTTGTCCATAATAATGTTGAGTTGACCAAAGGATTCACTCACCTTCTTAATAAATGGGTCCCCTTCCCTCATTCGAGCATCTCTATTATATCCTCCTGTGATCCAGGTTCCTTCAGCTACCGGAATTATCCAAGATATTTTACTTATGGTATGTTGTTAGAATAACATTTAAAAGAGCATAAAGAACCACATGTGCATTCTTAAACAAGAGGAAACATGACAAGATCAACAAGTCAAAACACGAGACATTTGATAACGGAGTTCATCAAGTGTGGACTATGCCTCCGAGCCCGGTGTCAAGATGGTGAAAGCTGCTCATATAATGTTGTAAATGATGATGATGTACATGGACAACACTTTGTCATAGCAAGGTGATATGCCCTCAAACAAGAGTGGCTTGTCTCTCCATGAGACGTTCCTCTTATAGGAATTCTCACTCAAGAAGGCTACCTCTCAGCATGACAAACTAAAATGATCTCACACAATGTAGTAATGAGTATCCCTTCAACATAGTTACACAAGGATCTCAACAACAATATATAGCATGACAAGCTAGATACAACTCACATAATGTGGAAAAAGTGATACCACATCATAACCTCAAGAAGGGATCTCAAAGCATAATACATCATCTCAGCAATTATGAAGGAAAACATGACATGACTGATTCAGTACCTTCACCTCTGAAGTTGACTGAAAATGGAAGGCTCAGCTGCAAAAACTAACTAGACCACTGAATTTTCATCATCAAGAGGTGTAAAATCGACTATCCATTTGTTGAATTCTGACACCATTAAAATCTAGGCCTATAGGAATCTTTTAGATCCCTCGTGATGTAGGTTTTAACCCCTTATAGAAATTACCTGCATATGAATTCTAAAACAAAGAAAATAAACAGTGTAAGAGCATAACACATAAAACACATATACACAGAGATTTTCCCCTGGATTCCAAAACCAGGGCTACCAGCTTGATTTTTCATTATGTTCCTTTCGATGTTACAATACATATTTATACATGTCGAAGCATCCAATACCATGGACCGAAAACCATCGCATCCAAAACCATGGACCAAAAACCATCACATCCAAAACCATGTGCAAAAACCATGCACAAAACCATAGGTAGTTCTGCCCAACCTAATATAGGGTCCAAAAAAAAAAATCAGGGGCGCTGCCCCGGAATCCATAGAGGGGGGCTACCCGCCCCCCCTTGACCCCCTGCTGTGCAATCGATGCAATGAAGGGGGCGATCCACCCCCCCTCTAACCCCCCTGATTAACTACGTGGTCTAGTCATGGAAAGAATATAACAAAACCCAACATTCTCCCACTTGTTGTTTTCTTTCCACAGGGGGCCATGGGAGAGGTTAGTCATTTATCCAACCCTACAATGCCCATTCTTTCTCTACACCAAGAGAACTTATCAGAGCTCACAGATTTTGTCAATGCATCTGCAGTATTCTTCAAAGTTTCTGCCTTTACCAGCAACACCTTTTTGTCTTCTATGATATCCCTCACAAAGTGATACTGAACATCGATGTGCTTTGTCTTTGAATGGTAAGCAGTGTTCTTCGCTAAGAAAATTTCACTTTGGCTGTCACAGTCTATCCTTATATCTCCCTGTACTAACCCCATACTTGAACACAATATCTACAACCAAACTGCTTCCTTGCTTGCATGAGTGGCTGCCATGTATTCCGCCTCTGTAGTTGATAGTGCCACTACATGTTGTTTCTTACTCATCCAACTGACTGCACCTCCAAATAGGTTAAACACATACCCACTTGTATATATTCTCTTATCCAAATCTCCAGCCCAGTCTACATCAAAAAATCCATGAATATCCAACACTCTGTGTAATCTTGGTCTTCCTTGGTAGCACAAACCATAATCACTAGTGCCACTCCAATACCTGAAAACCTGCTTCACTGTTGTCCAGTGCTCCTTCCCTGGTTTTGACATAAACCTGCCCAATATTCCCACTGCATGTGTAATGTATGGTCTAATACAAACCATTGCATACATCAGACTACTGACTGCACTTGCATATGGAACACAGGACATGTCCTCTTCCTCTTCTTGTGCCTTGGGACACTGTTCGGCAGATAACTTTACACCTACAGGAATAGGAACCTTCACCGGTTTACTATCCTGCATATTAAACCTCTACAATATTGTCTCGACATACTTCCTCTGGTTTAACCAGAGCTTCCCCTTTGCCTGATCTCTTTTAATTTCCATGCCCAAAATATAGTTTGCAGCACCAAGATCTTTCATGTCGAATTTGGAGGACAATTGGGTCTTCAAATCCTTGATAATTTCTTTGTCATTTCCAACCAACAACATATCATCCACATACAAGACCAGATAAATAACATGGTCACCAATTAATTTAGAATACACACAGTGATCTGCTTTGCTTCTAGTGAAGCCAAGTCCCAGTATAAATGTATCAAATTTTTGATACTACATCCTTGGTGATTTTTTTAACCCATACAATGACTTCTTTAACTTGCATACCAGTTCTTTCTTACCCTTCATTGCAAAGCCTTCAAGTTGCTTCATGTATATCTCCTCTTCCAGATCCCCGTGAAGAAATGTTGTCTTCACATCCATCTGTTCTACCTCAAAATCAAAAGCAGCAACAACAGATAAAAGTAAACTAATAGAAGCTACCTTGGCAACAGGAGAAAAATATCACCAAAATCAATTCCTAGCACCTCGGAATAACCTTTTGCTACCAACCAAGCTTTGTATTTCTCCAACTTTCCTTATGCATTTGTCTTCTTCTTGAACACCCATTTGATGCCAATGGGTTTCCTACCAGCAGGCAACTCCACCAAATCCCATGCCTCATTTTTGTGCAAAGATTCCATTTCATCAACCATGGCCTCTTTCTAGAGTTTTCCATCCTCTGAATCTACTACTTCCTTCACAGTTCTAGGATCATCATCAGTAATATATAAAGAAAAATTTGAACAGAACGCAGATGGACTATACCTTTATGGTTGCCTTCTTTCTCAAACAGATCTTCTCACACCTGGAGTTTGTGGCTCTTCATCTTCTAATTCCTCCTCTGTTATAGAGTCTGATTCTTCCTCCTTTAGCTCAAACTCTATCTTCTCAAGTTCCTTTGATGGGACTTCATGTTTAATAAAATCTTTCACCTCTCTGAACACCACATCTCGGCTGTACACAACCTTCCTTGTTACTGGGTTCGAAAGCTTATTGCCCTTTAAACCATCCTTATACCCAACAAAGATGCACTTTTCAGATTTACTATCCTACTTGGTTCTTTTCTCCTTTGGAACATGTACATATGCATCACATCCAAATACCCTCAGATGTGAAAGAGGGGGTTTCTTACCAGTCCATACCTCTTGTGGAGTCTTATCCTCTAACACCGATGAAGGTGATCTATTGACCAAGTAACATGCTGTCTCCACCGCCTCTGCCCAGAATTCTTGTCCTAATCCGGCACCACTGAGCATGCTTCTTGCCCTTTCCATCAATGTCTTGTTCATTCTTTCTGCAGCTCCATTTTTCTCAGGTGTGTATGGAGTAGTCTTTTGTTGTGCTATACCACACTTCTTACAGAATTCTTCAAATTCCTTGTTGCAAAACTCTCCACCATTATCTGACCTCAACACCTTTATCTTCTTCTCTGTCTGGTTTTCCACCAGAGCCTTAAATTCTTTAAACCTGTCAAAGACTTCAAATTTATTCTTAAGGAAATATATCCATGTATTCCTTGAGAAGTCATCTATAAATGATACATAGTACATAGACTTATCCAGTGATGGAACTTTCACAAGTCCAAACACATCACTGTGCACAAGCTCTAATATCTGTTTCTCCCTCTTACCACCAGAGGGGAAACTTACTCGATTCTACTTCCCATATACACAATTTTCACAGAAATCAAAATCCAGAGAACTATTACTCATACCTTCTACCATACCTTTAACATGAAGTATTCGAAGGCCCTTCTCTCCAATATGTTGAAGCCTTTGATGCCACAACATGGTCTTCCGTCCAAAGACCACTAGATTTTTTGTTCCACTTTTAGGAACCACATAACTATTGCACCCATCAACAACAGTTCTACCTTGCAGCTTATACAGAGTTCCAATCCGAACTCCCCGCATCAATACCAGTGCTCCCCAAACCATCTTGCAGGTATCCTTCTCGAACACTGTTTTTACACCTGCATCATACAACTTTCTTACAGAAATCAAATTTCTAGCCAATGCAGGAATATGAAAAACACCCGAAAGTGTTCTAACCCTTCCACCTTGCAACTTAAACTTTACTTTTCAGCGACCAACAATTCTAGCCTTCTTGTCATCCCCCAAGAAGAAATCACCACCATCAAATTTCTCATATTCGCAGAACCACTCTCTATGAGGAGTAAAGTGAAAGGATGCACCTAAGTCAATCAACCATGCTTCATGATCTACATGTGTACTTGAAGAGGCCAAGTACACATCCCCACCTTCATCTGAGGTGGTTTTTGCCTCTGCAAAAGGAGCATCATCAGATCCTTTTCCTTTGTCAGGAGCTTTAGATTTTGTAGTGCCCTTCCTTTCCGCATTTGTAGCGCACCACCTTTACAGGTTTTCCTGGAGATTTAGATCTCCCTCTAGATTTATATCTCCCACTCAATGACTTATTTTTGTTTCTATTCTAGGACCGTCCTCATACAAACAAGGCATCACCATTCTGGCTCTCCATATTTTTCCGTCTCATCTCCTCCGTCAGCAAGGATGAGACTATTTCATCAAACTGCAAGGTAGTTGCATAGCTACCTATTGCAATAACTAGACTATCCCATGAATCTAGTAGAGAACACAACAAACTGATGCACTTATATTCATCTGAAATTTTAATATCAACAGATAATAACTGACTTACCACAGTATGAAATGCATTCAAATTCTTTGTCACCGAGTCTCCATCTTTCATCCTCAGGTTATACAGCTTTTTCTGTAGGAACAGTTTATTCACCAGAGACTTAGATTGGTACAAAGTCCCTAACTTGTCCCACAAAGCCTTAGTCGTAGCTTCCCCTGATACATTCAACAATACTGAATCTGAGACACACAATCGTATTGTGCTCTTTGCCTTCCGATCCAACTTCTTCCATTCTTCATTGGACACTCCCGTTGGTTTAGTACCCGGATCTACCGCGATCCACTGATCTTTATCTACGAACAGATCCTCCATCTTGAGTTTACATAACTCAAAACTTTGACCATTAAATTTCTCGATCTCTATCTTTCCACTGCTTGCCATCTTCTTTCAGCACTAGAATCTATCCCGCAGATCTCCCACTGAATAGGGTCTACCATAGGCTTGAGTGAAACCCCTGAGCAACAAAGGCATCCCCTTGAATCCAAAACAGCTCTGATACCAAATGTAGGTTTTAACCCCGTACAGAAGTTACCTGCATACGAATTCTAAAACAAAGAAAATAAACAATGCGAGAGAATAACACATAAAACACATATACACAGAGATTTTCCCCTGGATCCCAAAACCGGGACTACCAGCTTGATTTTTCATTATGTTCCTTTCAATGTTTCAATACATATTTATACATGATGAAGTATCCGATACCATGGACCAAAAACCATCGCGTCTAAAACCATGTTGAAAAACCATGCACAAAACCATAGGTAGGTCCGCCTAACCTAATATAGGGTCCAAAAAAAAAAAATCTGGGGCGCTGCCCCAGAACTCGTAGAGGGGGGCTACTCACCCCCCTCAAACCCCCTGGACAAGGGGGGCTATCGCTCCCCTGTGACCCCTCCGCTTCGCAATCGATGCAATGAAGGGGGGGCTCTGCCCCCCTCTAACCCCCGGTTAACTACATGGGCTAGTCGTGGAAATAATATAACACAACCCAACATGTGATTCTCCTAAGATTTTGTTCTCTGGGATGACTGGAGATCTGCAACTCAGATCAAAAATATGATCTTGCCATCATGATCCTTGCGAGATTCTGATACTTTTGAGTATAAATTTGGTTGCATTCTGACTCTGATGAATTTTAGCCTCCAAGGAATCTAGAATATTCCCTCAAGATTCTTCAAAGATTCTTCTCTGCTAGGAATCTAAAACTATGTTGCTCATATGGTGATTATGATTTCACCATTGCATTCCCTACGAAATTCCACTTAAAATGACTTTAAACTTCATATCACTCTAACAAAATGAAAATTTACCTCCCAGGAGAATCTTCAGGCATCAAGGAATATTCTCTGAGAATCTGTCTCAAAATGAATGCCATCATGGTTCTGCTTCTAGGATTACGTCATGGTTCCACACGACTCGAAGTTCTACCAAAACAGGGTTTTTCCATTTTTGGCTCGGCCTCCTCCGTCAGTTTTGCTGGTTCGTCCCCTCCATTGAAATGAACGGGTGGCATTTAAGTAAAATGTCCCCAACAAAGATTTCAATGTGAAGCCCCATGGGTTGTGGGTGGCAGATAATATTAATGATGGGTAGGTTGGGAGTTCCAACCCCACCAACCCCTGATTTAGTATGGTGCTTTATATTAATTTTTGGCATGGTTACATTTATTTGTTCGCCATTTGTGATACGTTGGTTTTCGCGTTTGTCATGGCCATTGTTTGGTGGTTGGTGAGACCACCCAGTGGGGGCTGGCCAAATGCGCCGAGGGGTTCAAGCCTCGCCGGTCTCAACTATTTGTTTGTTTATTTTTTGTGCTAACCTCCGTGTGGCAGGGTTTGACCACCTGCCACCATTATTTATTTTCAACATATAACACATGTTGGTGTCATGGGGTTCTGCTAGTCATAAGCCATGAGTAGTCTATAATCTTGTTCAGTTTCATCTTCATCACTATTGGATAAACCATCACTATCTTCATGTGTATAATAACTCCTTTTATTGACAACCTGTTTTCTATTTCCTTTTGCATATTCCTTTCCCTTTTCATTTTTATCTTTATGAGGACATTTGGCAACATAATGGCCAACTCTACCACAAGCAAAGCATTTGAATGGTAACTTTGAATCTTCCAGAACCCCGTTGAATCTTCTTGAAAAAATTTACCTCATCTTCTTCTTCTGAAATGTATCCTGGTTCATTGTGCTCTTCCTTTTCCTTTCCCTTTGTTGAAGCTTTAAAAGCGGCTTCTCTCATATCTGATGAACCTCCTTTCCTCATTTCAAAGGCAGTTAGGATTCCATGGAGTTGAGTCACAGTAATAGTTTGAAGATCCTATTTTTCGTCTATGGCAGACACTTTTGACTCAAATTTAGAAGACAAAGATCTCAAGGTTTTCTCAATTAAAGTAGCTTCCTTTATCTCTTCACCCAGATTCTTCATACAATTAACAATCTCATCTATACGTAAAAAGTAACTAGCAACACTGTCATCACTATGCATATTAAGAGTTTCATACTAAATTCTGAGAGTTTGAAGCTTAGCACATTTTAACTGAGAGTCTCCTTCGTAGCTCCGAACGGTTTTGTCCCATATCTCTTTCGCTGTCTTGAGTTGATGACTTTGACAAATTCTGATTCTGACAGACTTCCCAATAACGTATTGACAACTTTGGCATTGGTTTTGTATAACTTCTTACCTGCAGAGTCTGTAGGTATTTCTGCTGGAAATTGATATCCTCCTTCCACAATTTCCCAAACATCAGCTCCAAGTGATTGAAGATAGGCTCTGGTTCTTATTTTCCAATATACCAAGTTGCTCCCATTGAAGATTAGTGGTCTGATGGATCCCATGCCTTCGTGATTATTCATCTTGAAAGATCTTCCTTCAAGCGATCAAGCTTCTTCTGAAGGACCTACTCTGATACCAATTGTTGGAAATAATACTGAGAGGGGGGGTGAATCAGTATTATCAGTTCAATAATTTTTCATTTCCCAAATAGATTTATATATGCTACTTCTGTGAAGTGAACTAGAGTGTACATGCTACTGTTATTAGAGAAACTAGCGTATACCTAGAGAACTTATGATTTAATCAGATTATCATGTGTTGATCTTCAATCAGTGCATCAGTAACTTGTTAAACAGTGTAGTAAAACAATAATAAACAATCACACATAAGCAACACACATGAACACCAAGATTTAAGGTGGAAACCCAATGCAGGAGAAAAACCACCTGTTGTTGTCGTCTCTGTCTTCTTTTAATAATAAGAAAATCTATTTACAATCTTGTATTGGTGCAGAATCATACCAGTATGCAGGCACCCACCTGCAGAAGGCTACAACCTTCTCTCATTTTCCAGCTTCTATTGGAAGGGAGCTACAACCCCCTATCTCTTGTACTAGCCAATGTGTTTACTAGTACATAGGCGTCGGCCTATAAAAGGCTAAGACCTCCTCTTTTCTTCCAGGGACCACGTTTCATAAATTTTCAGACTGGGTGCTCCTAGCACACAACAATACACATGAAGGTGTTGTTTCATCAAATTTTCATACTAGACCCATCAAAACTTTAAAACTGCATCAACCAATAATCAGTAAATCTGAACTATTAGATCACTGTCACCAGAACACTGTGCTGAACCCAAAAACCTGCATCATCATTTAGAACTAGCTGCAACCTCAAAAATCATGCATCAGAATGTATACGCTACTTTACTGAACCCAACCTGCATGTATACGCTACTTCCTTTAATAAAACCTACCTATACCTTCAAAACTACTAAAACATAAAACTTCTGAATCAAGTTTGTACCAACCAGCAATATACTTGAACATCTACTGTCAATTTGCAGAGCTTTACATAGGCAGTAGCAAAGATCACGCTTCTCACTTATACAGTCAATCAATCAGATATCAAACTCCTTATGCATTCAATTTTACATTTAGATATAAGAAGACTTTATTGACAGACAGTAATAAAACAACAGAACTGATCAGATAGATCAGTCAGATCTGAAGAATAGGCTTTTCCTTTGTATACGCTACTTGGAAGAGTAGAACCTGTGTGTACACACACTTTTACCGAGACGAACCAGCGTATAGATCTGCAAATATTAACTCATAACTTCGCTGCTATTCCGAACTTCAGACAAACCCATATCATGACATTTAAAGAATAAAACAGGTGTACATAATCAAATCTAGCCCAACCAATATCAGATCATTCAATGATAAGTCATTTCAGGTCTCATGATCTTGATCCAACATTGAATTCAAGGTGCACAAAATATTTCAGATCAAATCACAAACATAGCCCCTGCAACATAAAATATACTTCAAATAGAAGTATTCCTTAGAAACCCTTTCACTTTCACACCCTGGCCTTATGATCTTCTCCTCCTTATATAGTTTTAGGCCTTTCTCAATACCTCGGACCAAAACCACTTAGGACCCATGGTATTCTTGGACAGGATCAAATAGTCATTACTCTGCTCAATATTGTGGGTTAATACTATGGTATTTACCCCTGGTATTGTCTCCTCTTGAATTTCCTTGATTTCCCAACATATACACGCTTTTCTTCTTGTAGAATTTAGTTCCATCTTCCTGCTCTTTTGTACCAATTCCCTGCTACATCTAAATGGACCTGTTACACTGTAGATTGCCTTTCATCAAAACTGAACTGACCTGTGAGTGAGTTGCCATCAAGGACAACACTTGTATCATAATGCCAACAAAATGTCTGCGACAGAGATTTCAATGTGAAGCCCCATGGGTTGTTGGTGGTGGATAATAATAACGACGGGTAGGTCGGGGGTTCCAACCCCAACAACCCCTCAATTTAGTATGGTGATTTATATTAATTTTGGGCGCGGTTACATTTATTTTTCCGCCATTTGTGATAAGTTGGTTGACGTGTTTGTCATGGCCGCTATTTTGTGGTTGGTGAGACCGCCCGGTGGGGGCCGACTACATGGGTTGGGTGGGTTCGAGCCCTGCTGGTCTCGGCTGTTTGTTTGTTTATTTGGTGTGCTAACCTCCAGGTGGCAGGGTTTGACCACCCACCACCGTTGTTTGTTTTCAACATATGTCACATGTTGGTGTCGTGGTGTTTGGCAGGGGTGGCAACCCGCTGAACCATTTTGGGTTATAATTTTAGCATGGACTGGTGGGGTGGCGGGGGTTATGGCTCGCCCCCTATTTTTAATTATTTTTTTATTTTCTTAACCAATAATGGTTATTTTTTAATTTGTCTAAAATAAGGGTTATTAGACAAATTAAGAAGGCCACAATTTTGCCCATTCCGGTGGCCAAATTCCGGTGACTGTTTCCAGTGCAATTTGTAGGTCCATTAACCCTGTGACTTTGCCAAGTCAACCATGAACTTTAACTAGACCTATCTCCTCCATACGAGCTCAAATTCGAGTTTCGTTTGTACCATTGGAATCAGGGCGGCGATGAGCACTTCAATCTGGTGCTATTTTGAGAGCAATATGATCACTTTTATTTTTGACCATTTTTTATCCCTCTTGGACTTCTGAGGGCGTCTGGAGCCACCTGGATCACCTTGATTACTAGTGCAATTATTTCTGATATCTCACTACTGCAGTTACTACCATATCAATGATATTAGTCTAGGAAGATGATGTAGGGACTAAACATATGATATATTATTTAAGTCAAAATATTAATGATATCGAAATCAAGTACACCCATGTAGAAAAGTTAGTTTTGGCGGCTATTCAAGCCATCCAAAGGTTTCATCATTATTTATTTCTCCAAAAAACTATGGTTGTTTCATATTGCAACCCTATGATTTATAGTTTGTCATGTCAACTACTGAGGGAAAATACTTCAAATGGATCGTCATCCTGCATGAGTTTGATTTGGACTTTATCAAGCCCAAATCCAAGAAATCCTTAGCTTTTAATGAGCTTATTTGCGACCTTCCCACTACTGATTCTGAATTGACTTTTGAAAATTCCATTCCAGATGGGTCGTTTCTTATCTCTTCATATGAACCATGGTATGGAGATATTCTTATATATCTCTAGACCTAGACTTTCTAGTCTGATACCTCTTGCTCCGAACGACGACGTATTCGATACCAAGCCAAGCATTACATAATCATTGATGATACCCTTTATTGTCATGGTATCGATACAATTTTCCGAAGATGCCTCACCCATGAGGAGGCCGAGAAGGTCCTCAATGAATGCCACTCGGGGGCATGTAGTGGTCATTTTTCTGGTTATGCCATCGAACATAAGATATTGCGTGCTAGTTATTTTTGTCCTACCATATTTCATGATTGCATTCTCATTGTCCAAAAGTGTCATGCATGCCAGATTTATGACTGTAAGATCTATGCTCCACCCAGTCCTATGCATCTTATTATCGCCCTAGGTCCTTTTTCAAAATTTGGTTTCCATTTCATGACATGTAACCCTCACTCGGTCGGGGCGCATGGCTATATCATTGTAGCAGTTGATTACTTTACTAAATGGGTTGAGACAATGCTTACATTTAACAATGCTGGAAAAACAACTACATATTTTTTCTTTAACCATGTCATCGCACGATATGGTGTTCCATAAGCCATAGTTACGGAGCATGGGAACACTTTCGCAATCACATGATGTCCAAATTAACTACCAAGTTGGGACTCTCTCATGAAAGTTCCACTCCCTACTACCCTCAAGGTAATGGGAAAGTTGAGGCTATTAATAAAGTTCTCTAAAAATGCTTCAATGTATGATAGGGGTCCATCAATCAAACTAGCATTTGATTATTTATGTTGCCTTATGGGCATACCGAACCTCTGTTAGGACTGCTACTGGATTTACACCATTCCAATTGGTTTATGTTTTGGAAGCAAACCTTCCGATTGAATGTGAGATTCCATCACTGAAACTTGTTGTAGAACTTCTTCCTTTTACTTATGTAGAAGAGGAATGTAGGAGACTCGGAGAGATGTCGCTATGGCTAATGAAGCCTATAAGAAAAGTGTCAAGGTGAAATATAACAAAAATTTCAAGCCTTTTGTCTTCTCAAAATGAGACCTTGTCCTTCTATATGACCAAGAATATGACAAATTAGAATCAGGAAAGTTCCAACCCATGTGGCTAGATCCATTTATTGTCAAGCGTGTTCTTGCTAAAGGGACATATGAGCTAGTTGATTTTGATAGAGTTCCAATGGCGCAACCTAGAAATGGGTTGTACCTTACGAAATACTATGCTTGATTTTTTTCATAGTGAACTGTGTACATACTGCATATAGGTGTGTTGAGTGTGTTTGCAGTGTGTCTCTTCAGAGTTGCCTACGGAATCTGTTGATCTCATTTGTGTTTGGTTTGCAGATGTCAACATCCTTTGAACCATATGTTGGTTATGCTGATGGTGCTAGTCGTAGTACTCAGAACCTATCTTTCATAGCGTGGGCTATCTTTGCTCCAAATGGTGAGTTAGTAAGTCTATGAGGGATTTGTATCGGTCGCTCTAGCAATAACATCGTTGAGTATAGAGCAGTGGTCAAGCTTATGTCTGATGTTATTTCACATGGTATCTATCGTTTAGTCATCAGACTTGACTCACAACTTGTAGTACTACAATTGACTAATGTCTATTTGGTTAGAAGTCCAACTATTCTTCGCATGTTCTTGAGGGTTCACCTTCTAGAAAGACACTTTGATTTCATCCAATATCAACATATTTCTAGAAATCTAAATACATTGACAGATACACTAGCTAATCATGTTTTAGATAGACATTTGCGACATATGTAAATAAATTTCAATACATATCACATCCATTGAAATTAATAATAGGAACATAAGAAACATTGAAGATAGTTTTATATATAAAGGTTTGGTTTTACAAAATTTGTGCCCGAGACACATATGGCCACATGGCCTATCATATCAAAACTACATGCAAATATGGCTATAAGCCTCCTAGTAGACTAATCATAGTGCTCATGATAACATGCCACTACATGAGCTATCTTGCGCAGTAGCCGACCAATACGACTTGGCACTCCAATAGTGTGTTTCTAAAGTCGCATAGGAAGTTGGTTGACCGTGGTTTCATCTATCCCATGTGTCAACCCCTCCATGTGGTGCTCTACCTCTGCTAGGGTCTCGACTACATTGAGATCTTATAGTACATCTCATCCTACTGCAACAACCTGTACTGGTGATACTGCCTGTTGTGGGTCTCCCACACGATGGAGATATGAAGCACCTATAGGATGAATGGGCCCAATATCTGGATAAGCAAATCAATAGTTTAGTCTCAGATACATTTAAAAACACACAATAAAAGGAAAAATGTAAAACTTAAAATTAAAAAAGGGCTGAAATTTCATAGCTATAGCACCCCACTGCTCGGCCTCAAGAAGCATGAGCTCAGGGTCTCTAATAAATTCCATCTCTTTGTATGGATAATCATCTATCATAATAAATTTCCTGTGTAGCCATCCGAAGAAGGTTGGCGAGAAACTGATCACTGACGGACCTCCATGTTGGGACATAAGATCAGGGAAAATTTTAAGAACCCCCCCCTAAATTTACATGTATAATAAATGGGCGAATCTCCATGGTATATAGGAAAAATGGAAGGCGATTTTATCAATAATATGATATGTATATATAATTTTTTGGCGAATCTCTCACCAGGCATGGCGAATATTTTACTCAATTATGAAATCTTGTTTTTATTGAATACACAAATGAAATCATTACATTTCTTTAAAATATCTTTTGAAATCAAAATTACCGAAATTACATATCGATAACCTAGTGGGTGTAGGATAAAATTCACCTGTGCCATTCATAGAAAGCATGAGAAAAAACTAATACTATATATAAAACCAAGAAAAAATAAAATTCATCACTTCTAGGGACCTCGTAACCACCCTGCCAATACACAAGTATGTTCCCGTTTGCAATTAGAAAAATTACCCAAATTACAATCTGTTTACTCCAGCATATTTTGGAAAGTTACAGAAGGATGACTAGTGCAATCAATCCATTCCTTTTAGCCTTGGATTTGTTTCAATTTAAAACAGAAGTATACAAATATACTTGTCCAATGTCTATGCTTTAACCATTCACCTTAAGATGTTTTTACAATATAATTTTCTAAGTCTATTTAATATCTTCATTATCATAAAAACCAACCTATATCCATCTTAACTCCACATCTACCACTCTCAGGGGGATGAAATCTATTTATCCCTCTGAGCACTTGGTAGACCCAGAATTAAGATGGATCTAAGATGATAGAATTTCCCCTTTAAATAGTCTATGCTCACATGAATACCATGGTATTACCATGGGTCAATAGCATGGGTTATCGTAAACTTAGAGCTTAAAAATTACTATTAGTAATTTATAAAAATTAATAAAATTAATAGTTGATTTTTATTTTATTTTTTATTTTAACCAAGCTAAAATGTTTAACATACATTAAATTACAACATCTATTTTTACTCTTGAACGGATCAAATATTTTTTCACTCTATGCTAGTTTTCATATCACGATATTTGAAACCTCTCGGGGGCTAGTAGATCCAGAGTAAAGATGGATCTATGTTGGTTTAATTCCCCCATTTAAATAGGCTACATTCCAAGTGAATACCATGGGTCAATACCATGTGCCATTTTTATTTTTATTAATACTAATATTATGGTTAATAATGTTTTTTTGCATGGTATTAATAAAAATCTAGTCCATGGTATTTGTCTCATAGTATTTTGCCCATTGGTTTCACCTAAATATAACGCATTTTTTGAGTGTCCCTAAATATAAGGTGACTTATGGAGTAAATATAAAAAAAATGTTTTATTTGTTTACCATACTTCTCGTTTATTTATATTTTTATTAAGTTACCATACCTCTTTTACAAATATGGTATTTGGCCCATAGGATTCACTTAAATAAAACCTCTTTCTTGAGCCTTCATAAATAGAATGAGGGTTATGGACTAAATATAAAAAGAGGTTTTATTTATTTACCATGCGTCTAGTTTATTTATATTTTTATTTATTTACCATACCTTTTGAGTAAGTATAAAAAGACGTTTTATTTATTTACCATACCTCCACTTTACTTCTATTTTTATTTGTTTACACCCTTCCATGTATATAAGGTGACTTATGGAGTAAATATAAAAAAATGTTTTATTTATTTACCATACCTCTCATTTATTTATATTTTTATTAATTTACCATACCTCTTTTATAAATATGGTATTTGGGTCTTTGGCCCATAGGATTCACTTAAATAAAACCTATTCTTGAAAATGGGCAAATGGATTCACTTAAATAAAACCTATTCTTGAAAATGGGCGAATGGAAGGTTGTAACTCCTAATTTCAAGGGCTAAATTTACCTTTTTTACCCTCTCCCTTAAAATAAGGTGGGCTATTTGAGGTGATTTGTAAAAATGTACTATGATACAAAATATTTGCCCACCAAAAATTTAAAACCCCTTAATTTAGCCAAAGGGCGAACATTCGCCCCTAAAATTTTCTATGCATAAGATCTATCCTCCTCCTCATACGCAAGACTCTTGGATCAATGGGCTCGAGTGTGATATGATGAGGTTGTAGCAATGGAATTCATTCTAAAGCAAAGGAGATCAAGATTGAACCATATCCAAAAAAATTCAATCATCCACCTCTTGCTTTAGTCAGTTTCTCTTTCATGTTGACCAACACTCCCTCACTCCAGTTGAAAATTGTTGGCTCCATACATTCTAGGGCATACTGCATGTATGACCTATTGGATACGTGAAGTGTAGAGCTACAAACCAATTTGGAAATGATGAATAAGATCATTATTAAAGACACATTCGGGGAATTTTGAGGTCTAAAATGGGCCTCCTAATAATAATGTACATCCAAAATAAACTTTATAAGAACCAATAAGGTTCAAGATGATGATGTCAACCATGGGGGACGATTCACCATTTTTGGAGTAAAAAAGTAAAAAGATTAAAAAATAATAAAATAATAAAACTACTTTTCAACTCATATTTTCAAATTATCTCCCTAATGTTTTACTCAAATTTCGAGCGAGAGTACTTTTTGTATGCGAAATTTAATTCCTCATCCAAGGGGTACCCATGTTGCATACTTTTGATGGACCCTGCTACATGGAAAATGAGAAATACATGAAAAAACATGATTGTAATCACATTTTTCATGTATTTCTCATTTTTCGTGTAGTAGGGTTCATTGAAAGTATGCAACATGGGTACTACTTGGATGAAGAATCAAAATTTTCATCTAATGAGCATTTCCGCTCAAAATTTTGAGTAAACCCATAGTGAGATAAGTTGAAAATACGAGTTGAAAAATTAGCTTTTTCTTTTTCCCTCTAAAATTTGATGATGTAATCTAATCTTATTTTACTATTTCCATTATTATTTTATAATTTCCTTAGGAGGCCCATTTTAGACCTCAAAATTCCCCTAATGACCGGTTCACATATTTTATGTTGATTTTCCCATCCCTAGTTGGTTGGGTTCGAGGTCAGCAATAAGTAGCAATATAATCCTTGATTGTCTCTCCACCCCTTCTCCCACCTAAGAAGGAGACGGGGGAACCTCTCATAGATAACCCAATTAAAAAATATATGTCCTCTACCTTTATCTCAAGCATATGTGCTCCTAATCTGAATGCCTGAGCTTGAACATCCCATGAATGAATAAGATATTCTAGCAGCTCCATCTGTTGCCTCATACCAAGAAACTAGAATAATTTCAGTAACCCACTATTTTTTAATGCCTGGATGGTAGCAGGGTCATTTTCTACATTCATATCTTGTTCTTCATGTTCTCTTTCCCTCAATATTAAGGCAATTTTGTTCCAATGAAGTCCTGAAACATCACAAGGAGACTCATTAGGATTCATTCCATGCAAAAAAGACTTGACAAATTTTGAAGGGAACTAGCATAATAGATTAGAGAATTGTGCCCAACGTACCCCTCAAAGTGAGACAATGCATTGTAGCACTGCCTCTAGTGCATTTTGACCGATACCAATGCTCCTTTTAACTTTAGGAGGGTGCGTTGATCCAGGGGTGAAATATTTGAGCCCAAGATCCTCAAAAATCAAAAAAATATGCATGAAATCACAAAATGCCACCATGAAATGAAAGAGAAAGGTTTTTTCTCTTACTTGGAAGTGACGACACTTGAAATGATCCACCAGATTGATCACAATTAGCTACAGAAGATCGAGGGCACAAAGTAATTAGAACTCTAACATCAAAAGGTAAATGTGAAATGGTAAAAATGAATTTTCAGTTTGATTACTTATGTCCATTTCTACCATTATTCCATTCGTATTTAATCATTCGACCTAGTTGTAATTCAGTTTTATCATGAAACATGTATTTTTAATCCTTTGTTGATGTTTTGTGTAGGTCGATAGCTATTTGACGGATTTTTTCGTGTTTTGAACAATTAATTTTGACTGAAGGGCATACTTTTATAAATTTTTAGGGCTCTATAAACTCATGGAAAAGGAACCCATTGGATTCCTCTTTCAGCTCTTTTCTGACTCCCAAAATATGAAAAATTTGTCGAGCACTTGTATTTTCAAACTTATTAAAGTAAATGAAAATACATCTACTCAATATAAGTTTAACCCTTTTCTGGACTGAGATAGACTAACTACGAAAAATGAATACCTTAGTCGAACATGGCTAAGAGGTTCTCCTGAGTATTGTTTTCTTCCTTTTCGGACTCAAGAGAATATCTATGAAAAGGAACATTTGGATTTTTCTGTTTTGCCTCTTTTTCAAACTCTCTAAACGTCAAAAAGATGTCGAGTTATACCTTCGCTGGACTCATTAAAAATCAAACAACGATGGACTCGTTGATCATGATGGGACCGAACCACTCCTTATCAAGGTTCGTTAGATATAGTTGTAGGGATTTATCCGAAGGATGAACTTACATATCAAGCATATTATGTTATCCTCCTAAAGATTGTTAAAAAATAAAGAGGTATTGACCAGAAATGGTAGGGGAAATTGGGAAAATAGGGTACTCCACTTGTTAATGGTAGCAAGTTGTTCTTGAACACGAAACTCTTCCACTTCATCTTCGTGGTTGTTGGGTTGGGAATTTTTCTTGTATTTTGGTTCATTGTACCTTTTCAAAGCCTCCATTTTTAGATTTGGATCAATGCTACCAACTCTATCCAGTGTCGTCATTGTGTTCAAGAGATGCCATTCAATAAATATCTACTATGATACTCTTAAACCTTCATTCCATATATGTCATTCCTAGACCAGTTCAATATCATCGTTATATGTCTCAAATCATGATACCTATTTCTTGTCGTTGATGGGGGATACGTCAAGACCCTCCTGTGACAGGTCACTTCCTGTTGACATCAACTCATTATCCAGGAATTTGACTTCGAAACTCACTCTTCATTACCTTGGTGCTTGAATACATCAATGTCAAGTTTCCTCTCTCACACCTATAAGTTTACATCATTGGCCTTCGACCGACAGATTTTGTGCGGTGTTCGACTTCAACTCATTCATTCACACCATACGGATTGTACTGTAGTACCTTCAGAGGGATTAACATCATTGGTGCTTTCTCTTGTGTCTATTAACAACTTACATCATTAGATGGTAATTAGATGGTTTCTACCATGTTTGACTCCAGCTCATTGATTCACATGGTTAGACTCGTATATTTGGATGATTATGTGAACAAGATAGAAGACCCTAGATCTAGTTCCATCCATCCAGGTTGCAATTTCAGGATTGATACAAGATCCCAATGTATGATGGCTATGATCATACAGTCATTCATCCATTCATGGGTCCAACTTTTGTCATCAGTGGACTTGTCTATTTGATCATTATACATGTAATGTTAGCTTATATGTTGAGCATGGGTATGTCTCTCTCAACAAAGATGTCATGATGTAAATCTACTATAATAAAAGATGATCTCATCGTTTGTTCTTGATCTTGACTTGGCACAAGGTAAAAAGCTTCACTCATCAGATGTCATTTCTGACTTTGAACTTTAGGGGGCAATCTGTTATAGGCCATTTTGTCACACCTGGTCAATATGCCTATTAACTGGATCAATCAACATCCTTTTACCCCTTGTCATCTCCCTTTCACAAAGCCTTAAGCATGACTCTCCCTAAGCCCTAAATGTTTGGCTTTAACTGCTTCATTCTAGTGCTTTTAAGGCCCAACGCACCCTTAAGCCTTAGGAGACTTCGTTCACCATCAAGTTGACCCTCTCTATACTTGCGTTGATCATTAGCAGATTGCTCCTTACTAAGGGTGTGCTGATTCTAGAAATTCAAGAAAAATAAAAAGAATCTTGAAGCTTCCTCTTCCACAATCATCCATAGGTTGTTCTAACCATTTACCTTGGATGAAAGTCTTGAATCCTATCTTATCCTACCTTGGATATTTCACCCCTTATCCCTTGAGCTCATCCTCCCATCAAGAGTGGATCTCAAGCCTAGATTGGTAAATGGATAAGAATTCCTAAACTACCATCCTCTCCTATATATTTATTGCCATCCATAGGCTAGGGGTTGGATTTTGAAGATAGATTCTACCCTCATGTTGTTGTTGTGAGAGTCATTATTCCATGCATTAGGGTGACATAGAGGTACACTTTCTGACAAGGAAGAACAAGTCAACTTGGAGGAGCTCTTCTACAAGATCAACTCCTATATTTGGTTGTAACTCTCTCCATTTCTATTAGTACAAAGAGATCGTTGTTTTCCTATATGTGATGTTTTGATTTCATGGATTTCAATACCATGTTGATCTATTGAATGAAGTGATTGTATGATACTACATAGATGTCATAGATCTTTGGCTTATGTTGTCTAATTGTGTAGCTTTTAATTATAACGGTCAGAGCTAGTATTAGAGCATACAAGCTAAGCGACAAACAAAGCCTACAACGGATTATAGGTAAGCTTCATCCCGTTGTCCGTTTAATTTAAGGAAAACATTGGTTTCTTTGCCTTTGTTGTTCTAGACTAGGCCATCAAGTCTAGGGAAGATACTTATGTCCACAATTGTAGATTATGTATATAATAGTGTATACTTCACTTCATTTTTATCAAATTTTCCTTTTAAATGTGAGGGTTTTAACAAATTTTTCATAATGCTATAATATTTTTGTGGACTTGAATTATTTCATTTTCTAAATGTTCTAAGTTTTGAGTGTATACTCCACTAGAAGTTAATAAAAATTTCTTCTTATGAATACTTTTACCTTGACATTATCTTTCTAATCATTTGCATAACTTTATTGCCTTTGAGGATGGGTGGCTTGTCCATTCAAAGAAATTTTAAAAATGTAACACAATTGAACTCCAATAAAAAAGTCCCAACTAATTGTTCTATTTTTTTTTTTCAATCAAGGCATCAAATTTTTAATGAGATTGTACTTTCTCATTATCTAAAATGAATTTTTTGAATGCATAAATAGATTAAATTAGTGTGTTGCAAAAATCTTGAGAGACTTGGATTTTATAGACTCCACAACTGAAAGAGACATGGATTATATAGACTCGACAACTCAAATTTATAATTTACATGTATTTAAATAAAATTTAGGTACAAACTCCACAACTCAAATTTGAAATTTGCACAATTTTAGATAAAATTAATAAAAAATAAAAATAAAACCTAAACAATTTCTATTCTTATTAATTAATTATTTTTTCAAATCTATTTCTCGCATTAGAAATTCAAATATTTACATCATATATGAGAGATTCTTTGTCTTTGGCTTGGCACTTGGGAAACTAGAATAGAAAGAAAATAGTATGGATTCAATGTAGGAATTTACAGGGTAAGTTCCTCAGACAGAACACCAAAGGACACCACTCACAAACAGATCACAGATCAATACACCAGTATTGTTGACGTGGTTAAAACCCTCAAAGAGGGAAACAGTCCGTAGCTTGAGCCAACGTGGCCACTTTAGGCAATTTATTAATAAAATAATGTAAATTTACATAAGCTTCTCTCATGAACAGTTACCCTACAAATGACCCTCCATGCTCTTTAAATAGAGATCATGGACCAATCGGGTGTTAAGCCACGGATCAAGTGTTGGTAATACCGAGGAGAGAATGAACCGTCGAATCACCACATATCGTGACCGTCGGATTGTAAGTTACAAAAGTACATACTAAAGAAACACACTTTACCTAAATCTACACTAGACCAAGTTATACTTAACTATTTGTTGGCATTATGATTCAGGTTTGGCGCTATGGCACAGGTGTTGTACTTGATGGCAACTCACTCAAGTGGCAAATCCTTGTTCAGGCTCTCAAAATGATAGAAAATAAGGGGTTCTCAGGTACTCCGTTCAAAAGGTGTGGACCCGCAGGCACGCCATTCACAAAGTGCAGTCATGTCCACAGGATATCCGACTAGAAGGTACGGACCCCAGTACACACACTTTCATGCAGAGAAAAGCGCACGCACGTGGGAAATCCTATGGTGGTCCATGGTATTTAGTCCGACGTATATGATCATATGGTTTTGGTCTATGGTATAGCATCTAAATTATTGAACCCCGGTTTTGGGTCCCTTGTATTGGTTTTCTATGGTTTTGATCCATGGTTTGAATAAGGGATTGCCTATAAAAAGGAAAGGAGATCATTTGGCTAGTTACTTGTGAAATTTGAATATCTTAAGATATGAAATTTTGGGTGATCGGTTTGAAAAGCTAGATCTAAATCAAGGTAAAATCTATAAATTGTAAGGCGGATCTATTGATAGGTTGTGATCTCTCTGGCGCATGATTAGATATGTGGATCTGACTATCTGTGGCACATTGGAGGACTGTTAATTTGGCTCTATTTGGAGGTCCACAGGCAATCCACAGCGCAGGTGCGGGGGTATGTAGTGCAGCAGAAGGCGCAGGTGCGGGGGTACGCAGCGTAGCAGAAGGCGTAGGTGCGGGGGTCCGCAGCACAGCAGAAGGTGCAGGTGTGGAGGTAAGCAGAGCAGCAGAAGGCGCAGGTGCGAGGTACGCAATGCAACAGAAGGTGCAGGAGTGGAGGTATGCAACACAGCAAAAGGCGCAGGTGCGGGGGTCCACAGCGTAGCAGAAGGCATAGGTGCGGAGCTGCGCAGTCCAGACACAGAAGAACTGTGGATATTCGCAGGTTTCTATTGGTGAAGTTGTGGACTTTTCTTAAAATACTTGTTGGCTTCCTTTTATCTATTGCTGCAGAGTTTTGGGTTTAGATTACTGGTATTGCTTTTCTGGTTACTGCATTCTGAGAAGTTATTGGTTGACTCATTGGGTGATTGTAAAAGGAGATTGGTTGATTCACATGTACTTGATGATTATTTGATGTTCATGGATCCAGTTTGAAAATTTATGAAATGTGGTCCTTGGAAGAAAAGAAGTAGGTCAGCACCTACATACTAGTAGATCAGCTAGTACAAGAGCTAAGGGGGTTGTAGCTCCCTTCCAGGAGAGACTGGAAAATGAGAGAGGGTTGTAGCTCTCAGCAGGTTGCAGCCTGGATACTGGTAAAGGACTGCACCAGTACAAAATCATTGTAAAAGAAGTTTCTAATTGAAAGAATATAGAGACATATTGCAGCAGGTGGTTTTCACTCACATTGGGTTTCCACCTTATATCTAGTGTTCTTTGGTGTGACTATCTATTTTTGTTGTTCTTACTCATTATTTGATACTGACATACAAATTAATGATCAATATCTGAAGAATAAATTAAAGTATAAATCTGGAAGATATATTGAATAGAATTTGATACTACTGATTCACCCCCCCCTCTCAGTATTATTCCCAACAATTGGTATCAGAGCAGGTCCTTCTGAAGAAGCTTGATCGCTTGAAGGAAGATCCATCATCATGAGCAACTACGAGAGAGAAGCATCTATCAGGCCACCAATTTTTGACGGGACAAACTTCGTATATTGGAAGGTAAGAGTTACTGCCTATCTTCAATCTCTTGGTACAGAAGTCTGGGACATCATAGATACAGGGTACACTTTTCCATCAGCAACTCCTACAGATCCGGCTGAGAAGAAGAAATATGAAACAAATGTAAAGGATGTCAATACTCTGTTAAGATGTCTATCTCAATCAGAATTCATGAAGGTTATGCAGTATAAATCCGCAAAAGAAATATGGGACAAGATTGTTCTGAGCTATGAAGGAGATGAACAGGTAAAACGAGCAAAACTTCAAACCCTCAGAATTCAGTATGAAAATCTTAGAATGCACAATGATGAAAGTGTGGCTAACTATTTCCTTTGTGTAGATGAGATTGTTAATTGTATGAAAAAATTGGGTGAAGAAATAAAAGAGGCTGTTGTGGTTGAAAAGGTTCTAATATCTTTGTCCCCTAGGTTTGAATCTAAAGTTTCTACAATAGAAGAGAAAGAAAATCTACGAAACCTTACCATGTCATAGCTGCACGGAATTCTGACTGCTTATGAAATGAGGAAAGGAGGACCATCAGACAGGAGAGAAGTTGCCTTCAAGGCTTCAGGCAAAGGAGATTACTACGAGTCAGGATACGTGTCAGAAGAAGAAGAAGAATCAAATTTTGTCAAAAACCTTCAACGGGGTGTTGGACGATTCCGAGGTAAGTTACCTTTCAAATGCTTTGCTTGTGGAAGAGTCGGTCACTATGCTGCCAAATGTCCTCATAAGGATAAGATTGACAAGGGGAAGGAACCTGTTAGATGGAACAAGAAACATAATGCAAATAAGAAAAGCTATTACACTCATGAAGATAGTGATGGAATTTCAAATAGTGACAAAGATGAACGAGGTAATTATAAACTTTTAATGGATTTTGAAGATGATGATTACATGGATGCTATAGATGAAGAAGGTCTTTATGAAGAGATTTCTAAACTCAAAATTTGTTTAGAAGAGAAAAATATGATTATTTATTCTCTGCAATGTCAACTGGCTGAAAGGGAAAACATCATGAAAAATTGGAATGTGAAATTGTTGGTCTTAGAAAAGAGATTGAGAAAACAAAAGCTCTTAATCTTAAATTTGTTAAAGGATCTGAAACTCTGGATGAGATTATCAATGTGTAGCGTTCCCCACTAATCAAGACAGGTCTGGGATATAATGGAGAAGCATCTCAAGCATCCACCTCCAAAAGCTATCTTGATGAAGCAAGAAGGAGCGAGCAAAGGCCTAATAGAAATCATCAAGGACAGTTTACCTCAAGAATGAACAAAGACTATCAAGAAAATTGGGTGCAATCTACCTTAAGGACAAACAGAAGCCACAACCAGCCACAGGTAAAAGCTTCCCAATTTTCCTCAAGAATGGATGTTAGTAGAAACTACAATCGGTTGGTTGATAGATTTGAAAATCGCAGGAGTTTCTTCAATGGCCAATGTTTCTCTTGCCATAACTTTGGTCACAAAGCAGCTCAATGTGTTGCCTATAAGACAATCATGACTAGAGAAGCTCAAAAAAAAAGATGACTGGAATCACGAAAAGGATCTATAACAACTTTTCCGCCCTTGAAAGTGAAATTGAATGTTCTATTTGTAATAACTCCGGTCATGAAGATTCTGAATGCAGGAGCAGGTTTCGGAAGACAACTCGGAAGGAACAAACCTCAAATTCCAAAACATGGAGAATGAAGGAACCGCAACCAGAAAGATGTGGGATAGCTTTATATGCAGAAGGACAAGAAAATCAATGGTACATCGACAGTGGATGTTCGAAGCATATGACAAGTGATAAAGAAATCTTCAATCATATAGTGCTTTAGAAAAGGGAAAGAAAGTTTCTTTTGGAAATGATACCCCTGCAGTCATAAAAGGAAAAGGCACTGTTTAGTTGAAAGAAAAAGTCAAAGCTGGAAATGTTTTGTATGTTGATGGCTTGAAGCATAATCTACTGAGTGTCAGTCAGATGTGCGATCAAGGAATTGAGGTAATATTTCGATCAAATGGATGTAGTGTTCGTGATCTTGATACAGGAAAAACAATGATCAAAGGCATAAGAACTCCAAATAATTTATACATATTTGAAGAAGGACAACAACAATGCTATTTGAGCAAAAATGATGAACACTGGTTATGGCACCAGAGGTTGGGGCATCTAAGATTTTCACAGATAAGGAAAGCATGCAAGTACCAGGCAGTTCATGGTCTTCCAAACATCAGAATTCCAGACAACAAAATATGCAAATCATGTCAGTTTGGTAAGAAAACCAAAACTAACTTCCTTGAGAAGGAAGGATCAACTAGTAGGCCACTTGAACTTGTCCATACTGATGTATGTGGACCATCTAGGAAAAGGTCACCTCGAGCAGAAGAATATTTCATATTATTCATTGATGACTTTTCCAGGATGTGTTGGATAGGACTTATGAAGCACAAAGATGAAGCCTTTGAAAAGTTCAAATCATTCAAAGCCTTGGTGGAGAATGAATTAGATCACAAAATCAAATGCCTCAGGTCTGATAGAGGTGGGGAGTTTACCTCGAATGAATTTTTTGACTTCTGTGAAGAACATGGAATAAGAAGGGAATTCTCTACAGCTAGGACTCCTTAGCAAAATGGAGTAGTGGAAAGGATGAACAAAATGGTTCAACAAATGGCTCGTGCTATGCTTGATGAGTCTGGAACTCTCGCAACCTTCTTGGGTGAAGCTGCATTTGTTGTGGTTGTTATTCTCAACAAAACAAATGTTCGAGTGAACAGCACTCAAACTCCTCATGAGCTCTGGTATGGTGAGACTCCTTCGGTAAAACATTTCAAAATTTTTGGAAGCAAATGCTATATTAAGAATAATGATGAACATCTTGGAAAATTTGAACCTAGAGTAGATGAAGGCATTCTCCTTGGTTATTCTCCCCACAGCAAAGCATACAAGTGTTACAATAAAAGACTTGGAAGAATTGTTGACAGCATTGATGTAGTGGTTGATGAAGAAGGAAACATTCCTAGGCAAGTAAATTATGAAAATATCGAAGAGGATGAAGTCCATCCTTCAAATCAGACTGATGATGAAAAAGAACCTCAAGAGGCACCAGAGGAACAGATAAGGATAGAAGAGAAGACTCCATCCAGGTACGTTCAGAAGAATCATCCAGAATCTCAAATTTTGGGGCAGAAAGAGGCAGGTATACAAACAAGAAGAACAATTGCAGAAGCCTCAAGCTATTTGGCATTGCTCTCCTCCACTGAACCACAAAATGTAAAAGAGGCATGCAAAGATGAATGCTGGGTCAAGGCAATGGATGAAGAACTTGAGCAGATTGAAAAGAATAACACTTGGGAGTTGGTTCCTAGACCAAAAGATAAGAATGTTATAGGGACAAAATGGATCTTTAAAAACAATTTGAATGAAAATGGGGAAGTGATTAGAAACAAGGCCAGACTTGTTTGTAAAGGGTATGCTCAACAAGAAGGAATAGACTCTGAAGAAACTTTTTCTCCCATTGCTAGACTTGAGGCCATCCGAATGTTCCTTTCTCTCTCAAGCTTTCAGAAGTTCAAAGTATTTCAAATGGACGTGAAATCAGCCTTTCTGAATGGAGACTTAGAAGAAGAAGTGTACATTGAGCAACCAGATGGTTTCATTCTTGGGAATGATCCAAATCTTGTATGCAGACTAAAAAAGGCTCTCTATGGGCTTAAACAGGCTCCAAGGGCTTGGTACTACCGTTTGGACAAATATCTTCATCAACAAGGTTTTTCAAAAGGATCAGCAGATAGCAATCTGTATATAAAAATTGAAAATGACAAATTGCTAATACTTGTTGCGTATGTAGATGATATTATCTTTGGCAACAATGAAGAAGCTATGAGTCAAAGCTTTGCCTTGGTGATGCAGAAAGAATTCGAAATGTCTTTGCTTGGAGAACTGACATATTTTCTTGGATTACAAATCCAACAAAATGAAGGCGGTATCTTTTTGTCTCAAACCAAGTACCTCAAGCAGATTTTGAAGAAGTATGGCATGGAAGATCCAAAACTAGTATGTAAACCTATGGTTACAGGATGCAGCCTCAGTGCAAATGATGAATCAGCAGCAGTGCATCAACCAACCTATAGATCCATGATTGGAAGTCTGCTTTATTTGACAGGTACCCAACCAAATATCATGCACGCAGTAGGAATAGTTGGAAGATTTCAGGCAAATCCAAAGGAAACTCATCTTCAGGCAGTTAAGAGAATCTTCAAGTACCTTCAAGGAACTCAAAACTATGGCTTATGGTATCCTAGAGATACAGATCTCACACTTCATGCTTATACAGATACAGATTGGGCTGGAAGCGTGGATGATAGGAAAAGCACTAGTGGGGGTGCATTCTTCATGGCTTCTAGATTAGTATCTTGGTTCAGCAAGAAACAAAGTTCAATTGCTTTATCAAGAAGAGTATGTGGCTGCTGCATCTTGTTGCACACAACTTCTTTGGATGATGCAAACCTTGCAAGACTTTCAAATCACTTGTACTCCACCTATCTCCATCCTATGTGATAATACAAGTGCTATCAGCATTTCAAAGAACCCAGTCATGCATTCAAAGATCAAGCATATACCTATCAAATATCATTTTCTTCGGGAACAAGTGCTTGAACAAAAAGTCAAGTTGGAGTATGTTCCTTCTAAGGAAGTTGCTGATATATTCACCAAACCACTGCCCAGGGAGACCTTTGAATACCTCAGGCAAAAGCTAGGGGTAGTTGATGCATCATCTTGTTGTTGAATCTTATCTGTTTCAGAAATTGTTGGTTGTATGCGAGTTTCATATGGGGTATACGCGTACATTCATTGGTTTATGGATTGGTCAAAGACCATCTGGCACAGGTTCAGGGGGATCATTTATTCTTCTAATAATACATTGTTGGCATTATTATAGAAGATATTGGAGGAGAAAGTTCAGAAGGATGCTGATCTGAATATTGCTGCTAATATTTTGTCTCTATGTCTTATATCTCTTTTGTCAAGGTCATTTATGGTGTATGGTGGATTATGGTTCTTCTTGAAGAAATTTTCTTTTACAGATCTGGCCTACAGTCAGGGGGAGCATGATCAGCTCAGCAGAGTAGAGTTTTCAGCATGTTCTCAGGGGGAGCATAACCCTTTGCCCTTGATGACAAAGGGGGAGAATGACTTTGAGGATCTTGGGGTTGCCATCAAGTCCAAAGGGGGAGATTGTTGGCATTATGATTCAGGTTTGGCGCTATGGCACAGGTGTTGTACTTGATGGCAACTCACTCAAGTGGCAAATCTCTGTTCAGGCTCTCAAAATGATAGAAAATAAGGGGTTCGCAAGTACTCCGTTCAAAAGGTGCGGACCTGCAGGCACGCCATTCACAAAGTGCGGTCATGTCCACAGGTTATCCGAACAAAAGGTGCGGACCCCAGTACACGCACTTTCATGCAGAGAAAAGCGCACGCACGTGGGAAATCCTATGGTGGTCCATGGTATTTAGTCTGATGTATATGATCATATGGTTTTGGTCCGTGGTATAGCATCTAAATTATTGAACCCCGGTTTTGGGTCCCTTGTATTGGTTTTCTATGGTTTTGATCCATGGTTTGAGTAAGGGCTTGCCTATAAAAAGGAAAGGAGATCATTTGGCTAGTCACTTGTGAAATTTGAATATCTTAAGATCTGAAATTTTGGGTGATCGGTTTGAAAAGCTCGATCTAAATCAAGGTAAAATCTATAAATTGTAAGGCGGATCTATTGATAGGTTGTGATCTCTCTGGCGCATGATTAGATCTGTGGATCTGACTGTCTGTGGCACATTGGAGGACTGTTAATTTGGCTCTATTCGGAGGTCCGCAGGCGATCCACAACACAGGTGCGGGGGTACGCAGTGCAGCAGAAGGCGCAGGTGCGAGGGTATGCAACGCAGCAGAAGGCACAAGTGCAGGGGTCCGCAGCGCAACTGAAGGTTCAGGTGCGGAGGTACGTAGAGCAGCAGAAGGCGCAGGTGTGGGGTCCGCAGTGCAGCAGAAGGTGCAAGAGCGGAGGTACCAGCGCAGCAAAAGGCGCAGGTGCAGGGGTCCACAGCGCAGCAGAAGGTGTAGGTGCGGAGCTGCGTAGTCCAGACACAGAAGAACTGCGGATATTCACAGGTTTCTATTGGTGAAGTTGCGGACTTTTCTTAAAATATTTGTTGGCTGCCTTTTATCTATTGCTGCAGAGTTTTGGGTTTAGATTACTGGTATTTCTTTTCTGGTTACTGCATTCTGAGAAGTTAGTGGTTGACTCATTGGGTGATTGTAAAAGGATATTGGTTGATTCACATGTACTTGATGATTATTTGATGTTCACGGAACCAGCTTGAAAATTTATGAAACGTGGTCCTTGGAAGAAAAGAAGTAGGTCAATACCTACATACTAGTAGATCAGCTAGTACAAGAGCTAAGGGGGTTGTATCTCCCTTCCAGGAGGGACTGGAAAACGAGAGAGGGTTGTAGCTCTCAGCAGGTTGCAGCCTGCTTACTGTAAAGGACTGCACCAGTACAAAATCATTGTAAAAGAAGTTTCTAATTGAAAGAAGATAGAGACATATTGCAGCAGGTGGTTTTCACCCACATTGGTTTTCCACCTTATATCTGGTGTTCTTTGGTGTGACTATCTGTTTTTCTTGTTCTTGCTCATTATTTGATACTGACATACAAATTAATGATCAATATCTGAAGAATAAATTAAATTATAAATCTGGAGGATATATTGAAAGAATTTGATAATACTGATTCACCCCCCCTCTCAGTATTATTCCCAACACTATTTCCTATGTGTCGGAATATCCTAACATCCCCCCTTAAGAACAACTTGGGATAGGATTGAAGGATGTACAAATATGACACAATAGGAGAAGGAAGGAGGCATTAGAGCCTATCCCCCCTAGTGACAACTCCCTGAACTCCAACCATAAATCGAAGTTTAGTAAACTTCGCCTCTGTGAGAGCCTTTGTAAATATGTTTGCAACTTGATCATCTGTTGAACAATATTGCACTTCAAGAACATGGTCATGAATGAGCTTTCTGATGAAGTGCATGTGCAGTTCAATGTGTTTGTTGCACTGATGTTGGACTGGATCTTTGTATAGTTGAATGGCACTTTGATTATCACACCAAAGTGTAGTCGGATGTTGCTGCTGAAAGCCAAACTCTGCTAGGATCTGACGAAGCCACAGGGCTTCCTTACTAGCTTCTATGACACCATGATACTCTGCTTCTGCTGAAGAAAGAGAAATGGCACTTTGTTTCTTGCAAGCCCATGTAATAGGTCCTGAACCAAGAGTGAACACAGAACTTGCAGTAGACTTCCAATCATCAAGGTCACTAGCCCAATCAGAATCAATGAAACCAACCAATAGAGGAGATGCTTCTGCACTATAATGAATCCAAAACTGAACTGTACCTCAAACATAATGAAGTATTCTTTTAGCTGCTTTCCAATGACTTTCATGTGGGTTTTGCATAAACCGAGCAATAAGGACAACAACAAAGGAAAGGTCAGGATGAGTATGGGTCAGATACAAAAGTTTTCCTACAAGTTCATGGTATAAGGTAGCATCAACTTCAGGGGAAGTACAAGTGACTGAAAGTTTGGCTCCAGACTGAAAGGGAGAAGGGGTTGGCTTACAGTCTTCCATGTGAAAATGGCGTAGAAGATCACAGGCATACTTGGACTGGGAAAGGGAAATACCTTCCTTGGATTGCAAGACTTGAAGACCAAGAAAATAATGCAAGTGTCCTAAGTCTGTCATTTCAAAATTATTTTTAAGGCTGGACTTCACATGGTTTATAAGGTTGGGATCACTACCAGTAAGGATAAGATCATCAACATAAAGAACAAGAATGATAAGAGACTTGCCCACTTTCTTGGTGTAGACAGTATTGTTAGAATGACACCTAGAAAAGCCAGTTTCTAAAAGAAAGCTATCCATTTTGGCATACCAAGCCTGAGGAGCTTGCTTGAGACCATAAAGGGATTTCTTAAGCCGACATACAAGGCTAGAGTTTTTTTGTATAAATCTAGTAGGTTGTTCCATATAGATTTCTTCATGCAAGTCCCCATGCAAGAAGGCAAATTCAACATCCATCTGATGGACTTCCATTTTAAAGACGCAGTAAGGGAAAGAACAAGGCGGATAGAGTTCATTTTGGCAACAGGGGAGAAGGTTTCAGTATAGTCAATGCCTTCAACTTGTGAAAAACCCTTAGCAACAAGACAAGCTTTATGTTTATCAACTTTTCCATCTGGTCCATACGTGGTTCTGTAAACCCATTTGCATCTAACAAGTTTTCGTCCCTTTGGTAGAGGAACAAGATCCCATGTATCGTTTGCCAATAATGAACAATATTCTTCATTCATAGTTGCGTCCCAATATAGATGGCCTGAAGCTTCTGCAAAGGTGTCAGGATCATAATTCGTTGAAGCTTGAGCCAGTAAAGAAGAGGCTCTATCGAACTGAGAACGTGTACGTTGTTGATCTGTAGGATCACCAGCAAGAGTGCCTACTGCATCCCCGAATAGCACAGAACCATTTTGGAAGCTGAGGAGCTGAAGGAGGATCCTGAGAAGGTGGCAGAGGATTGTCATCCTTGCTTTCATCATTTGAAGAAGAAATATTTTCAAAAGTAGAAGAGATAGAGAGAGGTGGCACATCCGCCGAACTAGGCTCGTAGGCCGATATATTTTCAGCAAACTTTACATCTCTTCTAATGATAAAATTTTTGGACTTAAGTGGAATAAGTCTATATCCTTTGACATCTTCAGAATATCCAACAAAAATACATTATTCACTCTTAGGTTCTAAAGCTTTATTCTTCTCATCTGGAATATGGGCCCATGCTTCACTTCCAAAAACACGAAAGTGACTTACATCTGGTTTAATTGAGCTTCTTCTGGAGTGATATTCTTTAAAACCTTAGTAGGAGTGTGATTTATTATGTAATTTGCATAGTTAATTGCTTCTGCCCAAAAAATAAGACTAAGTCCTTTAGATTGAAGCATACAATTAGCCATTTCCTTTAAGGTGCGATTCTTCCTTTCAGCTACATCATTTTGTTGTGGAGTATATGAAACAGTATGTTGCATTTGAATTCCATTCTTAGTGCAAAAGTTGATGAATTTGTTGTTAACATATTCTTTGCCATTATCAGATCTTAGCTTAAGAATTTGATGTCCAGATTGTATTTCAACAAAGGCCTTAAAGGCCAAGAACATGTTAAATACTTCACTCTTGAGTTTTAAGAAGTATACCCAAGTGCGTCTGGAGAAATCATCAATGAAAGTTAAGAAATACTTGTAGCCAGAGAATGAAACAACTGGAAGTGGACCACATAAATCACTATGCACAAGCTGTAAAGGGGTTGAGGCGTGCCAAGAGGCACGTTTTTCAAAACTATCCCGAAGATGTTTTCCAAGTACACATCTGGAACAAACACCATCTCTGCGAGATACCATTGGAAGACCTATCACCATATTTTCTTTACATAGATTCTGAAGGGAGCGATAGTTTAAGTGACCAAATCGCTCATGCCAAAGTTTGCTCACTTCATCATTATGAGCAACAAATACCGAGGGAGGATTTGATGACCCAAAGTTGTTAAACTTATACAACCTTGTAGAATCATCAACAATTCCAGTAGCTAGAATCTGTCTAGGATCTCTTAGGTCCTTAATTACAACATGGTGAGGTGAAAATTCAATGATTTTACCTTCACCTGAATGAGTTATCTAATATATAGATAGAAGGTTGTAGGATAAGGTTGGAACACATACATCATTAAATTGGCCATTGTCTATATGAACAGTTCCAGTCCCTACGACACTAAGAGATCTATCATCACCAACATATATATTTTAGTGTTACAATCATTTAAAGAAGAAAACATGGCTTTGTTTTTGGTCATGTGATAAGAAGCTCCAGAATCAATGAGCCACTCATGAGAATTAGAAGAAGAAGATACATTTAGTGCATATCCAGACCGAGATGTTTGACAACCACATGTAGAAAGTGCTAATCCTGAAGATGAAGTTGAAGTTGAAGAGTGCTCAAAATGGATGTTATGCTTCTTCAATGCTGCTTCCAAGGATTCCATCTTCTTAAAGCATTTGGATTCTAAGTGGTCATCTCGATTACAAAAGTGGCAATGTCGATCAGTGTTCTTCCCTTTGTTTTTATTTGCCTTATCATTTTGTTGAAATGATTTTTCATTTTGAGGCTGAAATTGCTTAGGACCCTTGTTTGGTTTAGGACCATTCTTTTTAGGATACGACTTATTAGGATTCTTTGAATTTGGTTGCTACTGGGCGGCTAAGGCTTTCTTAGAAGAGTTTCCAAGATTAAGAAGACCAAGGTGTAAGAGTTTTTCTTGTTCTCTTATTAAAGAATCACAAAAGGAATCAAAGGAAGGGGACTTGTAGTCTTGTCCTTGAGAAATGAAGGCTTCTCTTGTAGAATGGAAGGTGGAAACAAACACAGAGTAAGTTGGTCCCAACTTAGTAAGAATGGAATAGATAAGGTTACCATCTTCTTTCTTAACCTTAACACCTTCCAAGAGAAGTCTAAGGGTCTTGAACTTGGACAAAAAATCTTCAATGGAAGAAAAATTATTGGGGTCCAATGTAAGCAACTCATTTTCGAGTTGATGGGCTCTAAGTTCATTTTTAATTCCAAAAACTTTAGTGATCTGTTTCATTGCTTCATTAGGAGTATCAAGTTCTGCGATATGGAATCTAAGGTCTGGAGAAATATACATCCCTATCAACCCATGTGCTCGATCTTGCCTATTTTCCCATTTGGCTGCCTTATCTTCATCTTTCGGATTGGTTTCTTGGCCTAAAGGCTATTCTATAAAGACCTTTACTTCTATGTAAATCCACAATGTAGGACCACCATTGGAAGTAGTTGGTGCTGTCAAGAATAACTTGGCATGGACTTTCCATTTTAATAGAAAATAAAGCTATATATGCTAAAACTAAGTGTTCCAATGGAAAGATCTCAAAAAATTAGGCTAATTAAAAAAAAATCGCTCTGAAAACTGCTTCCGGATGAAGAAGTTATGGCTTTTTGAAGAAAAGTTGTTGAAGATGCCGACGAAGTGCGGGAATGGGCGGAAATGAATGATAATGTTATATTTAAAAAAAAATCGCCCCCTTTCCAAACTTAATCTAATTATATCAACAAAGAGAAAGACTTGAACTAAAGACCTCTATTCTCATAAAGTAACTTTGGACCAAGTGAGCTAGTTTAAAAGGTTAGTAATTTTTGGAAAAGAGGAAGGGTTTTTTTTTTTAGTCACCGAAGCTTTGGGGTGCGTGCTTACTTCAGAAAGCTATTTTTCTGCCTGTAAAACAAAAGCCACAAAACCCAAAATGGACATACACAAAAAAAAGAAACAAACCTTATGGTTTGAAGTTAGCTTTACCTGGAAACTAACAATTTTCCTCAATGTTTCTGATTTTCCGAGATCACACTAAGGCGCGGCGGAAAAGAGCATACGCATGAGAAAAAAAAATTCCTTTCTGTTTCTGATTTGCCCAGATCGCACAAATTCGCGGGGCAAAGAGCATATGCAGAAATGAAAGGTGTAGATCCGGTAATAAAAAACAAAGAGATAAATAAACTGAAATAAACAGAGAGAAAATAACTAGAAACTGCAAATAAACATTGTATACCTTTAGATCTTAAAAATGATGTAGCTAGGGCTACCAGAAACCTTTTCGCGTGAAACAAAAGGGGTTCCTCACTAGAACAGATGCTCCTAACACAATAGAGCAGTCCTCTTGGCCCGAAAGTAGTCAGAAACAGTAGATCTAGGAAACGACAGTCGGATGCAATTCTACCAGCTTCAGATTTGGATCACCAATGGATGTGGCCCTCAAATAGCTCTGATACCATGTAGGAATTTACAGGGTAATTTCCTCAGAAGGAACACCAAAGGACACCGCTCACAAACAGATCACAGATCAATACACCAGTATTGTTGACGTGGTTAAAACTCTCAAAGAGGGAAACAGTCCACGGCCTGAGCCAACGCGACCACTTTAGGAAATTTATTAATAAAAGAATGTAAATTTACATAAGCTTCTCTCATGAACGGTTACCCTACAAATGACCCTCCATGCTCTTTAAATAGAGATCATGGACCAATCGGGTGTTAAGCCACGAATCAAGTGTCAGTAATACCGAGGAGAGAATGAACTGTTGAATCACTGCATATCGTGACCGTCAGATTGTAAGTTACAAAAGTACATAGTAAAGAAATACACTTTACCTAACTCTACACTAGACCAAGTTATACTTAACTATTTCCTATGTGTCAGAATATCCTAACATTCAAAAATATCAAAACTACACTAAAAATATGAAGCTTTTCTTGAGAGTTAAATGGAATACTGCTACGCCATAGTGTGGAAATCAAAAGTGAAATTCAATAATAAAAAAACATGGCATTAAGAGTCTCCAAATAAACTAATAATATCAACAAATTTGGGGTGGAAACACCCCAAGAGAACATGCATAATATTATAGAAATTAAATAGCATAATTTGAGGAGAACATATGCCTAAATGGGCCAAGGAAGTGTCTAGGATGATGGGCTTCTCCTCAATCTTTCCTGGTGGTTGAGTTGGGGAACTGGGTGGTCATCCCATCTCCAATCTGGCTAGCCAACCTTGACATCCAACATGTGGTTCTTTAGCTTGTCCAACCTATGCATGATATCTTGAGTTTGACGTTGATCCATTAGGTCCACTATATGAAGGTAGTGACTTTTCCACCCCTAAGAATTTCCTGTATCTGGTACCCGTGGAGCTACTCCCACCATAACCCCTACGTATGAGACCTCCTCTCTCTGTTTGCAAATTTCCTTCTCAACCAATCAAATTTTTTCTTGAATGTCAAGAGGAGTGTGCCCTTGGAAACCATGTGCTAAACAATTTTCTCATAATTGTGCCCTAGAGACTCCCACTGTTCCATCCCCCCCCTCCTCTATGAGGCCTCATAGTGATAGGAAGAAACAAGTCACAATTGATGCTCAGTTGGTGCAAAGCCAAGAGATGGAGTGGACATTAATAGAAGAATGTGGCTAGATAATATTTCTAGGAGGGCAACACATCCAAAAATACTATAAAATCCCCTCCCCTTCTATAATAACCACCAAAGGTGGAGGGAAAGCCAAGGGAGATATGTTAGAGCCCCTTGATTGAGATGTTGAGCTTTGGTTGAAGGACATGGCTATCATTAGGAGCAACACGAGGATGTGATAGAGGAGAAAAAGGCTTACAAGTTGTTGAGGAAGAAAATTGTAGAGGTCTTGGTTTTGTCATCAACATTGCAATTAAGATTTGCCTAGTCCCTTTTGCCACCTTCCTTGGTAAGAAAGGCACAATAAATTGTAACTTGCATGGCGGGGTTGTCATGAGCCCTATCTTATTAAGCCAAACTCTCATTATAATTACTTTAACATCATTATTTTTATTATTTTGAAATAAAATATGATTTATTTTTATGATTATATTTTAAAAATAATTATTTCTTTATAAATATAATTATATCATTTTAATTATTTTTTAAATTAAAATATAATTAATAATAAATTTATTATATTATATTTAGATGGTTAGATGCGTGTTTATGAGATTTTGAATGGGTAACCCATTACTTTATTCCTAGTATAACAAACACTTCAAATATAAACAAGAGGGATGCAAAGTAGCAAGCCCTTGCCAATGTTAATAAAGTCTATAAAGATTATGTAATCAGTCTATAAAGTATATAAATCAACGTTCTAGCTGAACCCAAATTTTGTATACCAAACAGACCATCTCTCATGGTTCAAGTTTATTGGGAGAGTGGTTGCAAAGGAGACAACTTAATTATAAGGCCTTAGGTTAATCGATTGAAAAACTATAGTAATAATCTAAGATTCATGGGAGCAAGAACATAAAGATACATATTCATTTATTCAATACTAGCATTTAATACCGAAGGTCATGACAAGGAAGGAAGCAAGAAACCATTGCACCAAAAAACAATTCTCGAAATTAAGGAAGTAAGGAAAAATATACCAAATTTGGTGTTGAATCTAGAGCTGCAATGCTGCAAGGTGTGGAACAATTTGCAAATGTTGTAAACATGACAATGGGACCAAAGGGTCACAATGTTGTTATTGAACAAAGTTATGGTGCTCCAAAAGTAATAAAGGATGGTGTTACTGTGGCAAAACGTATTGAGTTTAGTGACAAGTTAAAGAATGTTGATGCAAGTCTTGTGAATCAAGTTGTCAATGCTACAAATGATGTTGCAGGAGATGGAACTACCTGTGCGACCATCTTTACTCATGCAATATTCACAGAAGGTTGTAAGTTAGTTGTAGCTTGAATGAATGCAATGGACATGAGATGGGGCATTAGCATGGCAATTGATGCAGTTGTGTCCCATTTGAAAAGTAGAGAAAGTATCATAAGCACATCCAAGGAAATTGCATAGGTAGGCACCATCTCAGCAAATGGTGAAAGGGAAATTGGTGAAATGATTACCAAAGCAATGGAAAAATTTGGCAAGGAGGAAGTCATAACTATTGCAAATGGGAAGACATTGTACAATGAATTGGAGGTTGTTGAAGGAATGAAACTAGACAAGGATATATATATATCTTTGTATTTTATCACAAATGATAAGGCCCAAAAATGTGAATTAGAGAATCCTCTTATTCTAATACATGAAAAGAAAATTTCAAATTTGAATGCAGTTGTTTGAGCAATGGAGCTCGCCTTGAAAAAGAAAAATTATCTTCTGATTTTTTCTAAGGATGTAGAGAGTGGTGCACTAGCAATCCTAATTCTAAATAAAATTCATGGAGTGAAGGTGTGTGCAATCAAAGCTCCAGGATTTTGAGAAAATAGAAAAGGAAACTTTGGGGATCTTGTTGTACTTACTAGTGATCAAATGATTACAGAAGAACTTGGCATGAAGCTTGAAAAGGTTGAAGCTGATATGTTTGGTTCAGCAAGGAAGGTAACTATATTGAAGGATGAAACTATTATTCTAGATGGAGGTGGTGATAAGAAAGATATAGAAGAAATATGTGAGAAAAATTAGGCCTCCATTGAAGCCAACATAACAAACTATGATAAGGAAAAGTATCAAGAAATGTTGGCAAAGCTTTAAAGAGTAGTTGCAGTTTTGAATATTGGTGGAGCTAGTGAGGCAGAATTAGGGGAGAAGGACAGAGTTACAGATGCCTTGAATGCCACTAAGGAAATAGTAAAGGAGGGTATTGTGTCAGGAAGTGGTTTTTCTCTTCTTTATATGAAAAAGGATCTAGAAAAACATTAGATTGGTAAATTAAACCAAAATATTGGATTGCAAATTATTCAGAATGCATTGATGATGCCTGCATATACGATTGTTGCAAATGTCGGTGTCAAAGGTGCAGCGGACGTTGTGAAATTACTAGAGAATATAATATTGACCTTGGCTATGATGTTTCCAAAGAATTTATTCTTTATTCTTGAAACCTTATGTTTATTATTATACCATTTATTCAAAGACCATATTGTGCACATTAGAACAAGTTATCTGAGTTTTGGTGAAGAGCATCATAGAGGCATAGATAAATGAAAATATACAAGAAATTTAATAATGTAGCCAAGCCAATCAACAACCTCTTGACAGTTCAATCCTTTCAAGGAATGTGAAACGCAAATCTAATGAGGAATTGATGGATCAAATTAGAGGAACTGAGTTATTTTTAATTTATGGATCAAATGAGGATTTCAGTTACAAGAATATAGAACTGTATGACCTGTTACATAGTATTTAATTCTTTTTGTTGAGGTTTTTTTTTTAATGAAAATAGTAATGAATGGCTTGAAATAATTAATTTCATTAGACATGCATATATAGGGAAGTAAGTTGAAATACTTATGATGGACTTCATAACACTTTAAACCTCAGTAAACTAATATGAAAAATTCAATTTGTTCTGATACAATGTTCTAGCTAGAACGTTAATTTTAGTAGACATAGTCTTATAAAGACTGAGTTATTCCACTAGATGATGAGAATCAAGCTAAGAACAATTATAACTAGAAAGAATGTAAATGAAATTCTTCCTTTCAAGAATCAAACCCTTTCGTGCTTAACTAAGGAATTGAGAAACCACTAGATTTTTTAATTTCTTAAGAAGAAGTTAACAACAATGACAAATTATTTTTGGAAACAAATAAATAATTTTACCCTTCATTCTACACAAAATCGCCATAGAAAATCATCATAGCTACAAAACCATTATAGTCTTGTATTTGGAAGGTGTTGGAAAAGCAAAGATATTATATTTGGTTTTGATTGTCCTTTCTTGATAATTACTTGTGAGTGTGTTGGCTTCTTTTATTTCTTTATTATCTTATCTTTCATCAAGGAATTATACATATATGAAGATCACAGAACAAGAGACACAAGATATAGGCACATTCCAGGGAAAAACCCCCCTTGAGGCGAAAACCTAGTCAAGATAATTATTCCTTTCAATAGTATTCTTTGAGACTCTTTACCCTAGAACAAGACTATACTTTCCCTCTGCACCATGTCAGCATCCGAGATCTCCATCCCCTTCCAACAACTTCGGCTAAGCAGCTTCTTTTGGAAACATGCATCTTACGATTGCAGCAAAATCTTAGGAGACTTTGATCTCCCAAACCAAACCACAAAACAGAGAGAGAGGCACCAAAAGTACGATTTTCTTCTTCTCTAGAGACTCCCCCAATCTTTCACTTCTTTCATCTTCCCGGCAACAAACTTTGCACTTCTCCAACTCTTCTTGAGATATCGAACTTTCTTAAGAGTGAGTGCTTCAAATGACTTCGACCTCCTTCAATATATAGGCTTCTAGTGGGTCGAATGGGGGTCCTTAGGCTGACTTGATCTTCCTTAGGCCGACGTGATGTGGAGGACACATAATTCATATTTCACTTGATACAAAACCTTTTTACATGGTTCGAAAGCCCAAGAAGGGTCTCTTCAAATATACAATGACTCTATAAACTCAATATTAATCCTAGGAGCCCACAATGGGGACTCTAACTAATATAATGATGACCCAAGCATGAAACCCATGCTTTAATAAGTCATTGTTACAATAATAAAAATTATTTTCTTTATTCTTCTGACAAGTACATTACATAGTGACTCAAGTACATTATTGAAGAGTGAACATAGTTACATTTGCTAACACTCCCTCTTAACTAGGGAGGTATTCATAATGTACATATACAATGAAAGATCTCAAACTATATGAAAAACCTGAAGAACCTTTAGACACTGCAATTCCATGGACTTCCTGACAAGGGAAATCTATCCAACCAGTCACTCAACAAGTTAGGCACTGCAATGCCATGGACTAGATTCCTTACCAGGGCAATCTATGCAAGTGGGACTATGGTGGACTCAAGATTTCAGCCCCTCTACATACCATCAAGCTTACTTGCTAACCACCAACCTCAACATACAAGTGTGTATCCAAAACAAAGCTCAATAAACAACACCACCTTTTCAATTCTGGGATTCCAGACATCAATACAGAGTGTTGGCATGATGTCTCGCTAGGAGATGCTTCACTCGCAAAGCCTGAACAAATATCTTCCATTTCCTTATCATCAATACAATCACCAATATCTACCAAACCCAACAGGTTCCTTAAATATTCAAACTTCTTATTAGGGAGAGCCTTTGTCAGTGTGTTTGCTACCTGTTCATCTGTTAGAACATATTTTAACTTCATGATCCCATCCTTCATCAAGTTCCTAATAGAGTGGAACTTATTATTCATATGTTTCATCCTTGAATGAAACACAGGATCTCCAGACACCTTGATACAACTTTGATTGTCACAATTAATCACAGTAGGACCTAGAGACATCTCAAACAAATATGTCAGAAGCTTCGTTAACCAAACAACCTCTTTTCCTACTTCACATGCAACCACATATTCTGCCTCGAAACTACTCAATGTAATGGGATCTTGCTTCCTTCTCATCCATGAGATCATAGAAGATCCCAAACTAAAGCATCCTCTGGTAGTGCTCCTTCCATCGGTGTCATTGCCACCCAAATCAGAGTCTGTGATGCCAATTAGCTTGAATTCCTTACTATCATACTTTAGGTAGTGATGTATAGTGCCACAAAGATACCTCAATATATGTTTGGAAACTATCCAATTATCATGACAAGGCTCCAATTGAAACTAACTAAGAAGGTTCACTACAAAACATATATCTGACCTAGTATTTACCAGATACATCAGGGAACCCACCAATTGTCAATATGAGGTAGGATCTACGAGACTAGAGTTGGAGCTCCTCAACTTCTTAAGGTTGGTGATCATAGGAGAAACCATCGACTTAGAGTCCATCATCCCAAATTTCTGTAATAACTTGATAATGTACTTTCCTTTCCCCAAGTATATCTCCCCATGTCTCTACAATACTTCTAGACCTAGGTAGTAATGCATCAATCCTAGATCCTTCATCTCAAATTCAGTTGCCAACATTTTCTTGCATACTTGAATTCTCCATTTTACACCAGTGATGAATAGATCATCCACATATAGTAGAGTAATTACAGGCTCATTATTCACGACTTTGATATATAGATTCAGATCAACAGTACTCTTCACGAACCCAATTTTGAGAAGATATGCATCCATTCTTGCATACCATGCCCTCGGTGCTTGCTTCAATCCATATAGGGCCTTCTTGAGTCTACAAACATGAGAGTCCCTTCTATTCACTTCAAATCATTCAAATTGTTAAATGTACACTTCCTCATCAATGGTCCCATTTAGAAATGAGGTCTTAACATCCATATGATGGATATTCCACCCCATTATAGCAGCAAATGAAACCAACGATCTAATGGTAGTGTACCTTGCTATAGGTGCAAATGTTTCTTCATAGTCAATGCCTTCCTTTTGAGAGAACCCCTTGCGACGAACCTTGCTTTGTTCTTGTCTATACTTCCATCAGCAACATGTTTGATCTTATAGATCAACTTCAATGTGACAACCGATTTGTCACTAGGTCTACAAACGATTTCCCAAACCCCATTATTCATGATGGATTGATATTCTTCTTGCATAGATTTCTTCCAAACCTCTTCATGCTCCGCTTCTTGAAATGTATATGGTTCAGCTTCAATCATCTTTTTTATATATGTAGCATAACTAGAATAACCTTTTGGTTTCTTACTTTCCCCAGAGGACCCTTTTGCAGCTTCATGTATTTAACATCTTCTAATGTAGCTTTCAACCAATTTGGCCTCTTCCTTGTGATTGGGATAACCACTGATTAAATAGGTTCACTTGGTCCTTATTCTTCATCATTTACAATAGAGTTATCATGATGAACTTCATCTTCTTGAAATAGGGGAACTTCTTCGTCATCAGAATCAATAGGAATATCCTTTGATGTCTTGTAAGCTTGATTCTCATCAAATATGACATCCTTGCTTACTTCAATGTATCTTTCCTCCTTTATGTAGATTCTATATGATTTTGAGGAAAGACTATAACCAACAAATATTCCCTTGATGCTTGTTGAGTCTAACTTCTTTTGTTTGTCTTTTGGAACATTGGCATATGTTGTACTTACAAATATGCAGAAATGATCCACACTCTGCTTCTTTCATGTGAATACTTCTTCGAGTGTAGTATTATCAAGACTCTTATGAGTAATTATATTGTGAACGTACACGGGCAGTCATCACTTATTCACCCCATAAGAACTTCAGTAGATCTTGATCAAGGAGCATAGTTCGAATGCCTTCTTCAATTGACCTATTCTTCCTTTTGGAAAATCCATTTTGTTCAGTATAGTAGGGAACAATGAGATCCCTCTTAATACCTACATCCTTACAATATGAAATTAACTCTTTAGAGGTGTATTCCCCTCCATTGTCAAACCTTAGATTCTTTATCTTCTTTTTGGTTAGGGTTCCCATGTTAGCCCTGAACTCCTTGAACTTATCAAATACTTCATCTTTATTATTGAGTAGGTAGAGCCATGTCTTCCTCGAATGGTCATCAATGAATGTTACAAAGTAGAGATGACCTCCAAGTGTCTTGTCAAACATGGGCCCACATACATCAGAAGGGATGAGATCTAATATTTCTTTAGATCTATATTCACTATGATGAAATGGATTTCTAGTATGCCTCCACAAAGAATATCCCTTGCACACACCTTCATTGTCTAAATTCATATTAGGAATACCATGAACTAGTTGGCTAAGAGTATGGATGACCCTATAATGAAGATGGCCATATCTTCGATGCCATAGTTCAATGTGACTTATTCCATACGAGCCAGTGCTTGAGAATATGGAGTGATAACCCGATAAAGACTTCCTTCATGAACTCCAAAAACCCTATATTTTTCAATACTAGATTTGTTTCCCCAAACCAATACTTTTCCATCAACAAAAGCAATCATTTCCCCTTTATATTCTAAACAAGAAATAGAAAGTAAATTCTTTTTCAAACCTGGAACATAGAGAATGTTGTTGAGATGCAACTTTGATACATTATCTAGCTTCAATGATGTAGATCCTAGACCTCTAATATCATAGCTTTTGTTGTCACCCGATTCCACTGCATGAGAGGATGACTCCTTTGATAGTGTGTATAGTTGCTTGATTTCACCTATCATGTGTCTTGATGATCCAATATCAATGATCCATGCATTTTCATCAGTAAGAAAACTTGTAAGGGTGGCCAAGAATCCTTGACTCTTGACTTTGTTCAATAAGTAGTAGATGATCGTCTTAATCCATATTCCAACAGAGTTGAAACCAAATCTTATGTAGTTCACCATAGAGGGAGAATCCATGCCAAAAAAGTGATATTTGACTTCTCTTGACCCAACCTCTGATACCATGTTGAAAAATCAAAGATATTATATTAGATTTTGATTCTCATTTCTTGATAATTACTTGTGAATGTGTTGGCTTCTTTTAATTCTTTATTATCTTATCTTTCATCAAGAAATTATACATATATGAAGATCACAACACAAGAGACACAAGATATAGGCACATGCTAGGGAAAAAACCCCCTCAAGGGGAAAACCTAGTCAAGATAATTCTTCCTTTCAATAGTATTCTTTAAGACTCTTTACCCTAGACTAAGACCATACTTTCCCTCCACACCATCTCAGCCTCCAAGATATTTGACCCCTTCCAACAACTTCGACTAGGTAGTAGCTTCCGCCAACATGCATCTTATGGCAACAACGAAATCTTAGGAGACTTCGATCTCCCAACCCAGACCACAAAACACAGAGAGAGAGGCACCAAAAGTTCGATTTTCTTCTTCTCAAGAGACTCCCTCAATCTTGCACTTTTTTCGTCTTCCTAGCAACATACTTTTCACTTCTCCAGCTCTTCCTGAGATATCGAACTTGGGTGAGAGTGAGTGCTTCAAAGGAATTCGACCTCCTTCAATATATAGGCTTCTAGTGGGTCGAATGGGGGTCCTTAGTCCAACTTGATCTTCCTTAGGTCAGCATGATGTGGAGGACACATAATTCATATTTGACTTGATACAAAACCTTTTTACATGATTCAAAAGCCCAAGAAGGGTCTCTTCAAATATACAATGACTCCATAAACTCAATATTAATCCTAAGAGTCCACAATGGGGACTTTGACTATTATAATGATGACCCAAGCATGAAACCCATGCTTTAAAAAGTCATTGTTACAATAATAAAAATTATTTTTCTTTATTCTTTTGATAAGTACATTACATAATGACTCAAGTACATTATTAAATACCGAAGATAGTTACATTTTATAACATAAGGAATAAAGAGTAAATTGAAAGAAATCCTTCCAAATTAGAATATTGGAGTTAATAAAAATCGTAACTATGACAAACAAGCGAATCACTACCTCAGAATAGTATAAATGATTTGAGCTTCTCTCCAAAATCATCCTAGAAAAGTGAAGGAGAAATCAATACCAAAAATGTAGCCTTTTGTGAAAGACAAGTGTAATACATGCACAAATGTCACATACAAATATTATATAATCATCTAATATAAAGAACCCAGATGTCACATACAAAGATTAGTAACAAATATTATATAATCAGCTAATATAAAGAACCTAGATGTCACATACAAAGATTAGTAATCATCTAATATAAAGAACCACTTGTTTCACGTTGTGGGCACACCATTTTATGACTTGTCTGATCCTATGGACGCACAATCTTACCACTTTTTTTATCTTGCAAACACTGAACATACATGATGGAAAAAATGAAGCATAGGGACAACACGAAGCAAAGGCATTCCTTTACTAAACATGAAGGCAATTCATAGTCCATGTTTTGGTTTCCTCTGCAGGTTTTTGGAGAGCATATCTCAGATCAAACACAATAGACAACTCCAACCAAAGAGTCCAAATGAGTAATATTCAAGAGACTCGTTCTCATATATAAAATATATAACTTTCTTCACACAGTTCTTAAGATAGTTCATGTTGGAGGGGCCCCAAACGGTGAAATTAATGTTAGAGATCAACCTCCAAACTTGTGAAATGTCCCTGTACCTCCCTTAGGAAAACAAAGTAGATCTTTATTGTCTTCCCATATCGATATTGACCTCCCTCTACTGCCATCTTAGTAAGTTAGATTGTTCCTTAGAGATTGAAAGTCAACTTCAAGTTGTCACAAAGTCTTTTGGCTCATAGAGACTAGAAAAACAGTGGGTGGGGTATGGATGTTAGTTTGAAATTCACTTGACCTTTCAAGGTGGGTGTTTAAAATGCACTCGCATCATGGGTTCAATGTATCCTCCTCTCCATACCTCGACTTGAAGATAAGAATGGAGGTCTCTAGCTCTCACCTAGGTAATTGAATAAATGGTATATTTGAGCAGCTAAAGTAAGACTATTCTGGTCAAAATGGTATTTTCACTAAGTATAAAGTTCAGTCTACAATGCCCCCACTATTAAGCATGTGGGTTTTATATCTGCTCCACATTGAAGCCGCCCTTGTATTTTTGGGTGCATCTCTGATATGATAAGGGTTAGGCGCAAACCTTTCCCAATTAATAGGCTTGTTCTCAGGGTCGTTGAGCACAACTAAAATTGTTCCCCACAGTACATGAAAAGTTTGAGACACATATGGAGTTATCGTTCGAGTGAAAGAGGTGGATTCCACCTAAAAGAGTAAAGCCCCTCTCTCGATACTTCTCTCGAACAACATAAGATAACTTCCATTAGGAAAAATATCCAATAAACAATTAGATCAACATCAATTTTAGGTGAGAGGTTCCGACTGACAGATAATAAGTAATATTTTTTTATTGTTGAAACAATGTACTTGTAATTTATTATTAGAGAGGGAATCTTTACCTTTTCTGTGTCTTCCATGGTTTGAGCTTCCATCTCTACTTGCATTCACATCGATAATCGTTAAGGCAAACATTTGAAACATTGTAGATAGTAAGATATTAACACAGTAAGTAGGATTTACCTTTGTGACTTATCTTTGCAGACTCTGAGTGAGCCTCATACATGCCCGACAGACATGAAAGAGAGGCGATGACCTTTAATTTCTGGCATAAATCTAACTCGATGCGGGTTAGAGCTTGGTGACACTCCTCCGACAGAGAAGGATCAACCCAACCAATTTTGTTCTCTCTTAGTCCCTATTAAATAATATAAAGTGCATTGGCATGTGTTCTAATATAAGAATGAGACTTCCGGAATGAAGTCAGTTTTACCTTGGCTAAGGCCGCAGTCATATCCATCATCAAGGTTCCTATAAATATTCGGTACAACCCAAGCTATACGTCAAAGCGAAGAGAATGATCAATGGAAGATAAGTAGTGGGTCATGGATATTCCATTAAAGTCAGCTATGAATATTCCCTCAAACAATATTAGGCTTTGTTCAATTTCTATAGAAACCATGACATCAAATGTGCAATCTCAAACTAGGTGTTGAATATAATCCATTGAGATTGATCCCATTGTAGTGGCTTATCTTGATGTCGTAGATTGAGTAATTTACCTTGATGTCGTAGATTGAGTCACATACAGAACAAAGCTAAGAGTCGATACTAAAGAAAGGTGAAAGCCCAAAGAATGCCGAAAGAAAATTAGGTTCCCTATATCCATTCCAGGAAAAGCACCAAATGTCACCAGGGAAAGGACCAGATGTCTCAAAATGTCCCAAAGGGTAGAAACCATGGTTGGAGTTAACAAACATTTATTGCTAGAAAACTAATGCTAAACTAATGCTACCATTAGTTTACACATAGTTGAGTGAAAAACTTCATTCATCCAATGTAACTTATATATCTTAGATTTAAAAGGGTTTGTGCCTCGGGAAGAGATCAAATAAGACCCCAAACCATAAATTTTGGTTAAAATCACGAAAAACTTGTAAATGAATGATTAAATGCATGAAACTTTGGTTAAACAAAAATCGGAGCGCCTAAAAACTTAAAGGACGAATGTTAACGCCACTATTTTGACTTAAGAGATTAACGCTAATGCCACTGTTTCGATTACTATAATCCCAATTGTACTTGCGGCAAAGACATACGCATATGTCAATTTTACTTAACATGATGAGTGAAAGACCCTATTTACTTCAATATTAAATATACATTCAATAAAATTGAAATAAGTATGTTTAAATTTTGTGAAAAAAAATATTATATGAATATTTTGAATTAATAACGATAATGAAATTGATTTCAATGTGATAGATTTATATTTAGATAAATGATGATGATGATGGTTAATGTCCGCTGAGACCAAACATTGGTCTATCGGACCTAAAGAAACAAATTATTTATTTTGATTTAAGATTTTATTCCTATGCTCAAAAATCTTGGAGAGAAGCCTCCTAAGCTCACTATAATTTTGACATTGTAAAAGGCTAGGAAGGTCAGTATTGTAACACAGATTGTGAAACTGAGATCTAATGTGGTTGTACGCGGGGCACTCTAAGAGGAAGTGGTTTTCATCCTTGATGTTCCTATTCTCACATATATGGCAGATCCTTTCCATCCATGGTGTTTTAGGAACTGCTCAACGACCTGTTTCACTATGGAGCTCATGAGAATTCGTCCTAATCTTTGCTATATTAATTTTCTTCTTTGAGCTAGTTAAAATAGAGAGATACTTTTGATCTTGTAGGATGGGGTTGACGACCTTCTTATAATAACTTAATTTTCTTTTAGCCACTAAATCTTTCTCACACCACATTTTTTCTTTGAAATTAGAAGTAACAATATCTTTAATGTTATTTATGTTTTGCAATGCATCATTCTCATTGATCTCCCAATAGTTTAACCAGGCCCTTGTGTTTTTATGCCACCCTCAATTGAGCCTTAGGTGGTTTTGGCTGGAATTTAGAGCTACCTTAGGAAGTCTATGATCGTCTATGTTATTGAGTTTGTGCTTGTACAGCAGAAACCTAATCATAGCTAGGCTCTCAATAGGGGAAATACCTACTTCTATAAGGAGAATAGGATAGGGTGTCTTACTTTTAATTTTCAGGTTACAAGTTATAAAATACTTCTGGATTTGCTCAATCTTTCTCCATGGTATAAAATAAAATGTATAATATAATTAAATTTAAAAATTATAAGATATTTATAATCTTAAAAAAGTAAAATAAATAAATATATTTTTATATTAAGTAATAATAATGGAAATTTATATTAATTAGTATTTTCATGATATTAATTATAAAGTGAAATGTGTAAGTTTAAATTTTCATAAGAAAATATGTTATGATGAGTAATATTCATAATATAATTTAAATTAAGGAAAATTTGGGATATGTATCACATAGAAAAGTAAATTGAAAAATATTTATGTTTTATGTTAGATAATAATAATTAAATATTTATAGATTATAATTTTATTTTATTAATTATTAAGAAATATAAAAATAGTAAAAAAAATATATTTTAAAAATGGATTAAGATAGACTATATAATTTTTATTTTATTAATTATTAAGAAATATTAAAAATAGTGAAGGAAAAAATTATTTTGTAAATGTTTAAAACATTTTAGAGGAGAAAGACCATAGTTTTGTAAAGAATAATAAATTGTCTTGAGGTTTAAGAGATCAAATATAACAATTGAGAAATAGAGTGTTATGAAAAACATTTAAATTTTTTGATACATGTTATTTTTGTTCGAGTTGTCTCATCATCTTTAAGTGTCAATGTTCCTTTTCTACTAGGATCATGAGTTGTCTTTGTATCTTGCAATATTTTCATATGTTGTGAATTTGAAACTGAATCATGGGTGTTCTTATCATCTTTAGAGAGGTGGTGTTTCTTGATTTCTTCTTCCTCATCTTCCCAGAAAATGGGTTCATATGAGTGCCAAATTTTGGATTTACGAATATATCCTTATTTCATTTTTGCAATCTCTTTTAGACATGTGAACTAATCTTGTAGATGCACTGTTTGAAAACATGAATGACATCTGAAGGTCGTGTTTCATAATCTAAATCTGGATTGATCGAAAAGATGTATGATTCAACAAAATACAATCTAGTAGACCATTACTTAGATCTATTTCCACACATAGACGAGCATAGGTAAATAATCCTTGTTGTATTAATTGTTCACTATCCATCTTTATGAGCTTGTCATGAGTATTCCCAATGTCCTCAATGATCATTAGATGGCAGAAAGGAAGAGGGAGATGTGGAAACCTAACCCAAAGTGACATTTTTGCTATAGCCATGTTAGAGGGACCAAACTATGGAAACCATGGAGTGAGAAAGAGCACCTCTCTTCTCAAAAACCATGGCCCATTCGCAATACATTTATCATATTCTTCCTGGGAATCAAACTATGCAATGAAAAGTCCTTTGGAACATAAATAATTATCACACCATTTTTTCTAGGTTGTATATATCCCTTGATGCAATGCTTCTGATTTTGGCTAGAATTAATTGAATCTGAAGATGATAACCCTACCTTGTAGGAATCTGAAGAGATGCTTTACCTCTAGGTTTACTATTTCCAAAAGTAAGCATTTCCTCCATCTTCTCTACAATGTATGGTTCTAGAGGAACTTGAGACTCGACTATTAAGATGGGCTCTTTACCACACACAATGTCTTTGTATGAGGTTGAAGTAGAAGGCACTCTGGAACTCATTTCTCCCCTGTAGTCTCAAGACTAAAAACATAAATGAATTCCTAGAGATGTTATATGCACTATATTGGCCAGAGTCCAACAGTTGTTTCCCCTCATAAATAAGACACTGAAAGGCTACAAGAATTCTAAGACATTGTTCCAAGATCTGTTTTAATTTTTTTACCTTTGCTTCCACATGAACCCAAAATTGAGTATATTTTTCCACTTAGTGTTTTAACAAAAAATTGAAACTCCTGCACATATTCAAGCTTTTTTGTATTATATGTCACCCCCATGGAAGGGGGATTTGGAGAGATCTTCTGCAAATTTGCTTCTTTCGGAGTGGATTTGCATATACTGAGGAGTTGTGACTCTTTACAAAAAGGAAAAACTTGTAGATATACACATATGAGCTTGAAAAACAAAAGAGAGGGAGTAAGGCCCTCAAAACCCAATCAAAGGCTTGAAACAAAAAAGGGAAGACATGTTGTTCCACAAAAATCAGATTGTGTAATGGGCCTCCTTCACAGAAAGGATTGGTCGTCCTCCTCATCTCCAACAAGAACTAAGCTAAGAAAAGGATGGCTTGAGTGGGGTGGATCCCATAACCATGCATTCCGAAAAAAATAAATTCCACACAACCAAAAGTTGACCCAAAAAGATGAAAACACTCACACGTAAGATGTGAGATCACTCCGACCAAACCTTGCATCTAGAATCAAATCACTGCAAAACATGTCTAGAATAACCCTATCTCCATTAAACCATCCTTTTTCCTCTCTCCACCAAATTTAAACAAATTATATATATCTTAATTTGTTTTAATATTATTAATTTAAACAATATGTATATATATATATATATAATAATAATAATGTATATCTTATCTTAATTTAATAGGTTTAAAAATAAAATAGAAGATAAATATTGACTCATTATTGATTAATTTTTTTAATCATCGATCCTTTAATGTTTTAACTATAAACTTTTAATTAATTTTTTATTTTTTTATTGTCTGATGCCATAGAAATTAAAGTTAAATTCACGTGATTTACTTTGTATTCCTCTCCGGATTAAATTGGACTGGATTTACTTGGTATTCCTAAACAGATATGATTTCTGATGTGGTTACGCGATTGTTAAGGAATTTCATTCTTTCAGTCAATTAATACCAAACCATTTCATATACAGTGCCATATTTAATAAACAATTTTATGGAAAATTGCCATTTTTGGTAAATAAATACAAAGAACTTTATATTAACACCTCCCCCATTAAGCAACCAGAGATATTAAGCCTTCCTTTCCTTATCTTAATTATGATAGACTTCTTAAATTATCAAACATTTGTCATGTCAATCAGCATATGTCAATTTCATTTTTTTAACACTCATCTATGATGAAGGGGTGGCATGTGGCTAACGAATTGCCCAGCTTGAACCGTTTTCGCGTTTCATTCCATCAAAACATATTTCTGAATTGAAATATATACATACACGGCATGAAACCAGTGTTTGAAATAGACATCCACTGTACAGACCATATTGTGTTAAAAAGTTTCACAAGGGCAGAGGAGAGGAGTTTGGTTCAGAAATCAATGGGAGTAAAGAAGTTCTTAGTTGCAACAAAAAAAAATCACAACTAGTTGAGGAAGGGAAGTCTTCATTTGCAGCAAAGAAATCGAATCGCAACTAGTTGAGGAAGGGAAGTCTTCAGTTGCAGCAAAGAAATCGCAACTACACAGAGGCTTAATTAAAACACAAAACTTAAAGCAAAATGGTTGCCGTAAATTTACAGTAAAAGCAAAATAGTTGCAGTAAATTTACTTGTGAAAGTTTAAAGCCACATCCCAATATAACATACTTTTGTTTATATTTTAAGACATAAGAAAATACATTGACATGATAAATTGGAGGCAGATGCTCCAAGTAAAACAAGAAAGATATGGTTGCCGTAAATTTACAGTAAAAGCAAAATAGTTGCGGTAAATTTACTTGTGAAAGTTTAAAGCCACATCCCAATATAACATACTTTTGATTATATTTTAAGACATAAGAAAATACATTGACATGATAAATTGGAGGCAGATGCTCCAAGTAAAACAAGAAAGATCTTACTGCCCTTCACCAGGGGTTGCGGAGTAACACACAGTAAAACATAGTAACAGTGGTTTTCACGTGCCCACCAAAATTTGCTCCACCATTTTCTCTTTACCTCTGAGACTTTCACCCTCTCTCTCACTCAACCTTGAAAATGAGTTTTACATTCATATTTATACAAAACATACACACGTGCCCACCAAAATTTGCTCCACCATTTTCTCTTTACCTCTAAGACTTTCACCCTCTCTCTCACTCAACCTTGAAAATGAGTTTTACATTCATATTTATACAAAACATACATTTGACTCATTAATTCATGACAGAGAAAACATTAATACACAGCATGTGCGATTTTACACAATAAATGGTTTTCTGAACTTGCGGGTGTTGTGGAGTGCGGGTAACAGTCGCGAGTGAATGCTTGCCCATACTTATTTACCAAAATTCATTAAGTGCCTTAAACTCTCTGCTGTGTTGTGGAATGGTCAGCGATGTACTTTTTATTAGACCTTCAGTCCTTCCACCTGCAAACAAAATCAAAACCTGCAAAAGTACTTCTGACAAGTATGGCTACTGTGAGAGTGTGTTTAACACGGTGGTTGGGATTAATAATTCCAACACTCCCACTTAACCACTTAATCACAAGTGTCGCCATTGACAATTCCCAAACAATCTTTGAGATAAACAAAACTTTCACGTGTCAATGGCTTTGTGAAAATATCAGAGAATTGTCCCTGTGACCTGTAGTGCTGCAACACAATTTTATCATTGTTAATCAACTCTCTAATAAAATGATATTTAGCATCAATATGCTCGGTCCTCTTGTGAAAGACAGAATTATTTGACAATGCAATTGCGAAGGTGTTGTCGCAAAAAATAGTCGTCGTTCCCTCTTGGTTGTGGTGAAGATGTCTCAACATCCTTCGCATCCAAACTGCTTGACACATTGGCTACTATTGCGGCGACATATTCAACTTCTGTTGTTGACGGTGACACTATCAGCGGCTTCTTGGAAGAAAATGAAATGGCTCCAGAACCCAAATGAAAAACGTATCCTGACGTGTTCTTTCTGTCATCGACACTTCCTGACCAATCACTATCAGTGTAACCAACCAGCCTGAAATCACTTATTGCAGCGTACAAAATACCATACTGTTTTGTCCCATTGACATACCTTAGAATCCTTTTCGTTGCTTGCCAATGCGTCTCCTTGGGTGTCTCCATGAACCTTGATACCAAACTCACTGCATACATTATATCTGGCCTAATGGCGTTCAAATATATCAAGCTTCCTATCATGCTTTTGTATAACGTCAGATTGACATTGTTGCTACAATCTTTGCTCAAATTCATCCCCATGACAGTTAGAGTTGGTGCGGGCTTGTTTTTCTACATATTAAACCTTTCCAAATTGTCTGCCACATACTTTGCTTGAGAAATAAAAATGTCATTTTCTATTTTCTTCACTTCTATGACCAAAAAATACCTTAACAACCCAAAGTCAGTCATTTCAAATTCGCTCTTCATGACTTCTTTGAAATCAACGATGAAAAAATCATCACTGCCTGTAAAAATAAAATCATCTACATATAAGACAACAATAAGAATCTTACCATCACTCTCTTTGATGTATAAAGTAGGCTTACCATCACATTTGTCGAAATCATTGTCCAACAAGTAAGCATCTATCCTACTATACCATTCACGCGTTACTTTCTTCAGCCCATAAAGAGATTTCCTCACCGATACACTTTTTCTTCTTTGTCTTCAACCTCATAACTAGGTGGTTGCGCAACATACACTTCCTCTTTCAACACTCCATTCAAGAACATTGATTTTACGTCCATTTGATACACTTTCCATTTATGTTGCGTGGCAATCACCACAACTGTATGCATTGTCTCCATCCTCGCAACTGGTGCAAATGTTTCCACATAATCTCTTCCATGTTGCTGCTTGTATCCTTTGACAACTAGGCTTGCTTTATGCCTTTCAATCTTACTGTCGACATTGTACTTGGTCTTATAGACCCACTTCACTCCAATGACTTCTTTTCCTTGCGGAAGGTTCACTAACTCCCGTGTGTCATTATTTTCTATTGCTTCTATTTCTTCCTCCATTGTCACAACCCATTTTTCTTCTTTGATTGCATCCTCAAAATGGATGAGGTCATCTACATGACAAACAATGCAAATAAGGGATTTAGACCAGTGCTACTATCAACATCATCTTGCTCATAAATCTCATTTAAATTTCTGAATTTTGGTCTTCTTGTGCTTGTTGAAGATGGGCTTGACATGTCACGTGGTGTTGCACTTTGCAACGTGCTTGGAGAAGCACTTACTTGACTGCGCAACGTTGTCCTATTATTTGTTAATGGTGTTACTCGTTGCCTACTTTATTGCGCTTGAATAGGAGTAGAGGGATTCACCGTTGAGGAATTGTTTTTTGTTGTCAATTCCTCTTTGTCCTCATGTGGTATACATGCTTTTACATTGAGTGTCTTCTCTAAACTTCCATCCCATGCTTCCTCTTCTATGAACTACACATCTCTGTTGATTATGACTTTCTTGGTTGATGGATTGTAGAGCTTGTATGCCTTGGATTCATCATTTTAATAAAAAAACATACATTTCTCCCCCTTGCTATCCAACTTCTTCCTCAACTCATTCGGAACATGTGCATACACCACATATCCAAAGATTCTCATTTGAGTGACACTATGCTTTATTCCACTCCATGTCTCTTCAGGAACCATGTTCTAAATTCTTTTGGTCGGACATCTATTCATGATATACTATGCACAACCGAAAACTTCAGCCCAATACTCATTTGGCAAATTCTTTGCCTTCAACATACTCCTTTCCATTTCCATAATGTTCCTATTCTTCCTTTCTACGACACCATTTCGTTGAGGTGTATACCTTGTTGTAAATTGCTTGTGAATTCCATGCTCTCTACAACAATGGAGGAATTCATTTGAGATATATTCGCCACCTATGTTAGTGCTAAGGACTTTGATGTAGTATCCACTTTGCTTCTCAACAAGAGCTTTGTATTGTCGGAAGCACTCAAACATTTCACTTTTCTGTTTTAGGAGATAGACCCATGTCTTCCTTGTGTAGTCATCTATGAAGGTCAATAAATAATGGCTACCACCAATTGATGGTGTTTACACTGGTCCACATAAATATGAATGGACAATCTACAAAGGTGCTTTTTCCCTTACTGACTTTCCTGTTGGAAATGTCTCTCTATGTTGCTTTTCCAAGATACATCCTCCACATAGGTTGTCCAATTTTTCTATGAGTGGCAATCCCTTCACCATGTCTTTCCTATGCAGCAAATTTAAACTTCCAAAGTTGAGATACCCAAATCTCAAATTCCATAACCAATTTTCATCTTTGACCTCTGCTTGATAGTTTACTTATGTGACAACTGCATCTTTTCTTCCATCCTCTTGTGAGTTCATTGATAGTTGTGCTTGTGCAACTTCCTTCAAATCTGACCTTATTTTTAGGGGAAACATTCTATTGTTTGTCATCTGAACCTTTGCAATCAGCTGTCTGCTTGGAGGTTTATCCAAAATTTTGCACTCATCATTTTTGAAAAAGACATTGTAGCCCTTTTTCATGAGTTGTCCAATGCTTATGAGGTTATGCTTCAAACTAGGGACAAAGTAAACATCTGAGATGCACTTCTTCTCTCCCTTCTTTGTTACGATATTAACTCTTCATTTTTCCACGACAAAGACTTTGATATCAGTCCCTAATGTCACTTCAAATTTCACACTCTCATTTAGATTGGAAAACATTTCTATGTTCCTTGACATGTGGTTGCTACTCCTTGAATCTAGATACCGTACATCACTTTGTTTTTCTTGTGCTACATTACAAGCTAAAAAAATGCTATCATAGTTCTAACTTTCTTTTGTGAAATTTACACTTGGTTTGTTACTAATGTCATATTGCTTTTTTCTACATTCATTTTCATAATGACCATACTTCTTACAGTAATGAAATTGGACTTGAGATTTATCATACCTTTGACCTTGTGCTTGATTTTGGTTTGGGCCTTGACTTGGATTTTGATTGTTGCCCCTTCCACTTGAGCATGAAGGGCTACTTCTTCCACCTCTGTGTGGCCTTCTTTCTCTTCCTTTGCCTCAACCTTGACCAAATGAAACTTGTCTCTTGAAGGCATGCTCTAATGAGGAGCTTGTTGCTCTATTCAGTCTATGTTCATGACAAATCAGTGATGCATGAAGCTCACCCACTGAGAATTGCGAGAGATCCTTTGTCTCTTCTATGGCCACAACAATGGCATCAAACCTTGCTGAAAGACTTCTCAAAACTTTCTCAATTATTCTCCTTTCCTCAAGTGTCTCACCATGAGACCTGATTTGAGTAGCCAACCCAATTACATGTGTAAAAAACAAGTCTACATTCTCAGACTCTTTCATACAAAGTGTTTCAAAGTCTCTCCTTAGCATTTGTAGTTTTGTTGTCTTCACTTTTGCTATGTCTTGGTAGGTTCTCTGGAGGGTGTCCCATGCTTGCTTGGACTTCATTGCTGCTGCAACCCTTGGGAAAATATTTTCATGAACTGCTTGAAAATGTAGAAGAGGGCTTTTGCATCCTTCTTCCTATTGTCCGTGAACAAATCCTTTTATGCTTGAGACAAGACATTGTATGTTGTTGCATGTGTGGGTTCTTGAAAACCATTCTCCACCAAATCCCAAATGTCTTGAGAGGAAAACATGGTCTTAGTTGTAATAGCCCAATAATAATAAATTTTTCCATTAAATTGAGGTATCTTAGGATTAGTCAAGCTTCAGCTTGATGCTGCCATTTCTGATAGTAAAAAAACTTTCTACCTAGTGGTAAATATGTTCAAAAACAATCTGCCCTCAAAACAATGTTTAATTGCTAGTAAAAACACTTGTTTTTACGCTAACAAAGTTTAACCCGCTAAGGGAAGATGAGAGGAGTGTAGCTCAGAAATCATTGGGGCAAGGAAAATCTTCAGTGGCGGCCATGAAATCCCAACACTTGTTTTTACACTAACAAAGTTTAACCTGCTAAGGGAAGATGAGAGGAGTGTGGCTCAGAAATCAGTTGGGGCAAGGCAAATCTTTAGTGGTGGCAATGAAATCCCAACTACACAAAGGCTTAATTAAAACATAGAACTCACTGCAGAAAAACAGAGTAAAAGAAAAATGGTTGCAGTGCATCTACTTGTGAAAGTTTAAGACCACATCACAACATAACATACTTTTGATTATATTTCAAAACATAGGAAAATACATTCGCATGATAAATTGGACGCTGATGCTCCAAGTAAAACAAGAAAGATCTCATTGTGATTTAATGTGATTTACTTCACCAGGGTTGGTGAGTAACACACAGCAAAACACGGTAACGCCCACCAAAATTGCTCCACGATTTTCTCTTTACCTCTTAGACTTTCACCCTCTCTCTGGCTCAAACTTGAAAAACAATTTTACATTCATATCTATACAAAACATACATTTGACTAATTAATTCATGACATAGAAAACATTAGTACACAACATGGGCGATTTTACATAATAAATAGTTTTCTGAGATTGCAAGTGTTGTGGAGTGTGGGTAACAATCCCCGTGTGAATGCTTGCCCATACATATTTACCAAAATTCATTAAGTGCCTTAAACTCTCCACTGTGTTGAGGAATGATCAACGATGTACTTGTGCTCAAACCTTTAGTCCTTCCCCTGCAAACAAAATCCCAACCTGCAAAAATACCTCTGACAAGTATGGCTGTTGTCAGAGCGTTTAATGGGGTGGTTGGGATTAATATTTCCAACATATTGCAGAGAAAACTATAATATCAATAAACACAATACAAGCATCACCACCTACAAAGAAAGAAATACGCAAATTCTTTGACAGTTTATCAGCAAGATTTGAGTTTTTGCATGTTAATTGGGGTTATCACGAAATGGAATCTTTGCACTCACCCGCAAATGACATGACGAACTTTGATATAACAGATGAAATCCTAAACACCAATCACTATCATAACTAAACTATACAAAGAACTGCACACTGCTGCCTTCCAGCATGTTGAAACATTAGTTTTTGTTTATCAGGAGACTGACTCAATTTACAGGTCTGCCTCCATGAAAGATATATGTACAATGGCTATAACAGTTGACAGGTCTGCCACCATGAAAGTTATATGTACAATGGCTATAACAGCTGACATATCAGTAAACCGATGCTCTCTGCATGCGAGAATATTGACAAATTCCATTATAGAGAACCAGTCTGTTGGCTGGAATGTTGGGCTTGGTCACAGTTTGAATTCTTCTCTCCTGAACTGGCCCTCCAACATGTTCAGGATGGTACTTCATGGTATATTTGTCTGCTGGAAACAAGCTTAAAGATTGTTTTACACCGTTATCAAAAGTTTCAAAATCTGGGGCTGTTGCAGGAGGTCTGCTGATATTGGGGCGCAGAGTGTGGCTGCCTCTACGGTATTTCTCGTTATTGCCTTTGGGCTCCACCACATCTGGAGCGAAACGGACCCTCTTCCTTTTTCTGTCGCTTCTAGTACCTGCAAAGGGTAATTGGTTAGCAGCAGCTTTACGTCGATCTGAATTACAAGCCGAGCCAAGCAGAGCAGAAAGAGTTGTTACCTGAAGAAATAAGGCATGAACGTTTGGTGGAAGATCCAGATTTGGGCTCCAGCAGCTTGTGGCTCCCCAGAACAAGAAGCACCACACCCCCTGACACTATTACAACCGTTAGAAGCCCCATTCCCCCTGAGCATGGGATGACCATTGCAGCTGTTTCTCCAGAGAATGAAAAGGGAAAAACCATAAACCGTATATAAAACCAAATCCAATGTTGAAGGTACGTAATAAAAATATATCGCGGGTAGGAGAAAAGTCATCAAATCAACTACAGTTCCGGTTGGGAATTCGGAAAACGATTTCACACGCTTCCCTGAATGGTGTGAATGGCACGCAATCGATTTGGTTAAAATGGTTTTGATTCAAATGGGTGGTTACAGTGGTATCTTGCCATGAATATATATATTTTTTCTTCCTTTCCCTCTATGAATGAATGTGAAAAACAACGATTACAAAACTTTATCTTTTATCATTTTTCAAGTGAATTTAGAGAAGAGAAGTGGGGTGTCTAAAGAAGCAATCATTAAGATTAATGTGGAAGAGTAGCCAGAAAAGTTAGGAGGAGGGCTCAACATGATAATGAAGATGCTAATAAATACTATGGTGGAAGATAGGGGCCAAGTAAGGGAAAGGTCAAGATATGAGTGAGTAAAGTTAGAGATGTAGTTAAAGAACGGTTGTATTTAACAAAAACACCGAAATGGAGTCAATGGAGTTTGAGGAGAGTCAATGGTGTTTGAGGAGAGTGAAGGATTTAATCTATGATAAGCGCTGGAGTGGTGTGATAAAACAAGTGGTGTGTGAATACCCTAAGGGTTTATCACACTCTCATGTGTGAACACCCTAAGGGTTTTGGACAAAGGAAGTGATATTTCCACATGAAGTTGTAAGACCCATTGTTCAAACATACATGTTGATAGTGTGTGAACACCCTAAGGTTTTGGCAGAAGGCACCAATATTTCGGCATTGTAAGACATGCTATTCAAACATATATGTTGAGCAAGATCATGAATTGTTGTAATGCCTTAAGATTTTGATCACGCATACATGTAGTGTAGTGGCCCATGAAGTGATCAAATTGTCAAATGGACCACTTAGATGGGTACCAAGGTGGGAGGTGTTGAGCAAGATCATGAATTGTTGTAATGCCTTAAGATTTTGATCACGCATACATGTAGTGCAGTGGCCCATGAAGTGATCAAGTTGTGAAATGGACCACTTAGATGGGTACCAAGGTGGGAGGTGTACTAGTATCTAAACTTGAGGGGGGAACTTGAGATTTCAAATGAGATGCTTAATGAATGATTGGGAACAAGTTAATCTCCCCTAGTCAAGTTTAGAGAGAAGATTCTTAGAGTAATTTAGATAAACTTAACTAGGTCAAATTATGGGTTGTTTTCAAATTCCATATTTATGTAAAATATAACCAATTTAAAAGTAAAAATACTCCAGATTAATTTACCCTAATAACAAGTAAAATCCTAGCCAATACCACTATTTATTTCAATTTCATTACCATAATTTACTATAATAAATTAAACCAACTATTTATCTTCACTCCGGTCTATCACTTTCAAAATATTTCAAAATCTATAATTATATTAAATCAATTTGTTAAATTCAACTCCCTTTTATCGCTACTTTCCATTTCTCCGTAATTCTTGGACCTTCTAATTTCCAAAATCTATTGAGTGTTGTGCCAATAATTCATTCAAGCAGGCGCTATCCCAGCTTCTGATCCGAACACGTATAGGAGAAGTGTGGGGCATGGAGGTTTCATGAGATTCCAATTACGTGACCGCTTTCTAGAAGCTTCATTCGCAGATTCCTCTCTGGTTATTTCTCATGAAGTGCTAACCCCAGGCTGATTCTATTTTAGATCTTATAACAATATTAATGCGGTCTGACATAGGGTCGATATAATAAAATATAACACATCGCTCAGTGATGAGAGAAAAAAATAGCGACGTTTTGTATCATGTTATATCTGTCTCATGTCAGACCACATTAATATTGCTATAAAATCTGAAATAAGAGACGCCGTAACCCATAACTTAGCTCCTGTTATCTTCACAGGTTTATTTTGGCTTTTGTATGGATTATTAAAACAACGTGCGGGCCTATGTTTGGACTTTTGTATTTATGGGCGCAGAGTACTGTTGAGTTAGGATTAAGTCATGGATGATGATCATGACAACGAAACGCTTCTCTCAAGAAACTTCTTCACGGAGATTCCAATACATGCCGATGTTTTGCTTCTTCTCCACGGTTTTGTGGTTTCTTCTGGGCGGTTTTATATTTTTATTATTTATTTATGTGTGGCTTTATGTATTCTTCATGACAGTGGTTGTGATTTTGTTAAAAATCTGATTCAGTAAAGTGGTTGTGATTTTGTTTGAAATCTGATTACAATTTGGGAAAATTGTAATTGTATGTATTTTTTTATATTGGACCATTTTCATTTATGTGATTGTAATTTTGTTAAAAAATCAATTAAAATTTAGAAAATTTGTAATTTGTAATTATTGAATTCATATAGATTAAATATTTTAAGATTTTGTAAAACATTGAATTTATTTATAAATTTAAAAATCAAAACATTATCACTTTACTAAAATTTATGTCAACTAGTTAAATTTAATTTTTTTCGCAATATATTTAATAAAAAAATAAAAAAACCTAAGTTTTAAAATATTATTCCTAGAAATGATCTTATAATTTTCCACGACAAATATGTATTTTTTTATATTGGACCATTTCCATGTATGTGATTGTAATTTTGTTAAAAAATCAATTAAAATTTAGAAAATTTGTAATGTGTAATTATTGAATTTATATAGATTAAATATTTTAAGATTTTGTAAGACATTGAATTTATTTATAAATTTAAAAATCAAAACATTATCACTTCACTAAAATTTATGTCTCAGAAATTTCAACTAGTTAAATTTAATTCTTTTTCACAATAAATTTAATAAAAAATAAAAAAACCTAAGTTTTAAAATATTATTCCTAGAAATGATCTTATAATTTTCCACGACAAACCACCTAATTGGAATAGGTAAGATTCATTTTAGTTTGAATATCTCAATTTTGTTTAGAATTTGTCAAGTTGTAAGTTAAAGTGTGGAGTTATGAAGGGAGTCAAAGTTGTTTGGGTTCCAAGCTAGATTGAAGATTTCACAGGGTTAATATACTCTTGTGTTAATCAACTTTCTTGTTTCTTGTTTTCCCTATTGGCGAACATGAGAAGAGATGAGGGTTGGAAGGTCGTGAAGAAGGGGGTGCAATATTTCTAAACTTTCTTGCAAATGCTACTAAATTGAAATTCCATTGTGGGGGAGCCATGTTGAAATTTAGTGAGCATTGAGATAATCAATTGAGAGTCAGCCCCCATTATAAGATTCATAAAATATTATTGATTATGAATAATGAAACCATATATAAGCAACTAAAGTTTGGTTGTGTTGTTGGGGGAAGTGTCGAGTTTGCTTGCAAAGGTTCTAACGATTTAGCAAGAAGAGTAGCAAAAGAACCCCCCATATCCAACAGGCCTATGGTTTCCTTTCGAGGCCCTATCAAAGTTGACCTTGATGAATCCTAGAGGTAGAGGGGACTAAGCTAATAGAGGAGAGGGTATAGGAGTAGTGGCAGGAGAGGAGAGAAGAAACACGTGTTGGAGAAGGGAAATCCATAATTATTGAGAATAATTTTCCTAGGAGGCTAATAAAGGAAATATTCTTCACTCCATCTAGAGACTTTTAAGGTCTCAAGAATACACTATTTAATTTTTTCTACACAAAAGTAGAGAATATTTCCTCTTGTTTGAAGAAGTGCTTATTTTGTTCCTTCTAAATCCACCAAAGAAGAAATCTTAGGAAAAGGATATAGATCCTATTGAGAATGGGATTTTGAAAGATTTGTTGACACCAAGATGATAGCGTGTTCAAAATACTATCTCCATTTTGATCACAATGGTGAAAATGTGATGCTCCTTGGTCCCATAAAAGGTTACTAAAGGGGTGTGAGTTGAAAATATGCTCCATGGTTTCTCCATTTCGATGACACGTGACATAGAAGGTAGTTCCTTCAAAAAATTTGTTTTGTAGCTAGTCCAAGATAAATATTTTTTAGTGATCAGTAAGCCATAGGAATGTTGCCAATTTGGGTTGCCCAAATATTGGTCTAGATTGTGTTTCGAAATGAAGAATCTATCATCTCGACCTACAAACTAGAAATATACCGCATTTGTCTTTAATAACTAAACAACTAGTTGAAGTTGCTCCTGGAACTATTGAGTGAATTGTAGTATGTCTTGTTACAATACAATATGCCTCTTTAATATTGAAACAACCTTTTGGCTAAAGACTCAAGTGGAGCTTGTTAAGTTTATTGTAGAATCATATTATTATTTAAGTGAGTTCTATTTCTAGAGTTGCAAAGTTAATTCTATATTAAAGAGGAATGTTGTTTAGGGAGATATTCTAGACCCTCTAGTTAGGGTGTAGCGCTCTTGGATCCCAATATTAGTGAATAGTTCTTCAATGCTTAGCTCATATATAGTTCATTAAGGGTTGGAAGTAGGGGATATCTTGAAGCCATAGAGATTGTTTCTATGAATCATGCTAGAAGCGTGTTAATTTTTCTTTCCAAACATCAATTTTTTTTTGTTTGTATGAGATATTTGTGTTTTTAGGAAAAGTTCCATATCATGTATCCTGGCTTAGTCCCATGCATTTTCATGAGATCTTGGTTATCATTATATTTAGCATATTTATGTTTCCATAGATTACTCCAAATTTATCCTTTGTAGTGAAGTCATCTCCACCAAGTTTTATCCCCTTATATATTATTAAGAATTTCATGATCCCCAATCCTCCTTTTAACTTGGGAAGAAAAAGTGTTTACCAAGATACATGAGCCCATTTTCTAGTGTCTGAGTAGCCTTTCCAAAGGAACAGCTTTGGAATTTGTGAATGTCCTTAAGAATTTTCTTGGGGGCATCAAGAGTTGAGAAAATATAGAAGAGGAATAGTGTAATGCACATGATATTTGAAAACCATGGGGATTTTCTTGTAGGTAGGTCCATTATTTCCTATTCAACTTCCAAGAGTGTTATGCATTGCATTAGAGTTAGATTTTGTTCCTTAGAGATGAAATAATTTTGGTAATATGTTTAGGGATCTTGGAAATGGATGAGAGAAATCAATTTCATGTTCATATAAAAGGGAATTGAAAAAACTAGTGAGTTCAACTTCTCTATGGTATTTAGAGGTTAAAGGAATATGTTGAGGGTCTTTTAGAAGAGCGATCTTTTTGTTGTGCCTTCATTGCATCATGGAGTGGTGAAATAATTTAGTATTGCATCCCCCCTCATTGAGCCATTGAATCCTTGATTGTATCGTCCATAAAGTTTTTTCTTTGAAGTGTCTTTCCTACAAAATATGATGGATCCATTGTTCTTTGGTGGCTATCTTAAATATTCCCTATAAGATAATTTTTCATTGTATTATGCCATTTGTGTTTCTAGCTCCTTTTGTACGTGGAAAATGTTGCCAAAAAATATTTTGTTCTAGATCTTGAGGTGTTGAGTCTATAATTTTGAGATGATGTTGAAAAACATACATTAAAAATCCATGTTTAATCACAACTTCATCCTACCACCTATTGATATCTTATTGGAAGTCTACATGTCAGAGCCAAAAAATTTCAAAACAAAAAGGTATTTTTGTTGGGATGTTTTAGAAGTCCAAAATAAGACTAATGGGTGAGTGACCAGAACACAGAACAACATCTATTTCCCTCAAGGCCTTTATGAAGATACATAGAAATACATACCCAACCTCCTATGTCACCTTAACAGAGTGGGGTTATCAAAATTCCACTTCCTTGATCATGATGATCACCATTATGGATTAAACCTCTTTTCCATGATCACTATTATCTTCTACTCATTAAGATATTTCCAATGACATAAAATTTATCCAACTCTAAGATATAGACACAAAGTTATGGCCTTCAAAATATTTACCATCTTAAAACCATGTCAACATAGATGTCAATCCCCTTACCATGCGTCAACACTACACAATTCCATATAAACTAACACATGGCTAAAAAGTGGCAGTTTTATGCGTATGTTTCACCAATGCATAGGGCCATGTTTGCATCCACTTATGTCAGCTTACTCGCTTGCATCGAGATCAAAAAATTCCCATTAATCCCCTTTATTGAAATTTCCAGATCTCTCGTTCTCTATATTTATGAATTTCTTCATATTCATCCATGAAAACAAATCTTCAATAATAATTTGGATCTAGAAAATCAATCAATTGATGGTCAACATCTAGATTATAAAATTTTCAAAAGTTTCATTTTAGAAAAAACTATATTTTTTAATATCTATATTTTAATGTTTTATGGACTCATCCATAAATTTGAAATCTTTGAGTTTCCATGTAACCCTCTCCACCTAACCTCCATATTAACATTTTCATACTCCGATATCCATGTCAACATGATGTCATGTCCAATTATTCTACATGGTCAATCTTTTAGATATGCATATACTCTGACTTTTAACATTTTTCGATTCATCAAAAGGTCAAAATCTTCTAGATTCATCTAAATCAGAAGAATCCATAAAAATCTAATTTTACAAAACTTTGGATTTCTGGACTTCTTTATTACATGTCACTCTCTACCATGGTAGTGACCACATTAAACACCATGTCAACTCCCTTGCACTATAGTGCCATGTTACTACACCACGCTGACATGCCATGTCAGCATGAAACATCATCTAAATTTTCCCTTCATGACACATCAACACACCACATCACTCCACATCAACATTCCACATTACCAACACAACTTATGGATGTTCCAAACGGATTCTACATAGCCACCATGGGATCTATCGAACTAGAATCTAAATTTGTGTTTTTTTCAAAGGGTCGGAATTTAAAAAAAATCGGATTCCATATTTCTCTTAACCACAACATTAGTGTTCCTTTAATGTATGGTTCAACTCATCAGACCTATGACATCTGGGTTTTTCATAACAGAAAATGTATTCAAATATCTAGATGCCTAGATATTTAGCTATCTAGATATCTAGAACATCTAATTTTTGTCAAATTCTCATGCAACTGAAGCTTCTAGATTCTTAGATATCTGAATATTTAAAACATCCAACTTTGATTTTATCCATATACACATGAAACTTATGAATGCTTGGATATCCAAATATTTGGATATATAGAACATTAAGCTTTTGTTGAACCTCCACCCTTAACACCTTTTCAACTAAACCCTTAGTCACAACCCACACTATCGCTTGTCACTAGGGGCTAGGGCTAAGACTTCCATACCCAAATTTCCGAAATTAAGATTTTTCAAAGATATTCTATGCTTACTTCTAAGGTTTGAAATACATTTCAATGGGGAAAATACTTTCCAAAAAATCTTCCAAGAATGTTGATATCCTTATCATCCCATGAGGGCATCCGGATCACTACCAATAACCAAGGATCACCTTAAATGAAGCCAAGGGGAGGTTCCATGGATGATTCACCAAACTAATGCAACTAAGTGAGAGTTATTCTCGCTCCTTCACAGTTTAAAAATTGAAACTTCAACTTGTTGATGCCCTGAAAATTGTTGAATCAACATTGGGGGATAACCACCCGGTCCAGACCTTAATACAGCTCCTTTTCCGTTTGGAATGGTGGCTCCGACTGGGGATAATGGGACCAGTTTCCCAGTAATGAATAAAAGGGGTGGATGAATGATTGATTATCTAATCTAACGATAGGCGAATAATTTAATCTATCAGCAAAATAAAAGAACTACTACTAATCCCGGGAACTATTGTTCTTTGAAATGTAGCGCTTGATGATCTTTGTCTATTGACAGGCATATAGATGACTCTATCTAATAAACATAGACATTTATTCATTCAAGGATTACTTTGTTTAAATAGTTAAACAAAGTGATTAACACAATATTGCTACACTTATCATTTATATTATCGATACATATATGATCAAAAGAAAATCATACTGTAAACATCCAATAGTGGAAGGAATCAAGAATGCTGTTAAAAACACATACATATCCGATAATAGCAAAAGCGATCAAATGACAATTCATATAAAAAGAATGAATTCAAACATAGATAATAGTACCATATGAGCTGCTAATCACTCCCAATATCAATCGCTATTTGAGATTCTTCTTCCGACTCAGAAATACTTTCAAACAAAGACAGTAGTGCACATTCGCATAAAAGCTTCTTTGTCAAAATCAGAATAATTGGTCCAGTTTTATAAAAGAATATGCCTGAAGTACAGTAGTGCAACTTCAGGTTTTAAGTCATATACAAAACTTACGACCCTTTCCAAATACATGAAAGGATCTATAAATACTTAATTAAGCTAACTACGTATGAAACTAAAATCCTACTTAATTGGTATCAATTGATTCTGAATATCTCTTTCACAGCAATCTGGCAGTCGGTAGCATGAATCATCATTTAGGCTGTTTGCCTTTAAACCTGAGCTGGCATATCGCAAGCATTGGCTCCACTTCGGGTGGTCTGTTGAGGCGAGAATTGAGTTGGGCAGCATAGGTGGCATCCTATATATCACGAATGATATACCCAATTGCATCTGTAAGGCATTTGAGGGCGGCTCTCTGGCTGTATGGTTTGACTAAGAAGAACCAATAGGTGTCCCATGTCAAACTGTTAATTCCTGCGATTAATCTCCCATTTTTCTCTAGTTCCGGATAACATGACTGCTCCAATGTTTTAGCCACTGTCAATTTACCTGGAGTACATTGAGAAATCATGTTAGACAAGTAGAGAGTATTATTAACCAATTCAACCAAATTACTTGTGGTTGATTTGCATCTTGAAATTTCTCTCTCTGCTTTCATTAACTGGGACTGCCATTCTGTAAATAATATCTCCTTATGTGATTCTAAAATCTTTGGTAAATTAGCCGCCTGTCCCTGATCGGTATCTTGCCACTCAAGAAAATTAGTTAATGTTTCATTGGCTTGATCCAAGTCTGTTCTAGCTTTTTTCGATTTTTCACTTATTGATGTCGTCAAATCGCATAACGGTTCCGCCTGGGCGATTTGTTGACATAAAAGCTTTATCTGTGTTATCAATGCCTTGTTTATCTGTAATGCCTCTGCTCTGAATTCAGCTAGCTGTGGAAGATTCTTTGTTTTCTCTAGCTGGGCTGATAGTTGAGCAATTTTCTCATCTTTTGACTTCAGCATTTGTTCATTTGCTTCTTTTAGTTGTGCCAATGCCTCGGACAACTCTTTCTGCTTTTGGACTGCACTGTAATCAATCCTCTGTTTCTCTTCCTGCAATTGTTTAGTCAATTGATTATTTATTTGCTGTTGTGTAAACAATTGCCGTTCTGCTTGCTCCGCCTTCTGCTGTGCCTCTGATAGTTGTGCTTGTAGTGAAAAGATCTCCTGGTCTTTTGCTTTTAATAAATTACTCACCTCTGATGCCTTGTCTATTGTTGCTTCCGAATAGGCTCCAACATATTGGGATAGTTTTGTGAGGTCATCAGAGAGGTCAAATTCCTCTTTCCAAACCACGTTGCCCGTCATTGTTTGTTCTGGGAATAGGGAAGGTTGATCAGTCCTTCTCATCTTCCTCTGTCGTTTTACTACAGCGTTGTGTCTTGGGCTATAGAAGACATCTAAGGGAGGAATTTCTTCTATTTGCAAAATAATCTGATCGGAGGGATCCTTTGGGATTATCTCTACTTCTTTTGAACTAGGTAGGCTGCTGGTTCCACTTGGAACCTGTTTTGAAGTTGTCTCCTGTGTATCAGCCGCTTTTGATGTCTCGGCTTCCTTAGAGCACTCAAGATTGCTGATGATTGAGTCGAATTGCTGCCATTCCTGGAGAAATTTCGGGTCAATTTGAGTATCTACATTCACCTCTATGCTGCTCTGTTCCTGCTCTTTCGTCTGGGTTTCCTCTTGTTTTTCCATATGCACTTCCTCCTGTTCTTTTGATGTAACAGGAGGTTCCTTAGTGAGTCGCTGCTCAGGCTCGCTTGATTCTGTCGTTGGGGTTGTTGCTAACAGATCTAGAGGCAGAGTTTGCAACCTCTGTTCTCTAAGTCTGTTGAATTCAACTAACCCGTCATCTTTGTATTCCATTCTGGCCAGCGATTTAACTTGGGACATTGACTCGGCTGAGGAGAACAGGTCATCGAACTTATCTTCTTTATGATCAAACTTTGTCAATTTGGCCTGTTCAAGTGCATTATAGGCGATTTTGTTTGGATCAAATCGCCTATTAGGGAGAGTTGCTAGAGTTAATGCCTTCATATTTTCAGCTTCTTTCTCTGCATGTTTAAAATCATGCAAAGTGTAGACACCACATCTCAGAGGAAAAGAGGGCCAAACCTGCTTCTTATTTTTCTTTAGAGTTTGTGTAACTCCTTCGGACATAATCTGATAGGCTATCTCCCTAGCCAACAGTTTATCGGGTATGTACAAAGGAAGGACATGAGGTTTGGCTTGGCTGCCGAAAATTCTTATATAAGTAAATTTTTCCTCTCCGAACCATCTTCCTATGGATGTCAAATCGACCCCTGCTTGGTAGGAAATCTTAGGAGCAGGTTTATCAAAAATAGAGTAATGAATGGGTAACATAAAGCCATTGCAGACTTGGTATAAATGGTGTTTATAGTAAGTTTTCCACAACTTCTGATGGTATATGTGAATGGGCATGGGGTCTTGTGAAGTCCACCTCCATCCAAGCACGGGAAATTCAGAATTAAAACACAAGGTGTCCAGGATATAAGCACTGTAGTAGAATGGGGGAATAAGCCTTTCAGTGACGCGGGTTTTGCTTCTAAAATCAAGAACTGTTGTTGCTAGCTTATCTGACAGTATAGTTGCCCAATCCATTATTTCACTATTACATGCCGCTTCCATCAAGGGAACCATTTCTATAGTGAAATTAGCGGAATCGTGCAACCCCCACAATCTACACATCATTATCCCAGCATAACAATAAGGAGAACATAGAGAATCAACAGAGTACTTACCCGAAGATTCATGCTTGTGTTTTGCCGGATTTTGCCTCCAATCCTGAATGGGTTTGGATTCAATTTCGTTCTCATCTCGGAATTTCTCCAGAAATGCCTTGTTATACTTCTTCTCTGGTACAGGCAAATGATACATTTGCCTCAAATCATTAGATTGAAATGAACCAAAGATTCTCCCATCTCTGATGCAAAAGGTTCTATCTGTGATTGGGATTTCCTCAATTGCCCACCTCACTACATCCGTATATGGGAGAATTTGTTCCCGAGCTGCTATCCGATGAACGAAAGAGTCGGCTAAGTCCTTTAGAGTAGCATCATATTTTCGAGTGGTATCTACTGTGGCTTGTACTACTGTCACCTCGGGTTCTTTGGCCTCAACCAAATTATAGGTACTTTGCCAAGTAGTTTTGCCGAGTCCTAGACATGTAGTGTCGGATATCAATCCTTTTCTCTTAGTTCTTGGATCAGCGATGAGTTGTCCTATGGCTGGCAAAGCGGAAGCGATTGCAGTTTTCTTAGACTTCTTCCCCATTCTGCTTGAATCTATTGCTTCGGAAGAGTTCTGCACAGGAGTGAAAATGAACGTAATACAGAGAATTGGTAGCGCAAACCAAATATGAGCGAGATATATTGATCAATGCACGGTGAAGGATTAACTTAAAGTGGCCGCAGATACAATCTGTGAAAAGATTTTTAGACTTACTATTTCATTAAATGGCCGTTAAAACCTGCCAATCCTTTAAATGCCCATCATATCGTTTATTGGCCGAATGATTTGTTTAAGCGTGCCTTGGATGTTTTGGCGGTTGAGCGCAGGTGAATCGCTGTTGGGAAGATAAGGCCTTTAATACGAATTAATCGTAATATCCCTGCTTTAACAATTCTTTGAAATTCGTGCTTTTGGCTTTATCACAATCGGGCGTCGGGGAAAACTTAAATCGTTATATTGGTTCCTTTTGGAATCCCCGATTGCTGATAGCGATATCACATCGCATCAAGAGTATTAACTGAGCACTTTGAAAAGCATGCATGGTACATCCCCAATCGCCGATAGTGATATCGCATCGCATCGGAGCGAAAGGGACATTTGTTATGATAACTTGTTATTGCCGATATCCGATAGCCTTTTGCGTGTTGTCGCGTCGAGGAAAACCAATGGGTCTTTAAGTTATGCCTCTTTTGTCATTGCGACATGCGATCTTGAGATCGCTTTATCGCAATGATAAAAGATTAATGATTTATATATTATAAGACCAAATAATTGGTTTATCAAAAAGGTTTTGTAATGTTTTCATTTTGTTTTCGGACCTTTTTGAATAATACTAAATTGATACCAATTAAAATAAAATGGGAACCATTTCATATTATAGTTTTGAGAATAAAAATGATATGAAATGGTGGGTTGTTGTAGAGCACAACAATTGGCGATTCGCTGGAAGAAACAGTTATCTCTGAAAAGTGCAGAAATACTTAAAATTTTTCAAAATAGAAATCTCATCAAAGGGGAAAATTCTAATATAACTAGGTATATATGCATTCCAAATAAAATGAAACTATTTTTGCTAATTTTCTTTCTTGTTTAAAATTAGATACATTCTAAGTTTTAAATTGGCCTCTATTGTTTGATAATGATAAAATAGAAAACCTTTCCAAATCATCTTTTAGAATTGACTCCTTTGTCATAGGTAGAGCCTTTTCTGCCAGCAAAGGTTCATAGTTTCGACCGGGATACCTTTTAACCATGTTATTGTCCATTGTCCCATTCATTTCAGAGTATGGTTAATAGATTGAATTCAAAACATGCTTTTCACATTTTGCATTTCTTTTCTATTTTTCTGTTATTTTGTAAGATAAAAAGCCATTGTCCTGGTTTGGTGACTAGCTGAGTGACAATGCCATTCACTAGTAGTAATTTAACCGAACAAGCTGGCTCGTGATGAGACCCCTTGTCTTATAATTCTAAGCCATTACCCTGTTTTGGTATGCAATGTTGGTAATGTCGGTTAAACTATTTCCCTATGATCATGGTAAGAAGGCTTGTAATAAGACCTCTTATCTTTTATATCAAATATTTTAGAATTACACTCTGAGTAATCATAAGCTTTGGTGAGTGGGATGGACAATTTTCTCCTTAAGAGTAAATGGATGACAAGGTAAGAGTTAAAGATGCTGAAGTTGGATTAGTTCCTATTTTGATATTGATAACCTTTTTGTGACCAATTTGAAAACATAAAATGATTTACAATATTTCTAAACTTTGAGAAGCATTCACAAAACTTGAAGTGTGGTTTCAGAATGCAATTATACCTAGTTTCCTAGAAATTATCCCTTTTGTTTAAGACTTCTATTATTTTAAAAGCAAATATCAACACTACTTCTTTTGAACAAATTTTAAGTACAACAAAGGTCAATGGAAGATACCTTACAACTTTATTTTCTAATGGTCCTACAAACTACAAAATTCTATTAAACTAAAAGGAGAAGGGGTTACCTCCTCAATTGAAGAATTTTTTTAAGATAAGGCCATTAACAGGGAGAGAATCTCTCAAACCTGATAAATCTTGTAATATGAAGGTTGAATGACCTATCTTTTCACAGATCTGAAATGACCCAAGCCACATCTTCTGGAATTTGGTGTGTTTTCCCTTATCTTCATGGGCTGTGTCCCATTTCAGAACTAAATCACCGACTTGAAATTGTTTTGAACCGGATGAGGCTGAATCAAAGGATGACTTGATAATTTGCTGATGTTTTGCATGAATAACCTTGGCTTTTTCTCTTTCCTCTTCTAATTTTATAATTTGGTCATGTCTAAGTTGAATAGAAGAGGAAGGGCTTTCCTCAATAAACTGAACTAGGGCTAGAGAAGGAAGGACAAGATTTGTTGGTAGCACTGCTTCTTTTCCATACACAAGATTGAACAGGGAAGAACCTATGGAAGCCTTCTGCGTTATCCTATCAGCCCATAGTGCAAATATTAAGGATTTGTGCCCTTTTTTATGATTCTGTTCGATAGTTCGCTTAATAATTTTAATCAGATTTTTATTTGTAGATTCCACTAAACCATTACCCTGGGGATAGTAATTAGCAGAATATTTCAATTTAAATCCTCTTTTAATAGCGAAATCAAACATAGCATTGCCTAAGAAGTAAGATGCATTATAAAAAACAAGAGCATTTGGGACACCAAACCTGGTAATGATGAATTGATCTATGAATTCTATAATTGCCTCAGAATTTGTTGTCTTTAAAGGAATTGCTTCAACCCACTTAGTAAAATAATCAGTAGCGGTAAGGATATACTTATGCTCTTTGGAAGAATGTGGAGTAATTTCTCCAATGATGTCCAATCCCCATTGCTCAAATGGTTGTTCAATGTTGACTGGTTGCAGAGGGAAAGTTGGTTTTCTTTGTCTTCCACTAGAAGTTTGACAATTTCGGCATTTCCTTACATATTCATGCGCATCTCTAAACAGAGTGGGCCAATAATATCCAGCATGAATGATTTTGTGGGCTGTTGTGTCAGCGCCAAAATGTCCTCCTGCTGGTCCATCATGTAATTCCTGCAAAACCTTTTGTGCTTCAGGTTTTTCTAGGCATCTTAATAAGATTGAATCATAATTTTGCCTAAAAAGCACATCATCAATAATTGTGAAATTTTTTGCTTTTAATCTAATGGCCCTTTTGTTTTTGTAAGACAGGTTAGGAGGTGCATATCCATTTTTCAAATAAAAGATTAAGTCAGCATATTGTGATTCAGAATCAGTAATAATTATCTAGTTGATCTCTTCGGTTTGATCTGTATCACCTGATTCTTGAATGTTGGATGCTCCTGCCAATAACTTGCAAAAACCTTGGCCTCTAACAATCTTTGTTGGTTTAATTTCTAAGTCATATTCTTGAAGTGCTGTAACCCAATTTGCCCTTTTTTCACCTAATTCCCTTTGGATTAATAGTTGCCTTACTGCAGGGAAAGGAACTATAACTTTTGTATGGGCTTTTAAAAGGAAGGGTTTGTAATGTTTGACAGCTTTATATATAGCAAAGGCTTTTTTTTCTACTTCGGAGTAATTCAATTCAGCACCCTGAAGATTTGAACTATAGAATGAAATGGGTGCTTCTAAGTTGTGATTGTTAATCTATGTGAGTACTGCTGCATAAGAAAAATCGGATGCGATAGTATACAATGTGAAATGATTAGAAAAATTAGGAGTAATTTAAAGCGGGGGCATTGATTTTTGATTGTTTGATTAAATCAAATGCTTCCTTTTCTGCTAATCCCCATCTAAAGACTGAATTTTTCTTAATCATAGTTTGAAGTGGCAAAATGATTTGAGAAAAGTCTGGAACGAATATTTTGACAAAATTGATTTGGCCTAAAAATGACTGCATGGATTTTTTATTATGAGGGAAAGGGATTTCAGAGATTTCTTTAATCCTGTCCGGATCAATATAAATGCCATCTTTAGAAACAATAAAGCCTAAGAGTTTTCCTTGGTCAAGAGCGAAGAAGGATTTTTTAGGGTTAAGTGAAATACCGTACCTTTTGCAAAGTTGAAAGATTTGATTTAAATCATGCAAATGATTGGATTTATTTTTAGAAAATACAGTAATATCGTCTAAGTAGACAACTACTATTTTGCTAATCAACCCTTTAAAAGCAATATCCATCGCTCTTTGGAATGTGGCTCCTGCATTAATAAGTCTGAAAGGCATTTTTTGATAAGCATAAGTTCCCCATTTTGCTCTGAATGTGGTTTTGAGTCGGTCATCAGGATGGACCAAAACTTGGTTATATCCTGAAAAACCGTCTAAAAAGGACATCAACTTAGAGCCTGCCACTGATTGGAGTATCTGCTCCATAGTAGGTAATGGGAAATTATCTTTTAGACTCGCCTTATTCAAATTTCTGAAATCTATACAAATCCTAATGTCGCCATTTTTCTTTCTGACAGGCACCATATTGGAGACCCAGTTTGAGTGCCGCACGGGAAAAATAATCTTAGCTTTCAAGAGTTTATTGAGTTCAGATTTTATTTGACTCTCTAAGTTCGAATGTATTTTTCTCAACTTCTGAATTGGTTTCTGTTCGGGAAGCATTGGAATGGTATGCTGGATGATGGATGTATCATATGTCTTTAAATCGTCATATTTCCAAGCAAAAACATGTTTATTTTTCTGTAACAGTCTAATGAATGCTTCCTTTTCTTCCACGGAAAGTCCCAATCCTAAATTAATGTTTTGAGGATTTTGCTCAGTGCCAAGGTTTATCAATTCAAACCTTAAGGTGGAACTTTGGAGCTTTGTATTTGTCACAGGTTTAAACCTGTCTTTAATATCATAAAGATCCTCAAGTTTCACCACAGGCTTTGGGATTGAATTTTCCTCGTGTTTTCCTCTCATTTGAAGGTCATGTTCGTTTTCCTCAATGATTTGATCATCATAGGACCTTTCGGAAGTTAAAAATTGTAAAATGTCTTCATCGTGGTTGAATACTCTCCAATTAGTGACATTGTCAGGAATTGATGGCCTAAAAAGTAATTCTACTGAAAATCTATCTGGGCTATAATCATCAGAAGGTAGGATCTTGGAAGCAACATTGGCTAGCAAGTTGGCTGCTGAATTTTGAGACCTGGGGATGGAAGAAATATTGAATGCCGAAAAGTGGGAGGTGAGTTCCTGTACCAGCAACTGATAATGTTTGAGATGGCTAGAAAGACAATGAATTGTATTCCTTACCTGTTTAATAACAATTTCGGAATCTCCAAACACTTTCAAATATTGAACCTTGAGGCCAATCGCTTTATATAGTCCTTGGACTAAGGCTTCATACTCAGCTGTATTATTTGTGCATTCAAACTCCAGCCTACAGGACAACATTGTTTTTTCTCCCTAAGGGCTAACCAAAATACATCCTGCTCTTGAGCCCTCGCTAGACTTAGACCCATCGAAATATAGTGACCAAAATAAAGAAGTATTAACAATTTTATTTACAGTTTCCTCAGTATCATTAAAACATCTTGACCTGTCTGTTTGTGAATAATTTTCGATCTGAGATGTAGAATTGTTTACCGAGAAAGGAGATGGTTGGGCAGTGAAGTTGCCAAAGAATGACTCAGATGAATAATTCCCCAAAATGTTGTTATTAAATGCTATTGGTTGGTTTTCTTGTTCAAATTCTGTAACTGTATGGGTCATGTGTTTCTCCCGATCGATTTTTATTTGATTTGGCTTTCCCTTGTAGGGAAGCCGCATATGGGACCAATCAGTAGAATTATACCCATGGAGTTTTTCAGACCAATCCCTACTCAAGATCAAACCATAAAATTCAGGTATATCAGCGATTAAGATATCAATTCTTTGAACTACTCTAGGATCAGCTGATAGCCTGATAGTTACTGAGTTGATTTCCCCTAAAACCTGGACTTTAGTCCTGTCCAACTGCACAATATGAATAGCAGATTTTTGGGGCTCAATGTTCAGTTTGGAACAAACTGAAGCTGGCATTATATTAGAGGATGCCCCTGAGTCAATCAAACAGTTGTGTAGGTTTCTATTGTAGATCTCGTAGGTTAGAAGGAAAGGTGGAGTATGAGAATTTTATCTATCTCCAATCAGAACTGCATCAGTAGCTTCGACCATACCAGAAGGTGGTTGACCTGCATCATTTGCAGCTTTAGCACTGGGAAGGGGTGAAGTAGGAACAACATTTAATTCTTTGAGAAGCAATTTTCGCTGATGTTTCAATTTACTAAGTTCAAACATGGTAATGTTTGCCTTAGTCTTTTTCATGTCATCAACAATATTGTAATCCATTGAATCGGGCACTACCAATGTCTTAGATGTTGACAAAATATTTGAGGTTGAAGGCTGGTTTTGTGGAACTGTTACAGGTGGCTTCTTTGGGGGTACCTTTTCCTTTGTTGTAGTAGCACCTGCACTCCTTTTCTTTGAAGTTGTCTGAATAGGTTTGGAGGTACTTTTACTCCTAGTAGTGACAGGAAACGCTTCTTCTTAATTTTTTGTATCGGAGTTAGGCAATATAAAATCCCACATTCCATGACATTCAACAACTTCCTCTTCTTCATCAGTTGGTGAGACTGTTTCTTCTTCTCCTTCTTCAAGATCTGAATCTGCATTAGATATAACATTTGGTGGTCTTGATTCAGTTTTCTTGTAATTCTTAAAGGGCCTTTTGGTTGAGGTTTCAGCTACTTGTTTTTTGATTTCAACCATTTCATTTGACATAGTCTTGAGGACCTTTTGTAGACCCTCCATGTCATATGGATCTTTAGGGGTTTTCTTCTTTGAATCATCTTTAAAATAAACTTTTTTGGTTTTTCTATCTTCAAGAGCAACTTTCTTCTCTAGAGCATTAATACGTTTCTCCACAGCAAGTGCTTCTTTCATGTTTTCAGCTAAAGTTGGTTTTCCAGCCCTGTCTAAAAAAATAGCTATATTGGCAGGTAGGGCAGTTATATACCACTCGCTTCGGATTTGCTCACTTGGTTTGGAGGCCGTTGGGATTTTATTCAAGAGTTTATTGAATCGTGCATTAAATTCTTTAATTGTTTCCCTATGCTCTATCCTAAGATTGGAGAGATCATTTATTAATGTAGCTAAAGACCTATCATCACCATACTTAGTAAGAAACTGTTCTTGGCAAGTCGTCCAACTGGTAATGGAACCAGAAGGCAAGGAAAAATACCAGGATCCTACTGATCCTTGCAAAGTATAAGGGAAAAGCCTAACGACAACATCTTGCTCCGTTACTCCCGTAATGCGTGCAATGGTGCAGGAATGTTGACTGCACCAGGCCTGGTCCATGGATCTGCCATTGTAACTGCAGTAGTGGATGATACTACTGTTGAAATTCCAGATGTCTGGGAAGGAGTTGATATTGAGGATTGCGTAGATTGGGATGTTGGAGTTGCTAATCCCTGATGAACAACAATGTGTGATGAGGGAGTGGATGGTTGACTTCGCACTGGGGAAGGTGAGATGGAGGATGTAGATGAAATTTCTTCACTGTCAGATCCTTCAGTGTTTTTCTTTGCCTTTTTCCTTTTGGGTAAAGGGAACTCAGTAGGTTCAATACCAAGCTTTCCACTCTGAAGTCTGGTGAGAGGGTGAGGTAAATTGAATTGCGAAGTCACATTGCTTTGGGATACCTCAGATTTCTGTGGTGATATGGAGAAGCTCTGAAGTTTATGGATAAGAGACTGAACTTCAGGAGATTCAAGACTTAATTGTTCTGGAGTATGGTGGGTTTGAGCAGTGGTAGTTGATTCCTCTTCTTCTTGTTTGGATACTGGAAGACTAGCATGCAATTGGGAAGTACGAGGTGATGTGGAGGGAGAATTACTCTTAGAATGGTCTGTAGATTTGCGTTTGCTTGCCATTCACAGATGAGGGCCCTCCTTCTAGCGCCAAAAATGTTGATGCCCTGAAAATCATTGTATCAACATTGGGGGATAACCACCCGGTCCGGACCTTAATACAGCTCTTTTTCCGTTTGGAATGGTGGCTCCGACTGGGGATAATGGGACCAGTTTCCTAGTAATGAATAAAAGGGGTGGATGAATGATTGATTATCTAATCTAACGATAGGCGAATAATTTAATCTATCAGCAAAATAAAAGAACTACAACTAATCCCGGAAACTATTGTTCTTTGAAATGTAGCGCTTGATGATCTTTGTCTATTGATAGGCATATAGATGACTCTATCTAATAAAATTAGACATTTATTCATTCAAGGATTACTTTGTTTAAATAGTTAAACAAAGTGATTAACACAATATTGCTACACTTATCATTTATATTATCGATACATATATGATCAAAATAAAAGCATACTGTAAACATCCAATAGTGGAAGGAATCAAGAATGCTGTTAAAAACACATACATATCTGATAATAGCAAAAGCGATCAAATGACAATTCATATAAAAAGAATGAATTCAGACATAGATAATAGTACCATATGAGCTGCTAATCACTCCCAATATCAATTGCTATTTGAGATTCTTCTTCCGACTCAGAAATACTTTCAAACAAAGACAGTAGTGCACATTCGCATAAAAGCTTCTTTGTCAAAATCAGAATAATTGGTCCAGTTTTATAAAAGAATATGCCTGAAGTACAGTAGTGCAACTTCAGGTTTTAAGTCATATACAAAACTTATGACCCTTTCCAAATACATGAAAGGGTCTATAAATACTTAATTAAGCTAACTACCTATGAAACTGAAATCCTACTTAATTGGTATCAATTGATTCTGAATATCTCTTTCACAGCAATCTGGCAGTCGGTGGCATGAATCATCATTTAGGCTGTTTTCCTTTAAACCTGAGCTGGCATATCGCAAGCATTGGCTCCACTTCGGGTGGTCTGTTGAGGCGAGAATTGAGTTGGGCAGCATAGGTGGCATCCTGTATATCAGGAATGATATACCCGATTGCATCTGTAAGGCATTTGAGGGCGGCTCTCTGGCTATATGGTTTGACTAAGAAGAACCAATAGGTGTCCCATGTCAAACCATTAATTCCTGTGATTAATCTCCCATTTTTCTCTAGTTCCAGATAACATGACTGCTCCAATGTTTTAGCCTCTGTCAATTTACCTAGAGTACATTGAGAAATCATGTTAGACAAGTAGAGAGTGTTATTAACCAATTCAACCAAATTACTTGTGGTTGATTTGCATCTTGAAATTGCTCTCTCTGCTTTCATTAACTGGGACTGCCATTCTATAAATAATATCTCCTTATGTGATTCTAAAATCTTTGGTAAATTATCCGCCTGTCCCTGATCGGCATCTTGCCACTCAAGAAAATTAGTTAATGTTTCATCGGCTTGATCCAAGTTTGTTCTAGCTTTTTCTGATTTTTCACTTATTGATGTCGTCAAATCGCATAACAGTTCCGCCTGGGCGATTTGTTGACATAAAAGCTTTATCTGTGTTATCAATGCCTTGTTTATCTGTAATGCCTTTGCTCTGTGTTAGAGTCGGTCTAGTTATCCCTTCGTCAGAGATCAAAGCTCTTTTGCATTTCATGATTAGGTGTCCCATCAGTTTTGGTCAGTTGCATTTCGTTAGGCATGCCATAACTCTGATGGAGCGGTTTGTGTCATTCATTCCCCTCGTTCTTGGCACTGCTGGTTCAGGCTTGTTTATTAAAATAAGTCTTCAAAGGTCATTTACATTCATGTTTTAAATTTTGAGGTCTTAGGTCTAGGGTTGAGTCAATTTTGTCTTGAAAAGTCTTAGAAGACCAGCAGGCCAGAGGAATGTCTTTGATAGATCATCGCTTCAATAATTTTCATCATTGTACAGCTGAATAAGGACTTCTCTTCAAAACTCTGTTTTGAAGATAAGTCGCCATCTCATTTTTGTAAAATTTTTCAAAATTTTCAATTCTTCAATCGTTCAAGCGCAGCCTTGGTCTCCTTTGCCAGAGCATATCAGAGCTATCCCTGCAAAAAATTATCAGAGAAAATCATTATTTCAACCAATTTTAAAGGGGAAACCAAAAAGGTCAGAGCCTATTAATTTTGAAAAAGTGTCAACAACCAAACATAAGAAAAGGGGGTTTTGGATTAAGCAAAAATCAACAAGGAGTCTATATGAAGATATTTCTCCTCATTTGCAACCCATTCCACATTCCAAGAGCAAGAGCATTGTTCTCAGGCGATTTTGTGAGTTTGTGAGCGAATCGGGCCGTTTACAGGTGTGCGCTGCGTGTTGGGGTGGCACGCTGCGCGTTGGGCAGTGCGCTGCGCGTTGGGTGATTTGAGCCAGTGTAAAATTACACAGGCGCTGCGCGTTGGGGTGGCGCGCTGCGCGTTGAATCACAGCCAAAGAAAAAACTTGTCCATGCGCCCAAATCGTGTCTAAACACCTCCAAAGCTGCAAGTAGGTGTTCTATAACTGATTTAATCAATTTGATAGTGTTTATAGTGTGTTTGAAGAGAGGAGATGATGTGTTGGGTGTAAGAAATCAAATGAAACCCTAAGCCCTTAGCAAATTTTTTTTTAAGGGTATGAAAGGACATATGGGTAGTGGTGAAGATTTTTCTGCCCTTCCTTGGTGAAACATAGTTCCATGCCCATGTGAAAACTTTGAGCCAAACAACACCTCATATTCTGGTCCATTTGTCAAACTATCCTTATGACTGTTTTATGCCCAATACACCAAAACAAAATGTTCATTATGGCATAAGTCTCTTGATATTTCGGTTGGTTTTTGAGCATGTATTGAAAAAGTAATTTCACCACACCTACAACCTACTATTGCAGACAGCATACATTTTGCAGACATTGTGTTTTAAGAGCTATGTCAGACATAGATTCATCTTATGAGCAGGGGTATGACAGTGATTCTACAGCAGAGGGTAATGTACCACGAAGGTCTCGCAGAGGTGGCAAAGGTGGTAAGCCTCGTAGGGAAGAGCCTACTTCTTTGGATCAATTGCAGGCTTGCCCGCTTACAATGGATTGTTTTCTTCGTCAGTCATGCTATCACTATTGTGAGCTAATTTCACAAATTCTGCATCATCGTGAATTAGCTCGTTTATTCATTCTACATTTACATGATGGCCATGTAAACCTCGTCGGAGTTGATTTCACTTTGTCACCAGAAACTATTGCAGAGGCCACTGGGATACCAAATGTTGGAGAGCAATGGAATAAACGTCAGCAGTTAGAGAAATCTTACTATCAGCCATACATCAAACCTGGGTATATGAGGCACTTGACCAGCATTTTTCCTTTTCAATACCTGAATGATCAGTTTGCACCTTTGATGAAACTCATCATTCGGTATTTCAGTTGTGAGGGCAGATTCTCCCATCTTTATGCGTACCATGTCCGTTTTTTTATGCATTTTACAAGGGTACGTATAATGAACATTCCATACTTCATGTTTCGCAACATAGAGAAGATGGTGCCTCTTGTACAAAGGAAGACCCCAGCACAGCAGCATAATAGTATTTATCATTACGCGTTGATCAAGATCGTAGTGGTTCATCAGTTGGCACAGCAGGGCATCACTTGGGAGGATTTTATTTCTCGAGACCTTTTCACAGCGCCACAGCCACCTCCTGAGGTTGTTCATGATGAGGGAGGGCCTTCACATCAGTTTGACATTCTTGAGATAGAGCATGTCAGCGCTCCAGGATGTGTGACATATCAACGAGGACACAGGGCCTTATTTGCATCTACACGACGAGTACTATCTCCACCTGGGGTGGAAGGGGTCTCGTTGACTTCATCAACACGGCGAGTATTATCTCCACATGGTATGGAAGGGGTCTCGCCTTCTTCTTCGGTACAGGTACAGGTTCAAGACAGAGGAAAGGAGCCAATTTACGAGGAGGGCCATTCAGATGGTCAGGATATTGATGTTGCATTGAGTGATGTGGAAAAGACTGAAATTGATAGATTGAATGAGAAGTTGCTGAGGGCAGAATGTCAGATCAAATACTTGGAGCAACGCAATAAATAGTTAGAGGACGAGCACACACTTATAGAGTTGCAACGAATCCGTGAAGACCGTAGGTTGGCCCGTAAAAGACCAGGTGATTTGACACCTGTTGCGCGGCAATTTGTGCTTGAGAAGGTCAACCGAAACTTGGAGGGGTTGTTGGCGAAGGCCAATAGAGACAAGGACTTGCTTCGTCACATGAAGAATCATTACTGGGCCCGCATGCATGTTTGCAAAGCGAAAATGAAGATCCTTAAGAGGCGATTGAGCAAGGCACTTAAACGGCGGAAAAAGCCCGATCCACTCCAAATTTTGGCCGAGGCTTCATTAGCGGGGCACAATACATGATAGAGGGTCATTACTTCGAATTCGGGCAAATTTGGAGAGATTTTTGTCATTTTTGAAAATTTTGTCCTAAAAACAGGTTTTTTGGTTCAACACGCAGCGCGCTACCCCTAAGATTGGGAGGTCCAAATCACAAATGGTTTGCATTTTGGATTTGTCATAATGAAATGTATCTGCTCAGCTATTTCCGAAGCATTTCATCGAGATCTGGATGGTCAAAAGGCTCAAAAACACCATGAAAACCACCTTGCTGCCACCTTTTGCCACAGCAGGAAGTACCTCTGGGAGAATGCAGTTTTGAGGGGGCAAATGAGCTCCAAATGGGAAAATTCCACTTGGGTTGGAAAGCAGACATCCAGGGCTTTCCAACAAGCCAACCTAAGCTCAATTTGGATGCCGGGAAGTGCCTCAAAATCAGCCTGAAAAGTGCACTACGCGTAGAGATCAGGGCGCTGCGCGTTGAGGATTTTGGCCAATTTTTCACCTTCCAGCTCAGGAATTCGGCCAGTTTTGACCAGTTTTGACTTGTGATGGGATTTTTCACCCTTCTTGATGTAATTAATGGAACTTTATGTTGACTTGACACTTATTTACCTATTCTAGATGATTCATTCATAAAATAGCAAAAAATTTAATGAATGAATTGGTTTCCTAGCTTATAGAGGCAAGTTGTTTTGACTGCCTAGATTGTAGTCCTTTGTTTAGAATTGGTTGGAACAGCTCCTAGAAGGAGGAGCTCGACCCCTAGAGGTTAGGGAATGAGGTTAGCTTGATCTATATATGTAAATTTTCATTCAGTAGCACAGGTTGGACTCTTGGGAAGATTTTGGACACTATTGTACATATTTTTTCATATTTTGGCTAAGGGAAGATCAGAGATTTTGCAGCACCTGTTGGGATCCTTGTGGCTTTGTGTGTTGATGGTGTGCTTCTTTCTGTAATTGTAAGTTGTTAATGTGTATCATTTTCCTTCTTTCATCTTCTGCAATTGAACAAATGAAGTGTTAAGGTAGAATCCATAGATTGTTATGCTCTGCCTTTAAGTTTGTTTGATATCCTATGTTTTCATCTGTTTAAGGAGAATCCTTGAGGTTTTCTTGCTCTCCTTAGATCCTCACCTGTCTGATCTATTCACCTCATTGCTTTTAAGGCATCAAGACTATTGCCTACCTCGCCCCAACTCGATCTCTACAAAAATCTGACCTCAATCCCCGCACCCAAAATTGGTTTTTCCATTTCTCCAGCAAAAAACTCATAAATCCAAAACAAACTTTCCTATCTCTTTACTAGCCTAAAATCAATATTAATTTTGAGTCATCTCTGCCCTTTTGAAAACCTTTTGCTGAGATAGAGCCAGAGAGAGCCCTCTCCTGTCCTCGTAGGGCTAGCTACGAGGCTGAGCGTGGTTTGATGTGGCCTCAAGTTTTTCCTTCCTCAGCCTGAGGCAGATTTGAGCGCTAACACTCTGAATTCAGCTAGATGTGGAAGATTCTTTGTTTTCTCTAGCTGGGCTGATAGTTGAGCAATTTTCTCATCTTTTGACTTCAACATTTGTTCATTTTCTGCTTTTAGTTGTGCCAATGCCTCGGACAGCTCTTTCTGCTTTTGGACTGCACTGTAATCAATCCTCTGTTTCTCTTCCTGCAATTGTTTAGTCAATTGATTATTTATTTGTTGTTGTGTAAACAATTGTCGTTCTGCTTGCTCCGCCTTCTGCTGTGCCTCTGATAGTTGTGCTTGTAGTGAAAAGATCTCCTGGTCTTTTGCTTTTAATAAATTACTCACCTCTGATGCCTTATCTATTGTTGCTACCATATAGGCTCCAGCATATTGGGATAGATTTGTGAGGTCATCAGAGGGGTCAAATTCCTCTTTCCAAACCACGTTTCCCATCACTGTTTGTTCTGGGAATAGGGAAGGTTGATCAGTCCTTCTCCTCTTCCTCTGTCGTTTTACCATAGCCTTGTGTCTTGGGCTATAGAAGACATCTAAGGGAGGAATTTCTTCTATTTGCAAAATAATCTGATCGGAGGGATCCTTTGGGATTATCTCTACTTCTTTCGAACTGGGTAGGCCGCTGGTTCCACTTGGAACCTGTTTTGAAGTTGTCTCCTGTGTATCAGCCGCTTTTGATGTCTCGGCTTCCTTAGAGCACTCAAGATTGTTGATGATTGAGTCGAATTGCTGCCATTCCTGGAGCAATTTCGGGTCAATTTGAGTATCTACATTCACCTCTATGCTGCTCTGTTCCTGCTCTTTCATCTGGGTTTCCTCTTGTTTTTCCATATGCACTTCCTCCTGTTCTTTTGATGTAACAGGAGGTTCCTTAGTGAGTCGCTGCTTAGGCTCGCTTGATTCTGTCGTTGGGGTTGTTGCTAACAGATCTAGAGGCAGAGTTTGCAACCTCTGTTCTCTAAGTCTGTTGAATTCAACTAACTCGTCATCTTTGTATTCCATTCTAGCCAGCGATTTAACTTGGGACATTGACTCGGCTGAGGAGAACAGGTCATCGAACTTATCTTCTTTATGATCAAACTTTGTCAATTTGGCCTGTTCAAGTGCATTATAGGCGATTTTGTTTGGATCAAATTGCCTATTAGGGAGAGTTTCTAGAGTTAATGCCTTCATCTTTTCAGCTTCTTTCTCTGCATGTTTAAAATCATGCAAAGTGTAGACACCACATCTCAGAGGAAAAGAGGGCCAAACCTGCTTCTTATTTTTCTTTAGAGTTTGTGTAACTCCTTCGGACATAATCTGATAGGCTATCTCCCTAGCCAACAGTTTATTGGGTATATACAAAGGAAGGACATGAGGTTTGGCTTGGCTGCCGAAAATTCTTATATAAGTAAATTTTTCCTCTCCGAACCATCTTCCTATGGATGTCAAATCGACCCCTGCTTGGTAGGAAATCTTAGGAGCAGGTTTATCAAAAATAGAGTAATGAATGGGTAACATAAAGCCATTGCAGACTTGGTATAAATGGTGTTTATAGTAAGTTTTCCACAACTTCTGATGGTATATGTGAATGGGCATGGGGTCTTGTGAAGTCCACCTCCATCCAAGCACGGGAAATTCAGAAATAAAACACAGGGTGTCCAGGATATAAGCACTGTAGTAGAATGGGGGAATAAGCCTTTCAGTGACGTGGGTTTTGTTTCTAAAATCAAGAACTGTTGTTTCTAGCTTATCTGACAGTATAGCTGCCCAATCCATTATTTCACTATTACATGCCGCTTCCATCAAGGGAACCATTTCTATAGTGAAATTAGCGGAATCATGCAACCCCCACAATCTACACATCATTATCCCAGCATAACAATAAGGAGAACATAGAGAATCAACAGAGTACTTACCCGAAGATTCATGCTTGTGTTTTGCCGGATTTTGCCTCCAATCCCGAATGGGTTCGGATTCAATTTCGTTCTCATCTCGGAATTTCTCCAGAAATTCCTTGTTATGCTTCTTCTCTGGTACAGGCAAATGATACATTTGCCTCAAATCATTAGATTGAAATGAACTGAAGATTCTCCCATCTCTGGTGAAAAAGGTTCTGTCTGTGATTGGGATTTCCTCAATTGCCTACCTCACTACATCTGTATATGGGAGAATTTGTTCCCGAGCTGCTATTCGATGAAGGAAAGAGTCGGCTAAGTCCTTTAGAGTAGCATCAGATTTTCGAGTGGTATCTACTATGGCTTGTACTGTTGTCACCTCGGGTTCTTTGGCCTCAATCAAATTATAGGTACTTTGCCAAGTAGTTTTGCCAAGTCCTAGACATGTAGTGTCGGATATCAATCCTTTTCTCTTAGTTCCTGGATCAACGATGAGTTGTCCTGTGGCTGGCGAAGCGGAAGCGATTGCAGTTTTCTTAGACTTCTTCCCCATTCTGCTTGAATCTATTGCTTCGGAAGAGTTCTGCACAGGAGTGAAAATGAACATAATACAGAGAATTGGTAGCGCAAACCAAATATGAGTGAGATATATTGATCAATGCATGGTGAAGGATTAACTTAAAGTGGCCGCGGATACAATCTGTGAAAAGATTTTTAGACTTACTATTTCATTAAATGGTCGTTAAAACCTGCCAATCCTTTAAATGCCCATCATATCGTTTATTGGCCGAATGATTTGTTTAAGCGTGCCTTGGATGTTTTGGCGGTTGAGCACAGGTGAATCGCTGTTGGGAAGATAAGGCCTTTAATACGAATTAATCGTAATATCCCTGCTTTAACAATTCTTTGAAATTCGCGCTTTTGGCTTTATCGCAATCGGCCGTCGGGGAAAACTTAAATCGTTATATTGGTTCCTTTTGGAATCCCCGATTGCCGATAGCGATATCGCATCACATCAGGAGTATTAACTGAGCACTTTGAAAAGCATGCATGGTACATCGCCGATCGCCGATAGCGATATCACATCGCATCGGAGAAAAAGGGACTTTATCGCATCGCATTGGAGCGAAAGGGACATTTGTTATGATAACTTGTTATTGCTGATATCCGATAGCCTTTTGCATGTTGTCGCGTCGGGGAAAACCAATGGGTCTTTAAGTTATGCCTCCTTTGTCATTGCGACATGCGATCTTGCGATCGCTTTATCACAATGATAAAAGATTAATCATTTATATATTATAAGACCAAATAATTGGTTTATCAAAAAGGTTTTGTAATGTTTTCATTTTGTTTTCGGACCTTTTTGAATAATACTAAATTGATACCAATTAAAATAAAAAGGGACCCATTTCATATTATAGTTTTGAGAATAAAAATGATATGAAATGGGGGGTTGTTGTAGAGCACAACACAACTCCAAATAGTTACAATCATAAAGATTAGTATTTTGGCATATTTTCCAAGGAAACGAACTATCCCCACTAAACCCTTATTAGTAGATCATTCAAATATACATATGGTCATACACACATACACACACACACACACACATATATATGTATGTATGTATATTAATGAAAACCTAGGGCTCTTATATGTTGTACAACATAATATAACCTAAAATTTAGAGATGTTCAAACCAAAGCATTTCCATACCCTTCTAAGGTCTCCAAATAAGGGAAACCTTCAAGTATTCTCATATGTAAATAGGGATATGACACAACTATTCAATCACATAGTTGTCCTAGTAGAATCCATTCACATTAATAGATACTTGAGAAACCTCAGGGCTCAAATTAACATTTGATCTTTATCTCACAAGACCATGCACATCAATATTATTACAGGAAACATATTATAGTGACTACCTTAATATAAAAAGATCATTCTTATGAGAATTTGCAATTAGTAATCAATGCACAATTAAATAATTTTATAGCTCCTCATTACATTCATACTAAGAAACACAACATAGAAACATTCATGAAGTTTTGAATAGACAATTCTATTTTATTGAAGAGAAATAAGTACACTTATCTGAGTCACTTTAATATTGGTAGAAACTAAAGAAAGTAGATCCACTCTCAACCCAAGCATATGCTTACCCATGATATGTTGTAGCAGCTACAACAACCCTCCAAAATTTTGCCTATGCTTCGATTTTGGAGCCTTCCTTCTTAACCAAAGCATCTCATCTCGCACTGATCTAGGTATTTGTGCTTCGAATAAAACTTATATTTTTAGTTTGGCTTTTTTTTTCTTACTTCGGTAATTTTCTAACTCACAATATGATCTCCTGACTTGGTCCAACAACAATTCTAGGCTTGCCCCTAGAAACTACGCAATTCTTGAGGGCAGTTAGCCTTACTATTGGGAATTGCACAATCCTCACTGCTAATGAGCCTTGAGCTTAGAAAATGTGTAGTCATGAGGGGGAAGCCCGAAAATGAGCCCATAAATTATGCAACCCTCACTGATCTCAGAAACTGCGTAGTGTACTGAGCCGAAAAATTATCCAATTCCTGGAATTTCATTGTCTTTCCTGGCAGTGTGCATGGCAAGATTCGCTGGAAAAAGAAAAAAGAAAAAAGAAAAAATCATCCCTAAAAATAGGGATCTATTTTTAGTATCTTGAAGGAGGTACTTGTACTATTTTTAGAAACTTCCACCAACAATCGCTCTTTCCTTGATTTTAGGCATGTGCATTATAAACCCTAATTTGTCCAAATCTATTTAATCAATGTTGTTAGATCCCATTTGCATGTATGATATTGGAGCTCTAAAATTCCCGAGGAGATCAATTAGCCTTCGGTGCGATCTTTGTCGCTTTTCCGAGTGAGTTTTTCTTTTGTCGTCTTTTGCTGCTTTTTCTATCGCTTTTTGTTGGTTGGATTCTTTGAGTGTTGTTGCACTTGTTTCTTTGCATGGTTGCTGGAATTTTAACTTGTAGAAGTGTTGTTTCATGTTATGGATTTCCTTTCCTAAGTGACACATGCGTTTTCTTGTTTTTCCACCAACGGTCATGGTTGTGGCGACTCTCCTCACATGCTTCATGTTCCTTCCATTTAATCAATTGTTGAACTTTATTCACATGCATGCATCTAAACTTAGTCAAATTTGCACTCAGCTTCACATTATCTTGTAGAGCTACTTTTTCTTTCACACTTCCCTTGGGCAGATCTGGGTTTCCCTTGCCCGAATATCACTTTTCACAGCTTACACTACACAATTTGGAGGCTCAAGCCACAAGATTGGCCTCTAGAATTGTACATAGCATAGTCTGATTTGGCTTCAAATACGCACTGCACATTTCCAGGATCCAACCTCCCATCTTGGCCAATTAGATTGCGCAACGCACAGATCTCCTAGACCTTGGCCCAGGCTGAACTGCACATTGCGCAGTTCCATTCATCAAGATTCCACCTTGGCTGCTGGGACTATGTAGTGCGCAGCTCCCACAGTAATTCAGTCACCCCTGTTAAGACAAATTGCACAATCCTTCCCATCAAGTGCCTAACTTGCTTCTTGAACTTCCCTTGAAGTTGTTGTTATTTTAAATTGACATTTTCTTGGCATGAATGTCCTCTATGTTCCACAGGTACATTAGTTGTTGAGAAACTCTCCTATAGACACAGTAAACATGGCATTTAAGAGAGCTGCATCAATGGAAACCTCCAAGAGCAGTGCTGGGGAAGTAGCTGAGCATACATCAATTGATTTACCAGTGTATGCAAATACTCAGTTGTTTATTGAGAAATAAATAACAGATACATGGCAACAAATCAAAGGCAATTTTGCAAAAGTCTTTAAGACAGATATGGAGGGCCAGTAGGTCTATCTTAGCATCCAACACTCAAGGTTATACAAGGTTGGATGCAGGTAACCCTCCTTCCTGTCTATAGACATCATCAGCTGGATTGTCTCACATACAGATGAACAGACTGTGACATCGAGCAGTGGCATCAGGCATAAGACTTTCAGCAGATGTATATTTCTCCTGAGTCGATGAAGTGCATGGACTCACTCTTCTATTCCACCCATAGTTATGTGAACACAAGATACATTTTCAAGTGTTAGGTGAAAGAGACATCGAAATTTAGACAAACACCCACCCATGTTTACAAGACAAAGTCCCTCAATAAGGACTACCAGTTCTTGGTCATCTTTTGTTGCAGAATATATGGTTAAGAGAGCACAAAAATCTTCCCTGAAGGTTGGGAAGTCTTACTAGAATAGTTGGTGAATGATGGAAGGCCTTTCAACTGGTCAGATCTGTTGGTTCAATAGATGAAGTCCCATGTAGCTAAGGCTCAGAATCCACCTAAGAATGAGAAAGCAAGATTTTAAATGTCTGCATACTTACTAGATGCAATCTGTACCATGAGAGATTATTGTGAACATCTATTGCAAGCTTCTTTCTAACTGCAGTTAACAAGGAGAGATGGAAAGGCTAACTGACCACTTTACCATCTCGTTATACAAGCTTATATTTGAGCAAGATGCATGTCCCGGGAAGCAATGGAGGTGATAATAGACATTGCAGATTGGTATGCCTCACCAGGTGGCACCTTCATCAGAGTGTTTTGTGGAGGGAAGCCTCTACATGTCTTACCAAGGTATGCCACTTACAAACTGATCATGTAAGAGTTATCATACCACCTTGCTATAGGGTTGTCAGCAGGACAACATAGGAATAATAAAGCGACATGGCCCACTCTTCCTTTGCAGATCGGATTATGCAAGATTAAGAGCTTGAAAGATTCAGATGTCGAGGGTAAAGACATAGTGAAATATGAGTTTTACACCAAGGATTTAATAAAACAGTATTTTCAAGGACCATTGTACGAGATTTTACTTTCCTTGGATCAATGAGAAATTTCATTGGCCAGAGGAAGACACTTGGAGGTATTGCTACGATGCCTCTAGACTCAATGATCCAATCAATATAGTAAGAACTTGGAAGTTTGCTCCATAGACAGCAACAACTCCAGAAGCAACAGTAACAACAACAGAAGGTAGAAATCCAGTGTAGGACAAGGGAAAGAGGAAGATTACTGACAATCAAGAGGGAGATAAAAACTGCAAAATAAAGGAAGATCCTATCCCTGAGAAGGAAACTTTGGAAATGGAAGCAAAGAGGGAGCAACAGATAAAGAGAGAAAAGTGGAGGAACAGAGAAAAGCAGAGGTTGTAGGAAGAAAAAATGAAGCTGCAGGAGATGGAGAAGAAGCTGAAGGAAGAACAAGAGTTGAGGAGGAGAGAACGAGAAGAGAAGAATAACAAAGGCAATGTGCGAGAACAGAGGAAATAATGTCGATATAGGTAGAAGAGCCGAAATAACTTGCAGCATAGGAAGTAGGTGAAAAAATGTAGGATCAGGAGCTTACTCAGCAGATTGAACAATTTATTAAAGTCACAAACATGGAGTTGGAACGGGAGTCACGACATGAAGATATTGACCTGATGTTGAGGGCACAACGAGTCATTTCATAGTCTCCACCACCTCGTGTAGCAAAACCAGTCCCGAGCGAGTAAGGTGATTTTGTTCTCTTTTATGATGATCTAGTCATGGATGTGTACAATCTATCATTCGATGAGTTCTAGAAGAGGGTTATACAGGCGCGAAGGAACCACTTTCCGAATGATCACACATCACTTGCATTCATCAAGGAAAGGTTGATAGTGTCAAACACCAAGAAGCATCCAACTACCATTATCGAAGCCATCTTGGCCTATGTAGGGGAAACAAGCTTGAATGTTCAGTTCTAATGGTTGAGAATGAACAACTAGCAAAGAACTTGCAAGCTACCAGGAAAAAGGCAGAAAAACTCTAAGAAACAACACAAAATGCAGTTTCCTCATTCAGGGAGATGAGGAAAGAGATACTTGCTAAAGTATCGACACTTGGAGAAACCATGTGGAAGCTCTATGACAAATTTGTCACCATGCATAAAGCAGTTGTCCATTTGCATGACCTACAATAGTGAAGCAAAGAGTTTGTTCAAACTCTCAAAAACATACATGCTTCCATCACCCATGTACAAGAGTGGATAATGTGGTACAAAGGGGCTCCACTTGACTTAGTGAAGAAGATGAAACCACAAGAAGAGCTGGAGAAAGTGAAGATTCAAATGTTGATCCAGAACAACAAGCAACTCACCTCATTCATCGGCAGCACACAGGCCTCATATGTGTGGTTGTATAGTAGTTTGGATGTCTTGGTGAGAAAGAACCAGATCCCATCAATCAGTTCCCTCACCAATGCTAAACACAAGAACCAAGTCTGGATGGAGATTGATGAGTACTTGGCGTATCTGAGATGAGAAGCCACCAAGGAAGACTTAGAGCAGAATGCACACAACATGTATAAGTCCATTGATGGCCTTGACAAGGTCAAGACAATGTTTCTCATGCTTTAGAACGAGTTGGATACAGATTCCAAGACAGTGTACCTGGATGCCATGAAGGCTAGACTCTGCTTCCAGAAATAAATCATTAAGTAGTTTGGGGACACCATCACATAGTACCAATCTTGGAACCAGTGTGTGATAGAGAAACAACAAGTGGAGGTTTCCGAGCTGGACTTTCCCCAAACTTTGGAATGATAGTGTTGTGTCTTATTAGGCTGTCTCTACACTATTTTGTCTTATATGGGTACATGTTGAAAATGTAATATTATTTGTAATTATGTTGTATGTGAAATTCCAAGTGTCAGTATTGGAATATGAAATTTCACCATAGAATGTAATGTGTCATTTAGTGAAGAACTTGAAGACTCATGAGGGCAGTCCAAAGGTCACAAAGGGGAGTTGAAGAGTCACCTCCTCTTGTTATAAATAGAACCTCATAACTTATGTAACTCACTTTTGCGAGCCAAGCCTTTGGCTAGGCTTATGCTTAGAAAAGGCTTGGGAGTATTGTGAAGAGCCTTGGCTTCCCCATAGTGTAGAGCGAGTACACTTCTTTGGAGGAGCAGGTGTTCTTGACTGTAATGTTCCATTATTGGGGCTAGTAGTCGTCAATGACGTATGTATGGATGGAACTTTCACTTATAATAATAAAATTAGACCTAACATGCTTTCATGCATATGCTATTAATATAGTAGGACTATTCCTGTTGTATTGGTAATGTATGTTATTTAACTTACGCATATTCGTATGAACTAATTTGTATGCATTTGTATGAATCTTGTTGAATGCGTATTGTTGGATTAAATCATCACCTTAATTTGTGGATTATTATGCATCTTAGCTTGTGATGTCATTTCGCTCATGTGTTCCTTTCAAGATGCATACTATTATAGATTCCAAGGGGCACGCTTCCTTTTCCCTTCGTGTGTTGGAACCTTAATGCATCACACATGGCTCTCTGTAAGGTCACCACTTGCTCTCACATGAAGTTATCATACTTTCCTCTGTGCGTCTCCGCAGTCAAGGAATTACACTACCACCCATTGTTGGGACTCTTACTCCAAATAATGTGAGGTCTAGTTGGTACTTCATATCGGGGTGATCCCCTAAATGTTGGCGGGTCTAGCACTGTCAACATTTTTGGTGCTAGAAGGAGGGCCAAATGACAAGTTGAGCCCTTGAAGTATGTTTTGAATTTCTGCACACATTTCATGACTTCTTCCCAAATGATAACCTTGACATGTTTTCTAACTTTTCACATTTCGAAGTGACGACGAGACTTTTAAACGACTTGTTCAGCATAGCTTCAATGGCAAGGGTGGAATAACCTTGCTTAGACACATATTTTCTTTTCTTGGATTCTCCGACAGCCACGACATCCAACCTCAGAATGTTTCTTGTGGGTTGTTTTCTCTCACGTTCGGAGGGTGCACAAAACAATGGCGTCAGACATTGCTCGCAACCTCTATACACTCTTTCACATAGTTTTTTGATGAATCATGTTGTGCTTTCATTCTTTATGATCATAAATCCCTTAATAAAAAAATTTTAAAATTGTGAAAATCACTTGATGAATCTCCTCAAGATTTTCATGATTGTTTGTTCATTATTATTTTGAATTTAATGAAGATGAAGTTGGCTAGGAATTCTTGGATGAAAGATTTCAATATCTTGCTCACATTTATAAAATTCCACATGAGTTATAATCTTTCGAACCTCTCCCAACATACCTTGGTGTTAGAGCTTCTAAATATGAGATGGACAATGTTGCTGTTCCAGGTGACCCTGCATCCACTTCTCAGAAAACAACTCTAGCTCTGCAGGTTTAGGTGGGAGAAGTTGGGAGTCCACCTGTTGATCTACCACCATCTCCTCTTACCCCACTTATTCATAATTCCTGCGCAAATTTGGACTGTAACTTTGATGGTTGTGTTGAAGTGTTATCTCCTCATCCTCTATCCTTCGGTCCCTCTGATCCTCCATATTTTGGTTTGTTGTGTTCATCTTTCTCAGATCTCTCTTGTGATGTTCACGAGGATTAAGCTTTGGATGGAGTTGGTGTTGAGAAACCAACTGTGATATCATTTTTTATCAGTGTGCGTGAGATTCTGAACAAGAACCTGCGGTGAAGGATGACCTCCTTCCATCTGCACCTATTTTGCTTTATCTTGACATCTTCCATGATTCTATCATTGTTGTTCCATGTTATGGAAATTCATTTTCAGATGTTTCTAATTTCAATCATTCTCAAAATACGTCGAATTCCAATTTTCCATTTGAATATGGAGAAGACAAATCTCTCTTCTCGAATCTGCCCAATGTCTCATCTTACCTTTCCGGAAACATAGAGGGTGAAGTTTCTCATTTTTCATCATCCCCTCTTTATGATTCATCAAATCATGAGAATGCCTCTATTCGTCATCTTGAACTTTCTGATCATGGCTATCATGATATTTTCATTCATTCATTGGATTAAGATTCTAATTTGTCCACTATTGATCTTTCTAAGCCACCAATCTTTGATGATACATCTTCTGATGAATTGGAACCTCCCCAAGTTGTCGAGGCACTTCATCCTGAGCTGATGGTTATGCCAGGTTCTCGTAGTCTTGAGGTCAATTCCACTTCTGATTAGAAATGTGTTTAATCTCTCCAGGCTCCTCCTCACTCTGTTGTTCACATTAAAAATTAATCTATCATACCATTTTCGCATCCTCCATATGTGTCACATGATCCTATCACTCAATCATTGGAGGAGTCATACATAGCAAGCATTGTTGCAAAACATAAATTTTCTTATTTCTTGATGTTTACTCATTTTTCAAGTTCGAAAGTGTGTACATGCTTGTATTCCACTAGCAATGGGTCAAGACATGATGGTACATCCACAAAGTGCCTCTCATGCGCTTTCTGTTGTTACTTTTCTATGGATGCATTCAAGAATCGAACGTTCTCATTTACATTTTTTTATCTTTCTTGTTTGTTGGTTTGCTTGTATATCTTTTTTGACAAACATGCACTCGCCTACATGGGACAACCAATGCGTCGATGTCTGCATTGGAAGAATCACTTTATGTGAGTTGGCCTATGTTCTTCTTAGGTTAGGAGTAGGAACAATTTTTCTTTTCTTGTTTGTTTCTTGATTTTCTTTTCTTTGTTTTTCTTTTTCCTACTTCTGTCCTTTCTTTGTTTGTTTTTGCAGCAATAGGTTAGTTTTGCATGAAACTATGTTTGGCTTTTTTAAAAAGCAAGGCAAAGTTCAAGAGGATACCTTTTCCCTCTCTTTATGTGAATCTTTCATTTCTTCTAGTCGATGATACCTTGATGGAAAATACATTCCTTTTAGAGAAAGTCATGGTGAAATCACGATGCTTGCACTTTTAACTAATACCGCCTACTCTGATCAGTTCTTTTTTTCATTTAACCCTTTTCAACTAAGTCAAATAGAGTAAGGAGAGGGGGAAGAACTTAACAAGTATGTCAAAGGTATATATAAATATCCTTCTCTGAAGGGACAACCTATTATGCTCTCAATAAGTCAGGATCCCTCTTCTTCCTCATGAAAAAAATAAGTTCCTATGTACAGTTCTTTGAAAAAATAAAAAAATAAAAACATGAAAAATGAAATAAAGGGTGAAAGAAGAGAAAGGATTCCTGCACAGAGAGGTGAAGAAAGTAACTTTGTCGGGGTGCTGTCTAGGTTTGCTAGCAGCGGAGCAATTCTTGTGTTCCTGAAGTGACTTTGTCTGTTGAAATATGGAAACAAGAATATTCCAATTTAATTTGTCCTTGAATTAAATTATGAATTAAAATCGAATTTAGTCTTAATAGCTACTTGGAAATAATTAATTAATTAATTTTGAATTAATTAGTTGGAGAAATTCAAGTTAGAAGTATTTCTGAAGTCATGCAAGAGTTATCCCTTAAATTAAGGAGATAAGATTGAGTTATATTTGAGTTGTAATTAGTTAAATTAGTTTATTGAGTTAAGTCTAGTTAAATTAGTTCCAAATTGTTTGAAGAACTAATAGAGAGTTAACATTCAGTTGATGCATGCATGCACTCAACTAGTGCTACTCCAGTTAACCGAAGATTCCCTCATTAAAAACTCATGCATGTCTATTCTGAGAAAGACTCAGTTGAAATTAATGTCAAGGATAGTGTACTATCAGTTGCATATGTTTTCCTATAAAGAAAACTCATGCATGCAGTCAAGGATCATTCCTTGAGGATTGCACAGTTCTAACAGTGTGTGAGATCAGAAGTGTTCCACTTGGTGAGGTGAAGATCATCCACAAGGAACAACACAAGGAAATAGGAGCTTGGAGTGCAGAGAGGAGGGCTGGGGAGAAGCCATGATTTCCTGTGAGCATCTATGAGGATTGTACTGAGAACTAGCTAGCTGTGAGAGCTAAGGCTTTGTATAATTCCTCTGTATTTTCACCTTGTATGATAATACAGATAGTGGGGTTTTTTCGCTGAGGCTTTCCCCAAAGTATTTTCATGTGTATTGTGCATTGGTTCTTCTTCTTTTGGTTATATTATTCAGCTCGATCTTTAAGCTTCCGCAAATTGATAGTAGAAGTAGGTTATAATATTCTTCTTTGAGTTATATTACATTATCAGTTTAAGCTACCAGCAGATTTTCTACATGCTATCAGAGCTGGATTTGTATAAATTATTCTACACCATGTCAGAGCTGTGAAAATTATACTGAGAATAGAATTTGAAGTTTGAAGTTCAGGATTGCAGGTGCAAATCGAATTCATATCATACTTCAAGGTTGGCCAATGGCGTTCTATGGTTTGAGACTCAAGTATGCCTTGGAAGGTAGCTCGAATTACATAGCATGGAAAGATGGAATGGAGGCTATATTAGAAGACAATGGCTTGAAGGAATTCATTGATCAAGAAATCCCAAAACCAGCTTCAACTAATGCACAAGAGTTGGCTGAGTGGAAAAAGTGTGTGGCGAAGGCGAGACGGATCATCCTTGAGGGAGTTCGAGACCATATTGTCTCGAGTCTCCATGGGAAGGATACTCCATTTTCAATGTGGAAGACATTGAAGGACCTCTACCAGAACAATAGTGACCAGAGGAAATTGGCGCTCAAGGATAAGCTTCAAAGAATCAAGATGGAGAAGGGCGATACTATTTCCACATATCTAAACAAGCTCACCACCTGCAGAGATGAGCTTGGTAGTGTGGGAATAACTACTACCGATGATGATATGGTGAGCCTCGCTCTCCTTGTGTTATAGCTCCAAATCTCACTCTTATGGTTTGTGATGCTGTACTCATGGCCTAGGGCAACCCCTCCTTCCAGACCTGGTCCTAAAATTTAAAAAACAGTGTTTTATCCCTTATACGCGACATTGCCCTGAGTTAAACGCGTGTATACATGGGTATGTGTATAGCCAACCCGCGTGTATGTATTAAAACACTTAAAAAAAATATAAAACTCCTTATTTTCGGGCGGAGATCGCGGGTTTTACTTGTTGATCACCTGTTAGTGCCTGTGGCCCAACTGTTCCCAACCAACTCCTAACTAAAAAACTACTTTGGAGATGGTATAAAAAGACCTCAAAGGGAAGGCCTAAGGGAGGAGAGAAGAGAGAGAAAGGTTATGTTGAGATTTTTCCCTTGACCTGGTCTGAAGTCCCTTGTGCCTTCTGCACTTCCCCCATTTTGTACAGGAAACCTTTGTTTCCTTGTGTGTTGATGTTCATCCACCATTTATGACATCATGGAGAGAGTCATGGAAGGAGTTTGTTAGAGGCTTGAGGCTGGAACAGATCCGAAAGGAAGCTTTGCTTGGAGCCTACTGAAGGTGACTCAGGTGAAAATATTCCTTTTTATGTACTTTATTTGTCTATAATAAAAGAAACACATGTCTTGGTTCTCGAAATGAATCTTCTTTATGTTAATGATATTCATGTTTAGAATTCATATATAAAAGGTTGTTTGGATTTCATAACTAACTACCTTTCTTTGTAACATGAAGATGATTTCTTTATAAGTTTTTGTCCATATACTACCGTGTTCTTTGAATTGGTTGTTTTGCAGGACAAAAGAGAAGAAGGGAACTCCAAGAAGGGTTTGGACCCTAAATGCCTTCTCAAACGTAGGACCAAAGGTACGTACCCTTATCATAGAATTTGCTTATAATAGCATAATGGCTGTATGAATGCATGTTTCTTTGAATAGATAACTTTCAGTCTGCTAGGGTTTCAACCCAAAAAGCCCTAGGGGAGTAATTCCCTCTATCAGAATTGGCGACTCCACTGGGGACAACACTCTTGTTGTTCCTAGTTTGGGTGTTTTTCAAGCCAATCAGGGCTCAGTTGCCTTGTCTGCTTGCTGTTACTATCTGGTCTGTTCTTGAACTTTAAGCTTTGCCAGTTTCTTCAGTTTGTTTTTTATTTTTCTTGAAGCTTTTCATATACGTTGTTTTTCTTAGATACAGAGGCGTATATACGCTTGTTTCTTTGAGTAAACCCACGTATACACAGGTTTCCTCAGATACAGTCGTGTATACACGCAATCTGTACTTCAGTACAGTCGCGTATATATTGCAATTTTCAAGATTTATAAATTTTTTTAGTCTCTGAAGGTTTGTCTGGTGGTTTGAGTCAGTCTGAAACAGTCATTTTCCAGTATCAGTTATTTGTTTTACAGCGAGCATCTCGTTCTGATTTCTCTCTGAGTATAAGGAGTATTGGTCTTATTTTTTGTTGATTGCAAGCATCATCGTTTTTTGCTAAAGCACGCAAGATTTCTTGCTAGGAATCTTGGCTGCTCTGATTCATCAGAGTAGGGAGATTGATCACAATCTTTGTGTTAATCTTGCTTTTGGTGACTTTTTTGTTTGCTTGACAAAATCGCTTTTTGTGACCATTCACTTCTTTCTTTCATGAAAGTTGTTGTTTGACACTTTCTTGGAATTTGTCTTTTTGATCTTTTGGTTTTCATTGCCAAAGCTTTCATTGCTGCTTTTGATTGAAGAGCGATTTTAAACACATTTATTTTTGTTGAGTTTTCATCCATTGAGTGATGTCAATTCGCAAAAGTGTTTGATTGCCTATTCTTCAATCACAAGTTTCAGTGTTGAGAGCATCTTTTGAAAAGACTCTTTTGTTTGTTGCTTTGAAGAAAATCTTTTGAAAATCTTAGTTTTGCTTTCTTGAACTTGCTTTTCATTTGGTTTCCTTTTAGTAAAGTGAAAGTGCTTTATGTTTGTCTTAGTACTTGTTTTTAGTGTTTAGACGAAATGAATGGTAACATCTCATATTCCATCTAGGCATTTTAAGTGGCAAGATAAAGATTGATAAGCAAGCAACTTTCATTTTTTTTGTTTTTAGAGTAGTTTTAAATCTTGCATCCACATATAGTTGTCGCATTAGGATAGATTTGCATCCCCTTTTTTAGGCATATATAGCTTTGTTAACTTTTGTGAGTGTGAAGTGTGAATTAACGAAAAGATTTTTTTTTTTTTGTTTTATTAGAAGTACCTTTGAACCCTATAGAAATTGCTCTTCATCGAAAAACGAAAAGTGCATGTGCATGTAGTTAAGTTTTTATTAATTTCTTTTGCGTCAAAAAACACCACTAGTTTCACTTCCGTTACCTTGTGACTTAAAGAGCAACCTAATAAAATCAAGCGCTAACTAAAATTCACTAGAACTTTTTGTTTTAGTCAGTTACACCAACAAGATTAGGATTTTAGGGCCTTGGATTAGGCGAGTGGAGAGTTAACTCTCCAAGGCCATATAAACGTCAAACGTAGGAGTCTGAATAACGAGAGAAAATCCAATAGCGTTAGGAAGACCAGGAAAGCTCCGGATCTGGGAGTTAAGCACGAGGGTCTGTGAAGACAGGGAAGAGAGATACCCCCTCTCCTACTTGTCCGAACTTACCTCACGACTGTTCCGCCTGGCTTCTGCGACGAGTTGGTATCCATAGTTGCTTCTCCTAGGGAACTACACAGGTGGCTGCGGAGGGGAATCCTGTGGCACCTGAGGTTGACGTTGCATCACTCTCGACAATACTACTGGAGGGAACCCTTGTGAATCTTGGGGGCTTGCACCGGCGCAGGCTATTGTTAGGAGGTTAGCATAACTTCCTCTGATACCTTCGGTGATAGGACTGGGCCCTCATCATCCCAAACTATCTTCGGAAGGCCCCTTATTTCACTTTCTCGTATTTTGGTGTCCGGTCTTAATCACCCGGAGCGGAAATACTTGGAATTTGTTTGACTGGTTGTATCTTTAGGGACTTTATAGTGTGTGCTCTGTGCTCCTAGTTGGCCTAGCTTTCAATTTTTTGAGTCTTTAGTTAGATCATAACAAAAAAATTCAAAGTGGTTGACCGATCTCCTAGACGGTCTCGAAGACTTCGTGGTCTTTCGCCACCAAGTTTAGAGCCTTCTCCTGGAAGGCGCAGCGGCAATACTACCGGTGGGTTCCGTCCCACGCCGGTTGACACATCGGGGATTGATCCTCCTCTCGAGGGCATTAGCGGCCAAGCAAGGTCTGGCACTTCTGAACAAGAGAGGGACACTCCAGTCCTTTCTCGAGTTCTCTTTCAAGCGGAGAATAACATAGAGGTAGAAGAATTTTCAGAGTTGTTAGCGGCTCCAAATTCCCCACTACCATCTAGTCATCCAGACGTACTACAATATGTTGGGACTTCGACGCATAGACCGTCAATTCCAGGTTACGCTACGCGCTTACCATCGATGACCACTACTGGAAGCATGGCTTCTACAAGTGCTACGACTATGCAAACCCCAGCATCGGTGCAAGGGGGAGGAACCATTTCCGTCTCCTCTGCTTCCTTGTTTGGATCTTTTGCTAGCACATCTTTAGTTGGGTCTACCTCCATTCCGTCCACGAGTGGAAATGCCCAAACCAATGCTTTTGGTAATGGATTCTTCCCATTTGGCACCCACTCACAGGGTATTCCATCGGTTCCGTTTAGGGCCGCTACGTCCATGATGGGCGGATCGGCTTCATTCCAAGGTTTTCCTTTTGGAAGTAGTCATATACCACATTCCAACCCGATGGTAGGATCCATGCCTTTCTCTTCTGTAGGAAAAAGCAGCAATCCTTTCCAAGGTTGGAATAACCCTGGGGTTAGTAGCGCGGGAACTGGGAATCCGTTTATCAGCCAACAAGGGAATAGGCTGTACTCCACGGTTAGCTCGTTTCAAACTATTCCTCCTCTAGCTTCGACTTGGAATCCGTATCAGGGGTTATCAACTCCTTACAATCCTTTAGGAGGAAACTTTGCTGGTTATGGAGGTTATACGGATGGAGTTGGTCAAACTCTGAATTTTGCTGGATCACAAGGCTTGCCTTTTGGTTCAGCCGGTTCTACTGGTTACTTCGGGCAACCTGGTGCCTCTCAAATTCCAGGACAATCTTTTCAGAGCTTTGGAAGTTCTGCCCAGTCCGGGTGGAATCCCCAAGGTCCTCCTAGGCTTCCGTTTCTGGCAACGTTGAACTTGCCAGATCTCACTAAGTTAACAAATGACCCAATCAAGTACAATATGGCCTGGCCTCTGGTCCCAACCAAACTCCCTTCAGACATTTCAAAATTCGAAGGGAAGAGTGGTGAAGACCCAGGCGACCATGTAACCACATTCCATTTGTGGTGCTCATCTAACTCCCTTATCGATGACTCGATTAGGTTGAGACTCTTTCAGCGCACCTTGACTGGTAATGCGGCCAAATGGTATATAGAGTTGCCAAGAGGCAGCTTTACATCGTTCGCTGACTTAGCCAATATCTTCTTAAATCATTTTCAGTTTCCTGTCCGCTATGATGCCGGAACTGAACTTCTGGCCACCTTTCGTCAGGATAAGGCAACCCACATTTCTGACCATATTCAGGAATGGAGACAGAGAAAGAGGCTCATTAAAGCCGAAATCCCTCCGGAGTACCGTCTCGAGTGGTTTTTGAAGTCTTTACAACCCGAGATCTCCAAATATGTCTCCATGTCTGGAGTCTATTCTGAGGAGTAAGCCATTTTTAGGGCCCAGCAATTAGAATTGATCTACTCTTAGTCTGGGATCCTACATAAATACTTGCCAGATGCTCTTGGATCTACGGTTGACATAGCTAAGTCGAAGCTAAGTCCGCATGCGGATGGTATCATTGGGTCAGTAGATACAACTACGGTGAACTTGTTGAATCAATTGCAGCAGTTGTCTTTGCAAGCTGCTTCTAACAACCAAGTCACATCGTCTAATCCCCCCGCTTCCCAAACTTCTTCAATAAATGCCGTCCAATCTGATAACCCCAAAGGAAATCAAAATTCCAATGGGAAAAAGAAAGGACGAGGTAAGAAAAAGAACCAGGATGGGAAGCCTGATGCAAATAAATCCAGCAACAACGTTGGTGGTGGTAGAAATGAGTCAAGAAAGAAAGTTAAGTTTCCATGCAAATTGTGCAGTGGAGACCATCTAAATCATCTCTGCCCTAAGATTGAAGACGCTCAGCGCTTGTTAGGACAGCAAGGGACTTCTAGTTCTCAAGTTGTGTTAAACAACCCGTTTCCCCAAGGGCAGCAACTTCTTGCTGGCGCGAGTTCAAACCCTGGTACCTCCGCAGGGGGCAACCAGGAAGGGGACAAGTCATCAAATGTCTTCATGATGGGTGCTCACGCTAATGTGACCACACGGTCACGCGATTATGGTGAAGGTGAAACTTCCAAGGGTAAATCAGTTCCCGAAACTAACAACCCGCTTCATATTGAGCGACCTTCTGTCGAGACTATACCTCGGGTACCGAAAGGTTCCGCAAAACGTGCAACTATCAACCCTAATATTAGGGTAGCCCAGAACTACTCCATTGTCGAGGATCTGGCCCAGAGTCCATGTGCTATGTCCGCGTTAGAGGTTCTCCAGTCGTGTCCTGCTCAACGAAGTGCCTTGCTATCGGCAATGGGGGCAGTGGATCCAAGTAATTCCTTAGCTCTCACTTTTGATATGAGTAATGTCAAAAAGAGACTTCCTCATCACATGGCTTTCCAGATAAAGTCTACCTACCAGAAAACGAATATTTTTCGAACGGTTGTAGATGAGGGAGCTTCCACGTGTGTCATGTCTATGTCATGCTGGAAGGCCATTGGATCACCATCGGTTGTTCCTTCACCTACCCTATTGACAGCATTTGATGGTCATTCTCATAGGCCATACGGGATTATCCTGGCCTTTCCTATATGTGTTGGAGGAAAGGTCGTTAATATTGAAGTAGACGTCATAGATGCTAACCTAGACTATAATCTCCTCTTAGGAAGGAACTGGGTATACGAGATGGATGCCATCGTTTCGACTTTGTTTCGTGTCATTTGCTTTCCTCATGAGGGGAAAATAATTAAGGTCGATCAATTGGACTATTGCCCAGTTGATCCTCAAGCAAACTCTGACTCTACTATTCCTTTAGTGGGTAACCCCCGTCCGCCTACTGAGAGTCTAGGAGTCGGGATGTACTCTTCATTGATGGGTACGTTTAATCTTCCCCCTCCTACAGCTGGGATAGATACAATTTCATCCTCCAGGGATCTTTTACGGAGAGAGTTTGTTCAAACTCCTTATTCTTCGAATCCTGGAACCTTAGCTTTATCTGTGACCACATCAGGTGACGATAAGGTGGGTGGAATAGAATCTCTTATATCTGCAGTGGAGCTTAGATGCGAGTCTATCGATAACCCTGTAGATGACCATTCTACTCATTCCTCTGGGAAAGAGATAGATGGTGATGTGGCTCATTTTGTGACCCTCGGTTCCACCTCTGCATCGGATTGCTTGGATATTGTTTTTCCATCGGATGAAGCGATATTCGAAGCAATGACGGCTGTACATCGACCTTTGGAAGATTTACATCGTCGGTTACACTTTCGTTCCCCTGTGCATGAAGTCGAATCTCGGTCCTCCAGTTCGACTAGTGATGTTTCTACGATCCCTTTGGCTCCAACACATTCATTTGCCGAAGGAAGTATATTGATTGGTTCGATCATCGTACCTATAAACATCCCTAGGAGTAAGTTGGTGGAGCCCCCTGACGGGCTCTACCTAAGGAAGTGCTTTGCTTAGCTTTGGCCAGGCAATGGCTTCTTTGTATTTTATGTATATTTGTACATATATCATCGAGAGTTTTCTGATATCAGCACTTTTTGGTCTGCTGTGGCAGGTGTTGATGGATGATTTGGTCTATTTTGGGTTCGTCGATGGTGCTAGTCGGCACACTCGGAATCTTGCTTCCGCAGCTTGGATACTCTATTATCCAACTGGTCAATTGATGGCATCAAGAGGCATGTGCATCGATCCTGCTTCAAACAATATGGCCGAGTATACTGCTGTTATTAATTTATTATCCGAGGCAATCTCTCATGGGATCGACTCGTTGGTAGTATATCTTGATTCTCAATTGATAGTGTCTCAATTAAATAAAATTTATCGGGTACGGGATCCATATTTATATCGCCAGTATTTAAGGGTGAGGTTGTTGCAAAGATCATTTACTTATATTAATTATTTGCATATTCCAAGATCTCATAATTGGTTAGCTGATTCTATCGCTAATCAAGCATTAGACGGGCATATCAATCATTCATCACAATAAAATCAAGCATCAAAAAGTCAAACTGTATATATATATATCGTAAAATGTCTCGAGTGTATATATGTGTGTCCAAAAAATATACAAAATTGGGACTCAAATGCCCATAATCATGTCCGGCATATCTAATGCCTCGGCTCAGGATGAGCGTCTAAGTATGTCACTATAGCATTGGCCACACGCCAAAAAATGCGAACCCAGTCACGTGGCATGCCAACCACATGATGCTGCATATCCTCAGGAAGGTCCTCTATGACGACCATCGGTACTTGGCAGCTGAGTCTCACCAAGTGTCGCTGGACATTGTTCAGAGTCCGTTCTATATCAGCAGCTGCCTCTTCGGCTCCTCGGCCGCGCCGTCCATGCAGCGGGAATCCATCTGGTCGTACCGGCCCGATGTCTGGAACATGATCATCATATCTGTCATTTGAATCTCATCAAAAATATTTTTCAAAATTCATCATATTTGAAAAATCCAAAAAATCATAAAATCAAAAAATCTTACCAATCTCGCCCCATGCTGCATTCGGTGGTAACGCTAGATCAGGATCTCCTCAGAAATCCAGCCCAGCATAGGGGTAGTCATCCACGGCGATGATCTGCTGATCCCACCAGGTGAAGAAGTCATCGTCAAAGGTAGTCCTTGGGACCTCCCCACCCCATAGACGTTTCATCAGATTAGCCCACCGGCCCATGCGTGGATCGCGTGGGGTGCTGATGGAAACTACTACCCTGGGGCAGAGTGCGGGAACCTTCTCAAAAAAGAAAGTACACAAGATGCTCCCATATCCAAAGTTTTTAGTCTGACCCCTCCTGATAGAAGTGAGCTGGCTCTTCATGATGGCCAGAAGAGGAGTACACCAGTCGAACACAGTAGTGAGACAGTCAACTTCCATGCTCATGTTTTGCCATGATGCCTGATGCAGAGAGGATGATCCGTTCACTCGAGCCATGGTAAACAGGATTATCCTAAGTGATAAACTCGCCACACATGTGATGGAAATCTGGCTCCCAACCTTCTTGGGATGTCCCGGGTAGTATATCTGTACATAGTCCTCTATTGAAAGGGCATTTCGTGTCCTGCCCCGGGACTGTACTACCTCTCCCCTTCGGGAAAGGCCCGTGATAAAATAGATATCCTCCACTTCTACCCTGAGCGGCATCTGATCGATCATAAAAGCTTCCTCATCGACATCCCAATAATCAATGAGCATCTCCAGCAAACGCGTGATCACTTTCATATTTGGAAATTTGAAAAATTTAAGCAAACCGCATCCCTGGAGTGCATCTAATGCTTTTGGACTGTTCATAACTTCATTGTCTACCGCTGCATGTTCTCTTTCACGCCACATGACAGGCATCCTGAGAAAAAATTGAGTTTAAACTGTTAGTTTTTGTTTAAAATGATTCGCGACATATACGTGGGTCCCTGTGCACATAGTCGCGTATAGGGCCCACGTGTACGCGGGCTCAATATTACCAACCCACGTATACGCCGCGAGCGAATTTTTGACAAATGTTCAACGGTGAAACATCAATCAAAGATCTTAAAACCAGTCACAATCAATTGCAAGTTAAGTATAAGGGTTACCTGGAGGTATTCGACGAATTTGAACGGTTGAATCTGGCTGTGGGAAGTTTGCTCCTTTTGCTCCAAATCTTTTGCTCTCAAACTCAAATGGTAAAAATGGTGAGTCCAAAATGCTTTTTATAAGTTTTGAAAATGCAAAATTTTTTCAAAATTTTATTTTGTTTGGCCTCATGTGACTTTTAACTTGGGAGCTTGGAATGTCGAGATTGGTTTATTTTTCAGGACATTTTGGACATTTTTCGACAGTTCGAGACGGTTCCATGACTGCTGACCCGTCATGGCAGGTATTGTGTTCTCACTGGCATATAGGTTAGGGACACCCTTTTTCTGTTGCATTATGCATACTAGCCTCCATTTGACCGATACATCTGCCATAGGGTCGATCCCATCGTGTTATGGTTCATAAGCCATCTTCACTCGCTGATTCTTTAAATCATGACACGATGGTAGAGCCATCCTTTACATGGGCATCCTAGTTAGCACCTCACTAACATTTGTTGCCCATGCTGCTCCATTTTGGGTAGGCTCGGGAGTCCTCTGTAGTCCCGCCATGACTTATGCGTTGAAGACTCATTCCTCTTAGCTTCTCCGCTTTGTTCTAGCCATATACCCTAGAGGCTCCTTTGTGTTGAGTTGTACTACTGCATTGCATGTTGACCACTTGCACCTTTTGGCCTAGAGCCGGCTTCACTTGGACTCGTGTTTAAGCCAACTTTTGACCATGATATCTGCAAAATCAACCTTGCATACCTTTGACTTCTGCAGCTTGACACACCTTGACCCGTGGAAGGAACATACCTTTGAGTGTCACTGACCAGTTTTCACCTCCCTGCATTGAGCATAGGAATGTTCCTTTCCCAGGAACTAGATCATCTGTTTCACCGACACTCGTTCTTTCCACTGTACCATAGCATTCTTTTACTCTTTTTCTGGCTTAACAGAAAAAGACAAAAAATTAAATATTCCAAAAAGAGCGGGAACGGGACATTATTTCCATTTATTGTTGGTAGCTAGAGTCAGTCGTGTCGCCCTTGAACAAAGCACTCAAAACAAATTCTCCTCCGTATGGGTGGGATTTAGTTTGACTTAGGTACGCCATAACCTTGGTATTGAGTCAGTTCTCCACCGATTGGTTATCTCTTCCAATCACATGGAGGGTTCGTTCGTGCCTCCTACATAGCGAACTTATACAGAGTCATGTGCTGCCACATAGTCACATTGAGTTGTGCTTTTGTTCAAGGGAAGTTAACCTGAGTCGGCCTCTCTGCGGTGTCTCTTGACTCATTTTTCAGTCGGCCATCCCTGTTTGTCAGTGTCATGTCTATCATCACATCAGTTATATTGGTCCTTGACTCGTGCCGGTTTGAGAAGGTCCCCATTGGCTTCTTGCTGGCGGGTCTTGTCCTTATCGACGACGACATCTTGCTCTGAGGACAGGCCTAGAGCTGCACCCTGGCCCTATTTTCATTGATAGGTCACTTTGTGCTCAACATCGATCAGTATCATGGGTCTTTGACTGAGTGGTTTCCCTTGTGTTCGACATCAGCTTACATTATCACAGATTGGGATTCGTGCAGTACCTTGGTTTCCATTTGACCCTATTGGTGGATACCTCACCTCTGTGTCAGCTTTCATTATTGGTTGGTTCAGAGGGTTTCTGCCATGCACTAGCCACATCTTGTGTACGCCGGAAACGTACTTCAGTTGGGTTACTACATCTTTCTCGTCCGATTCCTTCCACATTATTGGCCTACGGGTTACACTCACGCTAGATTGATGAAGGATGCCTTAATGCCTTCCTTCTAGCAGATCTTTCCCTATCGACTCCGACTCATTGCTCTGGGGCAAAGATATAGAGTCCATTTGGCAGTACCTTGGGGTTTGCAGTCATTAGTGGCAGATCCTTCGCTATCGACAGTGGGAAACCATCATTGTCTCCTGATCGATAGATTCTTACAGGTGTTCGACTCCAGCTCATCTATTCACACTTGTTAGATTGTACTGGGTACCTTGACACTCATTATCATTATCGGTGAGTAGTCTCGCGTTTGTTAATGGTATACATCAATGACCAGTAATCAAACGATTTCTTACATGGTCGACTTGAGATCATTTATTCGCATGGTGTAGAAATGTACCACGGCGGTCAGTGAAGACCTCAGGTTGTATCAGCATTCATTGGTTCACTTGACAGTTGCTCCAGTTGCTGCTAGTTGATACCACTCCACTTTATATGTTGCAGTCAGTCATGGCGACATTCTATATGCTGGCACCTGAGTTTGCAGTGTAGTACCATCCTATTCCATCATGTTCAGTTGGTACCTTTTAGGGATCAGTCTTTGATATCAGTGATCCGTTGCATCTTTCAGCATCATTGACAGTCTTCTATGTGATATTCAGACATGTACTTGTTCATTATGATCAGATGATCCATTATGTATCTTTCAGTCATTTATACTTGTATACTTAGTGGATCTGCTTATACTTGATATGCGGACATGCTTTACTTTTTCTGAGCATGGGTATGCCCGCCTCAGACAGTGTTTCTTTATGATCTCCTTTGGTGGCTTGGCAGGCTGAATTCTGGTGAAGTCCTCCTCGGTTTTTGACAGACTTCCTTTCCATGTACTCGCATAATATATTTCGGCCATCATGTACCCCTTCTGACCTGATATATTAGGGGGCATATGTTATAGCTCCAAATCTCACTCTTATGGTTTGTGATGCTGTACTCATGGCCTAGGGCAACCCCTCCTTCCAGACCTGGTCCTAAAATTTAAAAAACAATGTTTTATCCCTTAAACGTGACATTGCCCTGAGTTAAACGCGTGTATACGTGGGTATGTGTATAGCCAACCCGCGTGTATGTATTAAAACACTTAAAAAAAATATAAAACTCCTTATTTTTGGGCGAAGATCGCGGGTTTTACCTGCTGATCACTTGTTAGTGCCCGTGGCCCAACTGTTCCCAACCAACTCCTAACTAAAAAACTACTTTGGAGATGGTATAAAAAGACCTCAAAGGGAAGGCCTAAGGGAGGAGAGAAGAGAGAGAAAGGTTATGCTGAGATTTTTCCCTTGACCAGGTCTGAAGTCCCTTGTGCCTTCTGCACTTCCCCCATTTTGTACAGGAAACCTTTGTTTCCTTGTGTGTTGATGTTCATCCACCATTTATGACATCATGGAGAGAGTCATGGAAGGAGTTTGTTAGAGGCTTGAGGCTGGAACGAATCCGGAAGGAAGCTTTTCTTGGAGCCTGCTGAAGGTGACTCAGTTGAAAATATTCCTTTTTATGTACTTTATTTGTCTATAATAAAAGAAACACATGTCTTGGTTCCCGAAATGAATCTTCTTTATGTTAATGATATTCATGTTTAGAATTCATATATAAAAGGTTGTTTGGATTTCATAACTAACTACCTTTCTTTGTAACATGAAGATGATTTCTTTATAAGTTTTTGTCCATATACTACTGTGTTCTTTGAATTGGTTGTTTTGCAGGACAAAAGAGAAGAAGGGAACTCCAAGAAGGGTCTGGACCCTAAAGACCTTCTCAAACGTAGGACCAAAGGTACGTACCCTTATCATAGAATTTGCTTATAATAGTATAATGGCTGTATGAATGCATGTTTCTTTGAATAGATAAATTTCAGTCTGCTAGGGTTTCAACCCAAAAAGCCCTAGGGGAGTAATTCCCTCTATCACCTCGGCCTTCAAAAGAGTTAGAATAGCTACCAGGACTCTGTGAATGGAAGGGAGAAACTACCAGATTGGGAACGACTATGGTTAGATCTCATGTAGGATGAGATTAGGAGGCACACGAGATGGTTCTTCATCCAAGAATGATGATGAAGAAAATATGGCCTTAGAAAGTAAGGCAAGGAAAGGGAAGGGGAAGGCCTCCCATTCCAAATCGAATTCTTCTCATGGAGGGAAGAAGGTTGACATGTCTAAAGTGAGATGATTTAATTGTCACAAGATGGGACATTATGCCACCAATTGCCCATCAAAGAAGTCTAAGAAGGGATACTCGAAAGGATCGGAAGGTGAGGCATTAGCCTCTCAGTTTGAAATGGACTTTACCCTCATTGCAAGCATGGTGTCATCAATGATGGGTTGTGTCTGGTATCTTCATAGTGGAGCCTCATTCCACATGACCGCCGATAAAAGTTTATTCAGTGCCTTGGAGGAGAAAGACCTCAAGATATGCATAGAGATGGGTGACGACAGAAGGTATAGTGTTTCAGGAGTTGGCACGGTTTCTTTTAAGAGGGAGTATGGAGCTCCTATCACCTTGACAGATGTGAAGTATGTGCCTGGATTGAAGAAGAACTTGGTATCAGTCGCAATGTTGGAGGACAAAGGCTACCATGTTGTCTTTAGTAAAGGAAAGGCGTTCCTAAGGCACATAGCCATGGGTTAGACCAAGAGGATAGGGATTCAGGTGAATAATCTCTATAAACTAGAGGTAGATGATTATGTAACATTGAGTACGAAAGTATAATTGGTGCAAATCCAAGGCATTGGCGAGTTGTGGCACAGATGGTTAGGCCATTTTCATCATGGGGCTTTGAAGATAATGCAATAGATATCTACAGGACTTCCCAAAGGTAAACTTGAGCAAGTTGACACATGCAAAGGTTTTACCTAGGGAAAGTACACGAAGTCTTCCTTTCATGATCGAGACAGTCGAGCAGAGGCTATCTTAGAGTGAGTTCATACTAATGTGTGTGCACCATTCTCGACGGAATCAACAATGAAGCAAAGGTATTATGTGATTTTCATTGATGATTATTCTCGTAAATGCTGGATTTATTTCATGCAGAAGAAGGACCAAACTTTCACAAAGTTTTGTGAGTTCAAAGCTTTGGTCAAGAAAGAGTCAGGGAAGAATATCAAGGCCTTGAGAAGCGAAAATGGTGGAGAACATGTCTCTCAAGAGTTTAAGGACTTCTCTGTAGCAAAAGGAATTAAACAAGAGTTGATGGCACCTCATAACCCACAACAGAATGGGGTGGCTAAGAGGAAGAACATAACTATTATAGGGGAAACAAGGGTAATGTTGCATGACCAAGGCCTACCACTTCACTTGTGGGCCGAGGCATGCAACACAGTGGTCTATTTGTAGAATAAAAGCCCACGTCACATCGTTGGGATGAAGACACTCGAGGAATCTTTCTCCGGTAAGAGACTAGATGTGGGTCACTTTAGGATACTTGGCTCATCGGTATATTTCCATGTGACAAAGGATGCACAGAAGAAGCTTGAGCCGATATCAAATTTGGGGATATTTGTGGGGTACACTGATACACCTCACAACTATTGGGTGTACTTTCCTACCAGTCGAAGGACAGTGATTCGCAGAGATCTCAAGTTTGATGAGCAGAAGGCCATGCAAGTTTCCCTTGAGAGGGAGCTTCAACTACAGGATGTGGAGGAACTGTTGACTTCTAAGGAGGAGGAGCCTTAGACTGATGCGGAGCAGCCGCATGCAGAGATTCCGGGAGTGGAGACATCCACTCAAGCAAGTCTTCTAGAGATGGATAGAAGCACACAAGAGAAGCTGACAAATTGTTGGAGGATGTTAGAGAGAATGTGGGAGCAACATCTTCTCAGCGCAGACAAAGGAGGTCACCTAAGAGGTACAATGGATACATGGCCCTTGCTAGGGAATGTGTTGAGACTGAGCCATCTTCCTTTGAGGAAGCAGTGTAGCAGCCGATTTGGGTTGATGCTATGGTGGAGGAGTATGACTCCATAGTTTGTAACAGTGTTTGGCACGTGGTTCCAAGACTAGAGAACAAGTTAGTTGTGAGTTCCTGTTGGCTTTACAAGGTAAAGAAAGTTGCAGATGGTAGTGTGGAGAAGCATAAGGCAAGATTTGTTTCCCATGGCTTTTCACAGGTTGAGAGGATCATGTTGTTGTAGTTTATTTTGACAGAGGAGAAAGATGCTGACATTTGACAAAAGCATTGTTAAAGTGTAAATTCAAGTTCCATAGAGACAGGATTGGAGTGGCAGATAATCCCTTTCTTGTTGAGAGGGAGCGTTGAAATATGGCAACAAGAATATTCCAATTTAATTTGTCCTTGAATTAAATTGTGAATTAAAATCGAATCTAGTCTTAACAACTACTTGGAAATAATTAATTAATTCATTTTGAATTAATTAGTTGGAGAAATTCAAGTTAGAAGTCTTTCTGAAGTCATGCAAGAGTTATCCCTTAAATTAAGGAGATAAGATTGAGTTATATTTGAGTTGTAATTAGTTAACTCAGTTTACTGAGTGAAGTGCAGTTAAATTAGTTCCAAACTATTTGAGGAACTAATAGAGAGTTAACAGTTAGTTGATGCATGCATGCACTCAACTAGTGTTACTCTAGTTAACTGAAGATTCCCTCATCAGAAACTCATGCATGTCTATTATGAGAAAGACCCAATTGAAATTAATGTCAAGGATAATGTACTATCAATTGCGTATGTTTTCCTATAAAGAAAAATCATGCATGCAATCAAGGATCATTCCTTAAGGATTGCACAGTTCTGATAGTGTGTGAGATCAGAAGTGTTCCACTTGGTGAGGTGAAGATCATCCACAAGGAATAGCACAAGGAAATAAGAGCTTGGAGGGTAGAGAGGAAGGTTGAAGAGAAGCCAAGATTTCCTGTGAGCATCTGTGAGGATTGTACTAAGAGCTGGCTAGTTGTGAGAGCTAAGGCTTTGTATAATTCCTATGTATTTCCACCTTGTATGATAATACAAATAGTGGGGCTTTTTAGCTGAGGCTTTCCCAAAAGTATTTTCATGTGTATTGTGCATTGATTCTTCTTCTTCTAGTTATATTGTTCAGCTTGATCTTTAAGCTTCCACAAATTGATAGTAGAAGTAGGTTATAGTATTCTTCTTTGATTTATATTGCATTATTGGGTTAACCTACCAGCATATTTTCTACATTGTCGGGGTACTGTCCAGGCTTGTTAACAGTGGAGTAACACCAAAGTTGAAACTAAAACTCTGACAATATATTTTACTTGTGAATATATATAGCCCTCATCCCCAATCGAAACAACTTAGTTTGACCTTGTTTGGTATGCGTGCTGTAGATGAAGAGAATGGCAGGGAATACATATTTAAATCAAGCTAAGTGAAGAAGTTATGATAATCGAAGAACTGAACAATACCTCCAGAAGATCTAGGCTTGCTTTGCACGAGACAAGGTCCATACAGAGAGCTAGAGTTTTAGCAGTGTGTTGTCAATGTTGTAGCAGCTATAACCACCCTCCAAAATGTTTCCTATGCTTCAATTTTGGAACCTTCCTTCTTAACCATAGCAACTCATCTCGCATTGATCCAGTTATTCGTGCTTTAACTGAGACCTATCTTTTAAGTTTGGCTTGTGTTTTCTTGCTTAGTTGATTTTCTAACTCACAAGCAGATCTTCTGACTTGGTTCCACAACAGTTCTGGGCTTTCCCCCAGAAACTGTGCAATTCTTGAGGGTAGCTAGCCTTTTTGTTGGGAATTACATAGTGTTGACTGTTAGTGAGCCCTGAGTTCAAAAAATGCACAGTCATGAGGGGGCAGCCCAACACTGAGCCAAAAAATTGTGCAACCCTCTCTGAGCTCAAAAACTACGCAGTGCACTGAGCCAAAAATTCGCCCAGTTCTCGGATTGAGCAGTCTTTCTTGGCAATGTGCATGGCAAGTTTCCTTGGAAAAAGAAAAAAGAAAAAATAAAAAAAATCATCTCTGAAAGATATGGATCTATTTTTAGTATCCCAGAGGAGGAACTTGCCCTATTTTTAGAAACTTCCACCAAGTGTCACTTTTTCCTTGATTTTAGGCACACATGTCATAAAACCTAATTTGTCCAAGTCTATTTAATCGATGTTGTTAGAGCTCATTTTCACATTCTATCTTAGAGTTCTAGCATTCCGAGGAGGTCAAGGAGCCCTCTGTGTGATCACCATCGCTTTTCCGAGTGGGTTTTCCTTTTGTCGTCTTTTGCTGCTTTTTCTCTCACTTTTTGTTGTTTTGCTTGTGTGAGTGTTGTTTCACTTGTTTCTCTGCATGGTTGTTGTCATTTTAACATGTTATAACTTGTAGAAGTGTTGTTTCAAGTTGTAGATTGTCTTTCCCAAGTGTCGCATGAGTTTTCTTGTTTTTGCCCCAACGGTCGTCATTGCGGCGACTCTCCTCACATGCTTCGTTTTCCTTCCATTTAATCAATTGTTGCACTTGATTCACATGAATGAATCTACACTTAGTCATATGAGCACTCAACTTCACACTTTATTTCAGATTTGCTTGTTTTTCACACTCCCCTTGGGAAAATCTGGGTTTCCTTTGCCCGAATCTCAGTTTTCACAACTTACATTATGCATCTGGAGGTTGAAGCCACAATCCTGGCCTCTGGAATTGCATAGAGAATAGCCTAAGCTAGCTTCAACTACACATTGTGCAGTTCGAGGATCCAACCTCTTAGCTTGGCCAGTGAGGCTGCGATGTGCGTAGTCTCTCTTAGGCCTTAGCCTAGGTTGAAATACACATTGTGTAGTTCCAGTCATCATGCTTCCACCTTGGCTACTAGGACTACGTAGTGCGCCATTCCCATAGTTAGTCAGTCACCGCTATCAAGAAATACTATGCAATCCTTCCCATCAAGTGCTTGACTTGCTGCTTGAATTTTACTTGAATTTGTTTTCCTTTTAAATTGACATTTTCTTGCCATGAGTGTCCTCTCTGTCTCATTGGTACAATAGTTTTTGAGAATCTCTCCAGTAATCATAGTTAACATGGCATCTAAGAGAGATGCATCAAAGGAAACCGTTGAGATTAGTACTAGAGAAGCAGTTGAGTAGACATCAGTTGATTTACTAGTGTATGCATATACTCAGTTGTTTATTGAGAAAGGAACAACACTGACATGGCAACAAATCAAAGACTATTTTTCAAAAGACTTTGAGGTAGATCTGAAGGGTCAATAGGTCTATCTTATCATCTGACAGTCGGAGTTATACAAGGTTGCATGCAGGTTTATGGGCCTCTAAATTAGACATAAATTAAGCACGTGCCTCTAAATTAGACATAAATTAAGGCCCATCTAACCATCCTTCAACACATTAAACTTCTATTTTTGCATTAGATAATTTATTTATAGCTTTAATATGTTCATTAGGAAGTTTTATGGATAATTGCATATTTGTGCCTAATATTTTTTTTTTTGGAATATGGTGAGAATATTGGGTAGATTATGGAGATTTGGAGGAGGAGATAATCTAGGGACCTGCTCACTACTACAGGAGGATCAATTTAAATAATAAATCAACAAGATATTCTTGAATTATGGCACAAATTGTCGAGCTCCAATGATTGAGAAAATCTAGGAATGTGTTCCCTTCCATTTAATACAGATTCCTAGTATTGGGAACTAGATCCACTAATCAAGGGATTTTGGTGGGGAAAGCTTCCTCCTTTCATGGGGAATGATTCCTAATCATTTTTTATATGTACCAAGTGTAATTTTCCTCTAGGAGTGGATTTTCAATAGTCTTCTTGTGGAGAGAACTCGTATTTTTACAACTCCACTTTCATTTTCTGCAAGGATATAATTGTATTGATGGAAATAATGAAGATTGGTGACATGTTCAACTTCTAAATATTGGTCTTATTCATAGAAATCTGAGTTTTCTTGGGATTTTCCATCCCAGGGGCCTGAGAGCCCTTTTGTATCATTTAATTTTCTTCTTTTCACTTCTTATTCACATGCATCTCCTGTTCTTGTCTTTTTTCTATTTTTGCATTTAGTATTAATGATTTATTCTTGTAGTATTGGTTAAATGGTTGAAGTAAGTTATTATGCAGGATCACAAGTATCATTTCATCTTTGGAACAAATTTGGAAGGTCATAGTAATCATTGAGCTACTTGGATTAACTTGCTTATTCCCAAATCTAGATTTCTAGAAGTCCCTTGTCGTAAATATCAGTAAAGTTCTTCTATTTTTGAGAGAATTTTAACAAGATTCAATCGAGTTGATTCCACTTCCATTAGATTAAAATAAAATTATAGTTAATAACAAAAATCACCCCATTTCATTTTCACTTGATTAGATTCGACATTTGATAGATTTACTAGCTCACTAGTTCTCAAATTTCTAGATATTAGACTAGTAATTTTCTGCTATTTTTTAGCATGGGTTAACAAAGGTCTTTTTGAGTTATTCCACATGGAATGGAGACATAAGACATCCTAGTCAATAAAAAAAGAATTCCCATTGAATTTGGATTTTATTTTCATGGTCATTCGGTGAATTATAGTTTCCTGTAGTAAATCTGTTGTTTCCTGTAGTACTCTTCTAACATGTATATACTTGCCCAGATTCACTCAAGAAGTTTGGTTATGATCCCTTACGGTTGAATCAAGGCCCTTAGGCTCTAAATCAATTATTATGGAAGGCTAAAGACCACTTAGGAATTGCCTCTTTACCCATGCAAAACATTTCAGTGATTTGGGCTAATGAACAGATTTATGGATTGGATAATACAATGATGATTTTATTGATTGCCACTTCCAATGAACTCTATTAATAGATCTAAACTCTTTGAAATTTAATGGTTGACATTTATTTCAAGATATTTACTTTATGCAATTTGAATAGTTCTCTTTCGTTGTACTTTCTTTCTTGCAATAGGTTAAAGTTTCCATTTCGAGCATTTCATTTTCTGCAATTAGTTTAGGATTTGACTTCAGTACATGCACTCCATTACATCATGACAACAAAGGAAGGAAACATTTTATCCTGCACATATAGTGCCGATACCTCCTAAGTTTTTATGAACCCCAGGTTGATAATTAAAGTTGGTAGCCTTGGCAGTTGCAGCATTCTTGTTGCAATACCAAGGCTCATCACTTTTTTGCGCCATTGTCGAGGAGTTGTCAAAGTATGCATCATTTTCTTCCCTAGTTGAATCATTTCTTTTACTTTCTACAAAAACAAAAAAATTGCATTCGGCATATTTCATTTCAAAAACATAAAATTGCATTGCATTAACATTCTTATAAAAAGAAACGAGTACTTCTCCAACAACAACCCCTCCCCCACCCATTTGATCACATGGTGCAGTAAGAGCCACATCACCATTTATTTTTGCAGGTAGAAGAAGAAGAGGTGACATAGAAGGTAAAAGAAATGGATGGAGATGGTGACAATGAGGAAGATCTTCTTGGATTTTCCATTCAAGATAACAATATCAGTGTGTATATGAAGAAAATCCCTCCATCTTTCCTTCCAAACTTCCATGGTATGAGGTCAGAGGATCCAGAAACCTTTCTCTTTGAATTTGAAATACTTTGTAGATATTATGGTTACTTATTAAACACTCAAAAATTGAGATTGTTTCTGGCAACATTGAAGGATATAGCTCTTAAATGGTTCATGAGTTTAAGGACTAATTCAATAAGATCATGGAATGATATGCAAAATATATTTCTAGAAAAATATAAAGATCATGATATTAAAGAAGAAATATTTAGAATGAATCAAAAAGAAGATGAGAGCCTTGAGGATCTAATAGAGAGGTTCATGTATAATGTTAAGATGGAAAAACTACATCATTTAGGATTTGACACACTAAAAACCCTCTTACTTAGAACAATTAGGGATGAGTGGATTGATCTCCTTGATCTCATGAGTAGAGGTGATGTATACCAATTTTTGTTTAAAGAAATTTGTAAAACATACAAAGACATATCAAGAGGAAGGGCAAGAGTAAGTCAATCAAGATCATGATCGGTAAGTCAAGCTAAACTTGGAAATTTACTTGATAACTTTAAAACACAAATTCTTAGCAATCTAAGTGAACAAGTAGAAATGTTAAGAATACAAAATGAGAAAAAAAATGTTGATATTTGTGTTGTTCATGCATAATCACATGATGTTAAATGTTGCTCCTGATTATCAAGGTTGAAGGAAGTTTACCAAGTGGACATTGGAGCAAGTCAATTTCCAATGCAACTATGTTATGTAGCTCTAAGAGGACTATGGTAGCCTATTAAACCTCATATGATGCAAGAGCCTAATTCACAATTTCAAGCTTATGCACATCCACCTCAAAGTGATTGGAACACACCCTTTCCTTGGCAACATTGGCCATTTCAACCCCAAAACCAATCTTGGCAACAAGGTTGACAAGGAACTTATGGAGCCATCCACAATATCCTCAATATTTTCTTCAATATCCTCCATACCCAACTCCACGTTATCCCTACCATTCACCTCCACCACAACCACAACACCAACCACATCCATCTCAAATATCCAATCCCACTCAACTACCTGTACCACCATTTCCAAACCCACACAATGAAGTAGCTCAACCCACTTAGAATGTTGAGGTACAACACTTCCAAGCATCTCCTCTTGATCTAAATGGTATTCATATTAGCTCACGAAGAGTATCACAACAAAGAGATTCTCTTGATATCATTGAAGGACAACATGTAGAAAAAGAAGATTCAAATGAGAAGACCAAAGAATCATGAGTTTCACTTGACGAAGAGCAGACATCAAAATCATAGATTGGAAAAGTGCCCTCATGTTTACCATCAAATCCTCTATGTGTTCAAGAGAATAATCAACAAAAAGAAGAAGATATGAATTTCATGGAAGAATAATACATCCAAGATGATCCAAATCAGCAATTGGACCAGGAGCATCACAACTATATTGAAATATGGTTCCAGAAAAGTGTCAAGTTGCAAAAACCCACTCTTCTTCAACAATTTCTGATCTCATCTCAATCAAAGAAGTTGGTCTCTCATATTCAGGTACCTGTCAAAGCATATATTTCAAGCCTACACATCAATTTATCTGTCATCTCGATGTGCACTTGGCTTCATTAGAAGTATTCCTACACTTGAAAATGATTTTGTTTTTTCAAGTAGAGTAGGATAGGAAAAGAAATAAAAAATGAAAAATAAGAGAAAAAATAAAATCTCAGCTGAAAAACTCCTTTGAGACACCTGAGATTGGCTCATTGATTTAAAACCTCCATGAGGCAGTCAATGGGTTGGAGAAAAAGGAAAAAAGAGAAAAATAAATAATCCTAGGTGAAAACCTCCTTTGAGGTGCCTAGGTAGACCTACTAGTTGAAAATCTCATTGAGGCAGCTAGTAGGCCTAGAAGAAAAAAAAGAAGAAAAAATAAAATATCTTTGCTCCATATATCTCTCCGATGAATGCATGTTCTCTCCAACATATGCATGCAACAAAAACAAGTCGGCACCAAAAGAAGAAAAAATTGGTCAACATTCTAGTCAAACTTGGAATCTCTCCTTTTGTGCTCAGATGATCCAGAAGGACCAAGACCATGCCAATCCATCACCCTCATCTATTTCCACCATCCACTCATCATTCCCAAGCTTTTACAACTCATTTTCCTTGTTGTCCTAAAATAATATAGGAAGGCGACGTTTTACTACAGGAAACAGAAATACATAGAGAAGAAATTTATTTTTGTCATATCTTGAAAACCATGCATCCATTTGCCAATTTGTTTCAAGTGGAGATGCATATGGATGATAGTAACATGCTCAATAAATTTTAGCAAATTCTAGTGCACAGTGTTCAATAAATTGACCTCCATCACCTAAAACCATTTTTTATTTTTCTCGATATTAATGCATCCATTTACAAATTTGTTTCATGGGGAGATGCATATGGATGATGGTAACATGCCCAATAAATTTCAGCAAATTCTAGTGCACGGTTTCCAAGAAACCAACTGTTGGCATTATGGCACAGGATTGGAGCTATGGCACAGGTGTTGTCCTTGATGGCAACTCTCTTTGGTAATAGATCTCAGTTTAGGCTTTCAGAATGAAGGAAAAGTCATATATGCAGGTTCATCTAGATGAAGGCGCATATACACACGGGTTATATGTTTCAAAGGCGCGTATGCGTATACACGCACTTTCATGCAAGGAAAAGCGTGTATATGTTGGAGAACTTACCTTTGGTCCATGGTAGTTAGTCCTTGGTATTTGAACCTATGGTTTTGGACCATGGCACCTCGTCAAACGTGTTGATCCCAAGTATTGGGTCTGTGGTATTGGTTTATTATGGTTTTGGACCGTGGTATTGTGGAAGGCTTAAAACTGTAAAAGAGGAAGGAGATCATGTGGCAAGGTATCATCTGAATTATTATTGAATATATGATAAAGTGCGAGATCTAAAATATTGGTGATTAGTGTTGTGGAGCATATCTGGATCAGAATGAAGGAGGAACCTTAGCGCAAAGAAGGATAAGTTCTATTGATGGGTCATAATCTCTTGGCTTGAATGATAATATCTTTGCATGCTTTGGATATGTTATATATGGCGCATGTGTGATCTATAAATCTGATAATATGGGTTAATGAGTGCCTGAATATTTTAAAGAGTGAATTATCTTTTGTATATCTGTACACAGGTTCAGTTCAGCTAAGGCGCGTATATACACAGGTTCAGTGAAGGAAAATAGCGTATACGCAGGTTGTTCCATATTCAGAAGCGTATACACGCAGGTTTCAGGCTATTAAAGTAGAGTATATATTTTGAGTTGTGATCTTGCTGCTTCTGTTTATTGCTGTAGTGTTCTGGGTTCAGATTTGGTGTGTGGTTACTATTACTGTGATCTGGGTACAGTTGTCAGAGAAGTGTTTATTTTGATTCAGTTTTTGATTGGTGAGAAGGTGATTGGTTAATGCAGAAATTCTTGATGTTTGATTGATGTTATTTGTGGATCCAGTCTAAAAATTTATGAAACGTGGTCCCTGAAAGAAAGAGAAGGTTGTAGCCTTCAGTAGGCCAGCACCTACGTACTAGTATCTTGTCTAGTGCAAGAGCTAAGGGGGTTGTAGCTCCCTTCCAGGAGAAGATGGAAAATGAGAGAGGGTTGTAGCTCTCTGCAGGTTGCAGCCTGCGTACTGGTAAAGGACTGCACCAGTACAATTGTAAAAAGAAGTTTCTAATTAAAGAGAAGATAGAGACGAATTGCAGCAGGTGGTTTTCACCCACATTGGGTTTCCACCTTATATCTTGTGTTCCTGTGTATGACTGTCTTCTGCTCTGTTTTTACTGTTCCTGGTTACTGGTTAATTGATTCTGATACACAGATTAACAATCAACATCTGACAGATAAAGTAAATTATAAGTTTGCATTGTATACGCGGTTTTATTTCGACATAATTGCGTATATACGCGGGTTTAATTAGTTGAAGTAGCGTATATCATCTGAATTTGAAAAAGGGAATATTTGACTTGATAATACTGATTCACCCCCCCTCTCAGTATTATTTCCAACATCAACCTCCATCCAAAAGCCAAAATTCTTTTATGGGAAGGTGCATAAGGATGATGGCAACATGCTCAGAAAATTTCAGGTCAATCCAGTGTACCATTTGGGAGATATGGGAGTAAACAGGCTGCTACAGGGTTTCCTGTAGTTACTACAAGAATTACTACGGGATGTCATAGTTCTCATCTAAAGGGGTTTTGAAGGTTTCATAGGTGTCCAAATGGTGGAAAAAGATAGCAGAAGGGTGGAAAAGGATGTGGAAGACCTTTCCAAACTGAATATTCAAGGACCCATGTTGAATAAAGGGAAGAAGGCAGGCTAATGGTCTCAAGAAACACTGTGATTTTTTCTATGCACAAACAGTTGTGGAAAAATAAGTGAAAATGGAATGAAGGTTTCAAGGGAGAGGATATAAATGAAATGGATCTACAAGCCAACAAAGTTCACTTGCAAAGAGGAAAGTTATTCTTTTTTGTTTGAAAGAGTGTTAAACAATCACGAAAAGAACAACTACATTTTTGTGCTTTTCCTTGCACAACTTATAGCCAAGATTCTTAAGAGAAAGGACTAAGGAATGCAAAAGAGAGAGACCACTAGGGCCATGAATGAGACACAATGAGGTCAGTAAGTTGCTAAGAGGATGAGAAACACTTTCAGCATGGGGGTATGATGGCCTCTAAATTAGACATAAATTAAGGCCCATGTCTCTAAATTAGACATAAATTAAGGCCCATCTGACCATCCTTCAACACATTAAACCTATCTTTTTGCATTAGATATTTTATTTTTAACTTTAATATGTTCATTAGGAATGTTTATGGATAATTGCATATTTGTGCCTAATATTACTTATTTTTGTGGAATATTGTGAGAATATTAGGTAGATTATGGAGATTTGGAGGAGGAGATAATCTAGGGACCTTGATTCAGGTGGCTCCAGGGACACACACAGGACAAAGAGGGCTTATGGAAGCTCGAAAATCAAAGTGATCAGAATGATTTTGAACTAGGACCAGAGCATAGATCTTGTTGCCCTGATCGTGTTGGTGTGAATGGTTCGTTAATCCGATCTCGTATGAGGGAGAACAAACCAATCAAAGTTTTGGTCAAAGCTGCGTTGTGGGCCAGGTTTAAGTGTCCTACAATTTGACTGACCCTGGGGCATGAAACCTAGCTCCTGAAATCGGGTGAATTTATTGGATTGTTAATTTGTCTAATATCCCCTATATTAGCCAAATTCAAAAAAAAAGTGTTATGATTAAACAAAAATTAAAAAATATATGTTATGAGGTGGCGGGCCATGACCCCCGCCACCTCCCTTCCCAGCCGCACATTTAAAATATTTTTTTTTTTTACTTTTGGGTATGTGGCCATGACCCCACCGAACCCTCCGTGAAAAACATTAAGTAAAAATAATTCGGTGGCCATGACCCCATTGGCCCCCCCACAACTACGTACAATATTAATAATGGGGTGTGGGCCACCCCCAATAGACCCGCCACCCACGGTGGAACCACCACCCAATTAACATAAGACGGAACCCAAAAGTATGTTGCGGAAAGTTTTGTTAAGGGTGTCGGCAGGGGTCGAACCCGCCCAACCCACGTGGTCGACCCCTGAGCTGGCGGCCCCATGAGTATATTCAAAATGCAATGGCCCAATCCAAATATAATATGTATCTGCAGAGGTTATGGGGCATGCCACCCAATACGAACCCGACCCCCAACAGAAAAATATGTTTGCGGGTTTTTAAAACAAGAAAAATTTTAACATGGAGGGGTCCGGGTTTGACCACCCGACCTCCTCCTTATAATTCGGGACTTTTACCATAATGCCAAACCACATTTTTTAAAAGTCTGCCCAAAAATTGATATATGAACCTATCATTTGTTCAATGCACCCAACATGGAGGAGCCAGGAGCATGCACAGAAATTGAGACATAAATTTTTAATTAATTTATTTTCAGGTGGAACCATGAGCCCAAAGAAGAGGTAGGCAGAACCATGATTGGGTGAAATTCTCAAGAGGGTGAAATTTTTGTAGTGCCCAAATTGGAAAAATTTTATGTCGATCTTACACCTCTAAGCAACACAAACCCAATGGCGCAGTCAGTTTCCTGATTTGAGCAACAGATCTTCAGATGACCTAGAGGAGGGAATCTTTGAGGAATCTAGGGGGAATCTAAAAGATTCCTTAAGCCCCAGATTTCCAGTTTCTCAGAATTCATAAATTTGACAATCGATTTTACCCTATTTGATGCCACAAATCTGATGGTGCATTCAGATTTTCCATTTGATCATTTCATTTTTATGCCACTTTTCAAAGTGGAGTGCAGGTGTCAGCATTCAACGTGCAAGAAGTGATTCCATGAGATTCAACACAACGAGATTGATGGTACAGCCAACTTTAGCAGTTTGAAATCCTTTTCTTTAGATGGCCCTAGGATGTGAGGTATATGCAGTATGTTCATGTACTTCTTTTTCTATGAGATGCATTGTGCTGTATAGATCCCTATTTGATGTTTGATGTGGGATCTTGTTTCTTTATTCCTTCTTGATGTGATGCGGAATAATTTGTGGGATGTACTCGTTGTCATGATTCGTCATGTTTTGTTTGAGATCCCTTTGTCTTTATTTTGATGGGATACTCATGTGTCACCATGTATGTTTGCATTGAGATCCCTTTTATGCCATGTTGGTGGGATGCTCATTATCATCATGCATAAGTTTAGGTCATACTGATAGGAGTCCCTCTTGAATGAGAGTTCCTGTAGCAGAAAATCTCTTGGAGCCACTCCTGCATGAGGGAATTTTCCTTGTATGATAGCGACATCACCACCTATGTACATCATCACTATTGATAGCACTTAATGCAATGACCTGCACCATCTTGACACCGGGCCTGGAGACATAGTCCCTCCTAGACGAACTCCGTTATCAACATCTTGAGTTTTATGTTGTTGATTCTTGTCATGTTCCTTCTCCTTTACAACTTGCATATGTGTTCCTTTATTCCATTTTAATGCAATTTTAATCACATCACAAAAGCAAAAGATCTTGGTTAAATCCAGGAGTTGAGTCAACTTGGATCAAGAGTGGTATCAGAGTGGTCTTTGCATGGATGTGAATTGTGAGCATGAACAATGGAATGTGTAGCGACAGAGGACGAAAAAGTGATGTATGAGACCATGCTCAAGATTTCCCAAAGGGTGGAAATAATGTATGAAACTCTACAAAAAGAGACAGAGGAAAATGAACGATTGTAGCTTCAGTTGCAAGCCATAGAAGAGGCCCTGGAAAAACTGAAGCACAAAAAATAGAACCTTCAAACAGAGAATGCTGAATTGAAGATGCGTCTACAAGAAGAGAAAGAGGAAAAACATAGTTTGCTACGACAGCTGCAAGCAAAGGAAGAGGCCTTGGAAAAGGTGCAGCGTGACCCATGCGAGGTAAAAAGTAGTTCTCCATATTCATGTATGTTTCTTGATGATGATTTCGCTGTTTTTGAAAATCATACCACATGAATTGGCTCCAAACTATTGAAGAAAATTGGGTATGAAGGAAAATCCTTGGGCATTAATGGCCAAGGCATTGTAAATCCCATCAAAGTAGAAGAATTACCTCGCCAGGCAGGACTTGGATATGTTGGAAAGGAAGTTAGGGAATGTGCCACAACAGCTAGTGAACCACCAACAACAGATGATGAGAAGCCATCATCAGTTCTTTCCGAATTGATAGAGGAGGTAAAAGATGTTGATTTCCTTTTAGTGTCATCTTCACATAGTATGATTTCTGTTGGAGATTTGGAGATCCCAATTACAGGGACAAACATGAGTCTCCTTACCAGGATGAGGCACGAGGAGGAAGAAGAACTTGGTGTTAATAACCAAGGCATAACTCAACCATTGGAGGTAATGCACAGACCTCAAGTTGCAGGCTTGAGATATATCAAGGGAGAATTCTCGAAGGTGTCATATTCTTCCGAGACATCGTCGAAATCGTCAAGGAAAGAGAATGATGGGAACACATCCCCATCATCCCATGACAGTTGCCATTGTAGGGAAAGAGCTGAGGCAAGCTCTCATTGCCATACTTACACCAGAGACAACAAGGAAGGGTATAACTAGTTTTGATATTCGAATGCTTATTTCGGTTATAATCATGTTGTTAGAGATGAATGTGAACCGTGGAATCGAAAAACAAGTACCTTTTATGGATTGCATAACCATACATTTTCTAAGTGTTGGAAAAGAATGGTAGCACACAAAATGATGAGGCTTGAAAAACTCTCTCAACAACAGGTAAAGAAACTTGTTAAGCAGATCTGGAGGAAGAAGATGTATTGCAGTCATTTCAACATAAGTGGCCATCAAAGAGCCTCTTGTTGGAGGTTCCATCCAGAGCAATGCCTTAAAGACAAAGCGACAATGCATGAACTAGATGAAACGATTGGTCGACTAGCGAATGCACCACAAGGAGGTGACCCCTTCACCTTGATAAGTGAAAAATGGTTTCTAGATATGTTAGCTTGTCACTGTCGTGCTTTTGTAAATCATTTGTTGCATTTTGAAATGTAAAAGTGATGATGTGTTTTCCATCACTTGTTAAGAAACAATGATGTCTGGTCTTATTTTGTGTTGCATTTTACACTGTGAAAGTGATGTTGTGTTTCCATCACTTGTCAAAGAAAAAATAGTGTTTGGCCTTATCTTTGTAAGTCATTTGTTGCAGTGATGATGTGTTTTCCATCACTTGTTGGAGCAACAATGATATGTTGGCCGTGTTTTCGTAGCTGGGGGGATTGTTTCCATTTTGATGTAAACTTGACCATGGAGTATGCGTTATAAACTCGTGGCAAGTATGGGATGCTTCGGTCATTAGTTGGTCATGAAATTCAAAAATTTACAAAATAATGTACTACAAGTTGCAGAGATTGCAGATTTCAGCTCAACACTTAAGGCTCCAAAGAACAAAGGTGAAGGAGATGGAAGCAAGACCTTTTTAGGATGCTTGTGATGAAGACAAGGTACAGAGATGTTGCAAATTACTTTTCATGCTTTTGGAGGACCAAAAGCTCCTCAGTGGGGACGATTGATCTAGGTGGCTCCTAGGACACACACAAGACAAGGAGGGCTTATGGAAGCTCGAAAATCAAATTGATCAAAATTCTTTCGAACTAGGATCAAAGCACATATCTTATCATCCTGATCGCAGCAGTGCAAATAGTTCGTCAATCCGAGCTCGTATGAGAGAGAATGAGGCAATCAAAGTTTTGGTCAAAGTTGGGCTGTGGGCCAGGTTTAAGTGTCCTACAATTTGACCAACCCTAGGGCATGAAACCTAGCTCCCGAAATCGGGCGAATTTGTTGCATCATTAATTTGTCTAATATCCCCAATATGAAATATTCAAAAAAATGTGTTATGATTAAACAAAAAATAAAAAAATATGTATTATGAGGTGGTGGGCCATGACCCCCACCACCTCCCTTCCCAACCGCACATTTAAAATATAAAAATAAATTTTATTTTTGGGTCGGTGGCCATGACCCCACCGAACCCTCTGTGCAAAACATTAAGTAAAAATGGGTAGGTAGCCATGACCCCGCTGGCCCCACCCCACAACCACGTACCATATTAATAATGGGATGCGGGCCACCCCCAGCGGACCCGCCACCCATGATGGAACCACCACCAAATTAACATAAATCGAAACCCAAAAATATGTTTCTGGGAGTTTTGTTAAGGGTGTTGGTGGGGTTCAAACCCGCCTGGCCCACGTGGCCGGCCCCTGAGCAAGTGACCCCATGAATATATTCAAAATACAATGACCCAATCCAAATATAATACGTATTTGCGGAGGTTATGGGGCGGGCCACCCAATGTGGACCCAACCACCAATAGAAAAATATTTTTTCTATTTTTTAAAACAATAAAGGTTTTAACATGGAGGGGTCGGGGCTTGACCACCCAACCTCATCCTTATAATTCGAGATTTTTACCACAATGCCAAACCACATTTTTGAAAAGTCCGCCAAAAAATTGATATATGAACCTATCATTTATTCAGTGTGCCCAGCATGGAGGAGCTAGGAGCACGCATGAAAATCAAGACACAAATTTTTAATTAATTTATTTGTAGGTGGAACCATGATCCCAGAGAAGAGGCAAGCGGAACCATGATTGGGCGAAATTCTCAGGAGGGTGAAATTTTTGCAGTGTCCAAATTGGACAAATTTTATGTCGATCTTACACCTCTCAGTGACACGAACCCGATGGCACAGTCAGTTTCCTGATCTGAGCAGCAGATTTTCATATGACCTGGAGGAGGGAATCTTTGAGGAATTTAGGGGGAATCTAAAAGATTCCTTAAGCCCCAGATTTCCACTTTTTCAAAATTCAGAAATTTGATAGTTGATTTAACCTATTCGACGTCACAAATCTGATGGTGCATTTGATTTTCCATTTGATCATTTCATTTTTCGGCCACTTTTCAAAGTGGAGTGTAGGTGTCAGAATTCAATGTGCGAGAAGTCATTCCATGAGATTTGACACAGCGATATTGATGGTATGGCCAGCTTCAACAGCTTGGCATCCTTTTCTTTAGATGACCCTAGGATGTGAGGTATATGCAATATGTGCATGTACTTATTTTGCTATGAGATGCATTGTGTTGTATAGATCCCTGTTTGATGTTCAATGTGGGATCTTGTTTCTTGATTCCTGCCTTTTGTGATGTGGAATCATTTGTGGTATGTACTTGTTGTCATGATTCGTCATATTTTTTTTGAGATCCATTTGTAATTATGTTGATGGGATACTCATGTGTCACCATGTATGTTTGCATTGAAATCCATTTTATGCCATGTTGGCGCATCATGAATGAGTTTAGGTCATACTGATAGGAGTCCCTTTTGAATGAGAGTTCCTGTAGCGGAACATCTCTTGGAGCCACTCCCGTGTGAGGGAATTTTCCTTGTATGATAGTGACCTCACCACCTATGTACATCATCACTATTGACAACACTTAATGCAGCGACCTGCACCATCTTGACACTGGGTTGGGAGATGTAGTCCCTCCTGGATGAACTCCGTTAACAACGTCTTGAGTTTTAAGTTGCTGATTCTTGTCATGTTCCTTCTTCTTTACAACATGCATATGTGTTCCTTTATGCCATTTTAATGCAATTCTAATCACATCACGGAAGCAAAAGATCTTGGTTAAATCTGGGAGTTGAGTCAACTCGGATTAGACCTGCTCCCTACTACAGGAGGATCAATATTAAATAATAAATCAACAATATATTCAGGAATTATGGCACAAATTTTGGAGCTCCAATGATTGAGAAAATCTAGGAATGTGTTCCCTCCCATTTAATGTAGATTTCTAGTATTGGGAACCAGATCCATTAATCAAGAGATTTTGGTGGAGAAATCTTCCTTTCATGGGAAATGATTCCTAATCATTTTTTATAATTACCAAGTCGAATTTTCCTCTAGGGGTGGATTTGTATTAGTATTCTTGTGGAGAGAACTCATATTTTTGCAGCTCCACTTTCCTTTTCTACAGGGATGTAATTGTATTAATGGAAATAATGAAGATTGGTGACATGTTCAGTTTCTAACCTTGGTCTCCTTCATAGGACTCTAATTTTCCTTGGGCTTGGCCATCCCAGGAGCCTCAAATCCCTTTTGTATCATTTACTTTTCTTCTTTTCACTTCTTATTCACATGCATCTCTTGTTCTTGTCTTTTTTTCTATTTCTGCATTTAGTATTAATGATTTCTTGTTGTAGGATTGGGTTAAATGGTTGAAGTAAGTTATTTTGTAGGATCACACGCATCATTTCATCATTGAAACAACTTTGTAAGGTCATATTAATCATTGAGCTACTTGGATTAGCTTGCTTATTCCCAAATCTAGATTTCTAGAAGTCCCTTGTGGCAAATAACAATAAATTTCTGCTATTTTTTAGAGAATGCTAACGAGATTCAATCGAGTTGATTCCACTTCCATTATATCAAAAAAAAATTCTAGTTAATAACAAAAATTACCCCATTTCATTTGCACTTGATTAGGTTATGAATTTGATAGATTTTCTAGCTCACTAGTTCTCAAATTTCTAGATTTTAGACTAGTAATTTTCTGCTATTTTTTAGCATGGGTTAACTAAGGTATTTTTGATTAATTCCACTTGGAATGGTGACATAAGACATCTTAGTCGATAAAAAAAAATTTCCCATCCAATTTGGAATTTATTTCCATGGCCATTCGGTGAATTATAGTTTCCTTTAGTAAATATGTTGTTTCCTGTAATACTCTTCCAACGTGTATATACTTGCCCAGATTCACTCAAGAAGCTTGGTTATGATCCCTTAAGGTTGAATAAAGACCGCTAGGCTCTAAATAATTTATTAGGGAAGAATAAAGACCACTTAGGAATTCCATCTTTACCCATGAAAAGCATTTCAACAATTTGGACTAATGGACAGATTTATGGATTGGATAATACAATGATGATTTTCTTGATTGCCACATCCAATGAACTCTATTAATGGATCTAAACTCTTTGAAATGAAATGGTTTACATTTAGTTCATGATCTTTACTTTATGTAACTAGAATATGTCTCTTTCCTTGTACTTTCTTTCTTGCAATAGGTTAAAGTTTCCATTTCGAGCATTTCATTTTCTGCAATTAGTTTAGGATTTGACTTCAATACATGCACTCCATTACATCATGACAACAAAAGAAGGACACATTGTATGCTACACATATAGTGTCGATACCTCTTAATTTTGTATGAACCCCCAGTTGATAATTAAAGTTGGTAGCCTTGGGAGTTGTGGCGTTCTTGTTGCAATACCAAAGTTCATCACAGACACCCCATCTTCCCATGTGCAGACATAATCAATTGGATTATCTCGTATACATATGAACAAACTATGACATTGAGCAGTTCCAGTGGGAAAAAACTTGCCACCTTCAGGGCATAAGACTTTCAACAGATGTATCATTTTCCAAAGTTGGTGAAGCGCATGGAATCAGTCTTCTATGCCACCCATAGATATGTGAACACAAGAGACATTTTAAAGAGATGGGTGAAGGATCCATCCAAGTTTAGATAGACACCGACCCATGTTTACAATAAAAATTCCCTCAGGAAGGATTACCAGTTCTTGATCATATTTTTTTGTGATATATGGTTAATAGAGCACAGAAACCTTCCCTAAAGGGTAGGCAGTCTTACTAGACCAGTTGGTGGATGATGGAAGGCCATTCAACTGGTCAGATTTGTTGGCTCAACAATTGAAGTCCCATGTAGCTAAGGCTCAGAATCCTCCCAAGAATGAGAAAGAAAGGTTTTACATGTCCGCATACTTATTGGATGTAATCTATGCACAACAACAGTTCCCTAGCATGAACTAGATATGGACACCATGAGAGACTTCCGTGAAAATATATTGCAAGTTGCTTTCCGATTGCAGTTATCTAGGAATAATGGCAAGGCTAACTGACCACTTTATCATCCCGCTATACAAGCTTATATTTTAGCTAGATCCCCCTTATATGTCCCAAGAAGCAATGGAGGTGATAGTAGTCATTGCAAATTACTGGTATGCCTCACCAGGTGGCACCTTCATCATAGTGTTTGGCGAAGAGAAGCCTCTACATGTCTTACCAATGTATGCCACTGACAAACTGATCATGCAAGAAGTATCATACCACCTCACTACAGGGTTGTCAGTAGGACTACATAGGAATAAGAAATCGCCATGGCCCACCCTTCCTTTGCAGATCATATTATACTAGATTAAGAGCTTAAGGACATAGTGAAATTCTAGTTTGGCAACAAGGACTTTAATCCAGATGATCCCCATAGTATTTGCAAGGAACAATGTACAAGAGTTTACTTTTCGTGGATCAATGGGACATTTCATTGACTAGAGGAGGACCCTTGGAATACTGCTACAATGCTTCTAGAATCAATAATTCGGTTAGTATAGTAAGAACTTGGAAGGATACTCCACAAATAACAATAGCTCTGGAATCAACAATAACAACAACAAAAGGGCGCAATTTAGTGCAAGAAAAGGGAAAGAGGAAGATTGATGATAATCAAGACAGAGAGCAAATCTACAAAATAAAGGCATATCCTATCCTTGTGAAGGAAACTTTGGCAGTGGAAGCAAAGAGGGAGCAACAGATAAACATAGAAGAGTGGAGGAAGAGAGAAAAGCATAGGTTGCAGGAAGAAAAATTGAAGTTGCAGGAGATGGAGAAGAAGCTAAAGAAAGAAAAAGAGTTGAGGAGGAGAGAATGAGAAGAGAAGAAAATGAAGGAAAAAGAACAAAGACAAGGTGTGATGATGAAGGAAGTAATGTCAATATAGGTAGAAGCGATGGAACAACCAACAACAGAGGAGGTAGGTGAACAGATGCAGGATAGAGAGCTTTCTCAATATATTGAGCAATTGATTGAAGTGACAGACATGGAGTTGGAACATGAGTTGCAACATGAGGATGTTGACCTAAATCCAAGAGAACCATAGGCCATTCCTCAGTATCCATCACCTCCAGTAGCAAAACTAGTCCCGAGCAAGCAAGGAGATGATTTTCTCCTTGATGATGGTCCGGTCATGGATGTGTATAATATATCATTCGATGAGTTATAGCAGAGGATTGTACAGGCACAAAGGAAGCACTTTCGAGATGATCATTCATCACTTGCATTCATCAAGGAAAGGGTGATATTGTTGGACACCAGGAAGCACCCAAGTTCCTTTTCCAAAGTCGGATTGGCCTATGCAGGGGCAACAAGCTCGAATTTTTAGTATTTAACGGTCGAGAATGAACAACTAGAAAAGAAATTGCAAGCTGCAATGAAAGAGGCAGAACAACTCCGAGCAACAACGAAGAATGATGTTTCCACATTAGGGAAGATGAGGACATCGATGCTTGCTGAAGTATCAACACTTGGAGAAACCATGTGAAAGCTTTATGAAGGATTTTCCACCATGCATAAAGTAGTTTTCTGTTTGCATGACCTATAGTAGTGGAGAAAAGAGTTTTTTCAAACACTCAAAAACAAACATTCTACCATCACCCATTTATAAGAGTGGAAAATGTGGTACAAAGGAGCCCCGCTTGACTTAGTGAAGAAGATGAAGCCACAGGTAGAGCTGGAGAAAGCGAAGGTTCAAATGTTAATCCAGAACAATGAGCAACTTTTCTCATTCATCGATAGTAAATAGGCCTCGTATGTGCGATTGTACAATATTTTGGATGTCTTGGTGAGAAAACATCAAATCCCATCAATCGGTTCCCTCACCGATGCTAAACCCAAGAACCAGGTTCAGCTAGAGATCAATGAGAACTTAGCACAGCTGAGATGAGAAGCCACCAAGGAAGACTTATATCTGAATGCACATAACATGTAGAAGTTCATCGGTGTCCCTATCAAGGTCAACACAATGCTACTTATGCTTCAGAATGATTTGGATACAGGTTCCATGACATTGTACCCAAATGCTATGGAGGCTAGAGTTCACTTCTATAAAGACATCGTTAAGCAGTTTGGGGACACCATCACACAGTACCAAGCTTGGTAGCAATATATGACCGAGAAACAACAAGTTGAGGTTGTCTAGTTGGAATTTCCCCAAACTTTGGAATCACAGTGTTGTGCCTTATTAGGCTATCTCTACCCTATTTTGTCTTATATGGGTACATGTCGAAAATGTAATATTATTTGTAATTATGGTGTAAGTGAAATTCCAAGTGTCAATATTGGAATATGAAAGTTACCATGGAATGTAATGTGTCATTTATTGAAGAAGTTGAAGAGTCATGCGGGTAGTCCAAAGGTCACAAAGGGAAGTTGAAGCCTTCACCCCTCTTGTTATAAATATAACTTCATAACTCATGTATTAGGATTTTCAGAGCCAAGTTTTTGGCTAAGCTTAGGCTTAGAAAAGGCTTGGGAGTATTGTGAAGAGACTTTGCTTCTCCATAGCATAGAGCGAGTACACTTCTTTGGAGGAGAAGGTGTTCTTGACTGTTATGTTCCACTATTGGGGCTAGTGGTTGTCAATGGTGTATGTATGGATGGAACTTTCACTTATAATAGTAAAATTAGAGCCAACACACTTTCATTCATATGTTGTTAATATAGTAGTACTATTATTTTTGTATTGGAAATGTATGTTATTTAACTTATACATATGCTTATGAACTACTTTGTTTGAATTTGTAGGAATCTTGCTGAACGCGTGTTGTTGGATGAACTCATCACTTTAATTTGTGGACTATTTTGCATCTTAGCTTGTGATTTAATTTTGTTCGTGTGTTTCTTTCAAGATGTGTACTATTACAGGCTTCCAAGGGGTGCACTTCCTTTTCCCTTCGTGTGTTGCAACCTTCACGTATCGCACTTGACTCTTCGTAGGGTCACACACTTGATATCACCTGAAGTTATCATACTTTCCTCTACGTGTTTCCACTGTCAAGGAAAACTACCACCCATAGCTGGGACTCCTACTCCAAATGGTGTGAGGTCTAGTTGGGACTTCATATTAGGTATATTCCTTGAACGTTGGCGGGTCCAACACCATCAACAAGACACTATACTTTTCTTGTATATGGCCACCCTTGAGTAAAATTTGTGGCCATAAGAGGAAGACTCAGTCATGAACCAATAAGGTGCATTACTAAGTAGAGACATGAAAACAACTCTCCTTCATACACATAAGTTAGTGTATTAACTCTCAACCTATTCAGCCATGGCATGTTATCATTCACAAGCTTGACACAATGGGATTACACAACAAAAAGGGAGTTCTTATTTGATCCAATTGCTCCTTGATACTTCCCCTTTCTTAGTTCTTTTTGTGATTAATTAAATAAAATAGTCATTAATTCTTGGACCTCAAAATCAAGTTCAAGACTTCAACACTTACTTCAGAATCCAAAAACAAGAAATTCATTGTTCCACTAGAGTTTTTGTGTCTTCAAAGGTTTTTTTTCACCTTCTACTTCAACTCATAGTGTCATCATGTGTATATGTTTGTCTTCCACATGCACACACTCATTTTTTTTATATATGTTCCTAATATCACAAGTGTAAAACTTTGTAGCAACAATAGTTTCCATTTACAACAATATTTATTATTCACAATGAATTTTTCCATGTAAGAATTCGGGTTCTAATTCCTAGATTGAATGGTTAGTTCAAAAGTCTCTAGAATGGATATGTTTCCCATACCTATGGAGAAACTTTGTACCGCTCTCATTCTTTCTCAACATTATTGGAAATTGGTTGTTTAAATATTAATTTGATATGTGGGGATAAGGTAAAATGAGCTTTTAACTTTGAGTAAGACAAGAAATTTCCCAATTCTCCCTCACAACCTCCTCTCAAGCATTAAGATTTGTGTAGGTTTCTATCTTCTTCATAATTTGGAAACATATTAGAATAAAATGGATTACATCAAATAATTCTAATCAAGATATCTATACTAGCCATTACAAAAATATAATTCATGATTACAATTACAAATATGGGTTTCAAATGGGGCATTACAATCCTCTCCATCTTAAAGGAATACCATCCTTAGTGTTCTACTATCCATGGTGAGGAATATGTACAAAAACCAAAAATAGGCATGCATTTTCATGGCATCTTTCTATTTCAATGTGCATATATACACATCAAAGTGCTTCCATGACACCTTGACCCATGCGATGGCTCGATTTTGGAGTACGGTCTCCTTCATGTCTATGAACCATTAAGATTCTAGCTAGAATTCTCCTTTAGGTTTCACCTAAATCACAACCCAATCAATATTATGATTAATAGGTTGGGTGTGTGTTATATTCTTTCCACGACTAGTGCCATGTGTTATACGTTGCACTGGGCACAGTGGGGGGGTGGTGTCACAGGGGACGCAGCAACCACCCCTGTCGGGGGGTTTGCAAGGGGGTGGTAGCTCCACTACACAGGGTCTGGGGTAGCACCCCGAGATTTTTATTTTTATGCAAAACCAATAATATTTGGATGGACCCAAGGATGGTAGCAGACCCAAAGATAGTGGGTGGACCTACCCATGATTTTTTGCATGGGTTCTCCACATGGTTTTCTGGGGAACTATGTTTTTGTTCTAATGTAGGGTTAATAAATTGGGGTTTATGAATGCTTCAGAATGTATATATATGAATTTTAACATTGAAAGGAACATAATTAAAGTTCAATATGGTAGTCCCTATTTTTGGATCCATGGGAAAATCTCTAGGTATATTTGTTTTATGTTCTCGCCATTTTATATTTTTATGTCCTAAGAATTCGTTTCCAGGTAATTTCTATATAGGGTTAAAACCTACATATTATCATGTACATATTTATTAATCAAAGACACATGAAATATATATGTCCATTTATAGTAATAGGTAAGGAAATCATCTATGCAATTGGCCCAAGTCTCTCTTTTTTTTTTTTTTTTTTTTAGGCTATGGTTCATGGAGACCCTGGTCAACAGGTGGTGCTACGTCCACGGAAAAATCTGGGTTGATCGACCCTGAAGGGAATCTAGCCTTGCGACCCACTAGTAAGGCCTGACCCCAAGGGCTTCGGGGCGATTGGACCCTGTGACCTCCCGATGGTGAGGCACTGATTTTGACCAACTGAGCTAACCCTTGGGGCTAGCCCAAGTATCTCTGATATCTTGAATCGATAATAACATGGTGCTAATTTAACACAAGCTCCCATTCTCAAGGAACTTCTATTGGGTTTGATCATGAGATACACAAAAGTAGACTTTAACCCTATATAGTTATTCACTACAAATAGATTATTAATAATATAGAAAAGATGAAATAGCACACACACAAATTAACACAAATATTATATCCTAGAAATTCAAACCAATAAAATTAGAAATATTTTTTTAGTATATTCATCTTTAGAATATTACAATACATACATACATACATACATACATACATACATATATATACATATACATATATATATATATATATATATATATATATATATATATATATATATATATACATATACATATATATATATATATACATATACATATACATATACATATACATATATATACATATACATATACATATACATATACATATATATATATATATATAGATATATATATATATATATATATATATATATATATATATATATATATATATATATATATATATATATATATATATATATATATATCCCATGGAATCCATAAACCACTAATCCATTTACCACAATTGTAGTTCCTTAACCAAAGCTACAAAACCATAGCCTAAACTACCATGTGCCACAAAACCACTAAAAGAAAAAACTATGTGTTAACAACCGAAAAATATAGACACATGTGCAGGTTTTAACACTATACAATGATTTGTTGATATATTATTAATAATACATTAAAAAATACAATAGAAGAAACACAAATTAACACAAATATTTTTCCCCAAAAGCCCAAGCTAGGAAAAATAGAATTTTTTTTTAGTATATTCATCTTTATAGTATTACAATATAATAAGTATATCAAGTGGCATCCATAAACCACTAATCTAGACACACTAGACTATAATACAACTATGTTTCCTTAACTAAAACTGGAAAACCATGGGATAAACTACCATGCACCAAAACATCACTAAAAGTAAAAATCATGTGCTGAAAGCCATAAAAAAAGATGCAAATGTTGAGCATGTTGGAAGTTGTTGTCATTGATGTTAATTTTAAGTCATTGATGTCAAAGAATTTTTTGTGTTAATTTGAGGGGGACTTTGGTAAGTTTTTTATCATTGACGTTTTAATTTGAATTGATTCCTAGCTTGATATCATGAATCATAGTAATATATTTGAAGGCATTTCTTCCTCACACTAATGCATAGTGCACTAAAATCTGATGACCTTTCATTGGTTATTAGGTAGAATTATGTCATCACTCCGGCAGAATGCTTTTCCTAGTCTTTTCAGTGAAACTCATTCGAACAATCCGATGAGAAAAATGGATGTCAAATATCTGACACATGTCCCTCATTAGATAACTGATGGATATGTTGAAAAATGGAAACAAGAAATTCTAGTTTAATTTGTCCTTGAATTAAACTGTGAATTAAAATCGAATTCTATTCTCATAAGTAGCCCGCAAATAGTTAATTAAGTTTAATTAACTTAATTAGCTTAGGAATTTCAAGTTGGAAGTCTTTTGGAAGTCATGTAAGCGTTCACCCTAAATTTTAGGGGTCCAGTATGAGTTTAGATTGAGTTGCAATTAGATAACTCAGTTTACTAAATTATAGTCAGTTAAACTAGTTCTAACTGTTTGTTGAACTAGTAGGGGATTAGAAGTCACTTAATGCACTCGTGCATCCAAAAGTGCTACTTTAGATAACTAAAGATTGACTCATCAGAAACTCATGCATGTTAGTTATGAGAAAGACCTAGTTGGGACTAGAGTTCAGGGACATTGTACTATCAGTTGTATGATTTACTGAGTTGTAAATATCATGTATGCAATCAGGAAGAGGACCTAATTAGGATTGTGTAGTTTTGAAAGCATGAATTCCCTTTAAATACGAGTTATTCATCCTAGGAATTGTGTAAGGAAATAGGCGCTTGGAAGGCAGTGGAAATCGGTTAAGTGTCAGCTAATAGCAGACTTGTGAGGCAGAGAGTTGAGCATACTTGTGCGGAGTTGTTCTATTGAGAAGAAGCTTTGTATCTTCACTCATATTTATGATTAATAGATAGGTGGAGTTTTGAGCAGTGGCTTCCCCAGGAAAACTTATTGTGTTATGTGCCATTGATTTGTCTTCTTCTTGCTCATATTGTTTTCATCAATCTATTAGCTTCCACTGGTTGAAAGTAGAAGTAGATTCTTGTCTCTTGATTTAGTAGGTTACATGAACTTGTGAATCTACAGGAAAATCTACATGGTATCAGAGTTGAAGACAGTATACTAGAGGAAATTTCAAAGTTTTGAGTTTTAGGTTACACATGAATATCGAATTTGCAATACATACTTTAGGATCGGCAGATGGTGTTCTACAGTTCGCAACTCGAGTATTCCTTGGAAGGCAAATCAAATTTTATAGCCTGGACAGATAGAATGGATGCTGTGCTGGAGGATAATGGATTGAAGGAATTCATTGATCAAGACATTCCTAAGCCAGAAACATTGGATGCACAGAATCTCATTGAATGGAAGAAGTGTGTGGTGAAGGCGAGGAGGATAATCCTTGAGGGAGTTCGAGACCACATTGTCTCGAGTATCCACGGAAAGGAAACTCTATATTCTATGTGGAAAGCATTGACAAAATTGTATCAGAACATCAGTGACCAAAGGAAATTAGCATTGAAGGACAAACTTAGAAAAATCAAAATGGAGAAAGGCAAGACTATTCCAAAATACTTGACCAAGTTCACTCAATGTCGTGATGAACTTGGAAGTGTTGGAATCATGATTGCCGAGGATGATATGGTGAGTCCTTCTCTTTTAGGACTCCCAAAGAGTTGGCATAGTTATCTGGACTCTCTCAATGGTCAGGAGAAGCTGCCATATTGGAAACGACTGTGGTCAGATTTGATGTAGGAGGAGATTAGGAGGAACACCTAGGATGGCTCTTCATCAAAGACTGATGGTGAAGAGAACTATGCCTTAGTGATTAACACGAAGAAGGGGAGAGGGAAAGCTTCCAATTCGAAATCGGATTCTTGCCCTCGAGTTAAGAAGAAATACATGATGAAAGTTATGTGCTTTCATTGTCATGAGCTAGGCCATTTTTCTACAAATTGTCCACTCAATAAGTCCAAGAAGAAGTCCTCGGGAGGAGCGGTGGGTGAGGCTTTGGCCTCTTAATTCGAATTGGAATTTTCCCTCATTAAATGCATGGTTTCATCAATGATGGGAAGTTTACAGTACTTAGACAGTGGAGCTTCATTCCACGTGACTGCCAATAAGGAGTTATTCAGTGACCTGGAGGAGAAAGACCTCCATATGCATATCGAGATGGGTGACATTGGGAGGTATAGTGCTACTAGATTGCGCATGGTTACTTTTTAGAGGGAGCATGGGGCTCCAATCACGTTGAAGGATGTTATGTATGTGCCCAGGCTAAAGAAGAAATTGGTATTCATTTCCATGCATGAGGATAGAGGCTATGATGTTTTCTTCTCGAAAGGAAAGGAATTCCTTCGACACATAGCGATGGGTCAAGTAAAGAAGATGGGGATTCAAGTGAAGAATCTCTATAAGCTAGAGGTAGAGGATTTTGCTGCTTTGAGCATGAAAGAAGAGATGGTGTAGAGCTGAGACATTGGTGAGTTGTGGCATAGATGATTGGGTCACTTGCATCATGGGGCTTTGAAGATCATGGAGAAGATCTCCACGGGTTTTCCAAAAGGTACACTAGAGAAAATTGATACATGAAAGGAGTGTACTCTGGGTAAATACACCAAGTATTCCTTTTGATGAAAGAGACAATCGAGTAGAGGCTATTCTAGAACAATTCCATTTAAATGTGTGTGGACCATTCTTGACAACATACATGGCATAACACATGTATTATGTTATATTTGTTGATGACTTTTCTCAAAAATGTTGAATATTTTTTATTCAGAAAAAGGATCAAACCTTCACAAAGTTTTGTGAGTTTAAAGCACCAGGGGAAAAATAGTCAAGAAAGAAGGTTAAATCTTTGTGGAGTGATAATGATGGTGAGTATGTCTCAAACGAGTTTAAGAACTCATGTGCAGTGGAAGGGATTAAATGGGAGTTGACATCACCTGATAGCCCTCAACATAATGGGGCGGCCGAGAGGAAGAACATAAGCATAATAGGGGCAATGACAACAATGTTGCATGATCAGGGTCTCCCACTACATTTGTCAGCTAAGGTATGCATCGCAACATTTTATCATTAGAAACGTAGCTCGCATAAGATACTTGGGGTGAAGACACCAATGGAGGCTTATTCCAGTAAGAGGCCAGATGTTGGTCACTTCAGAATTTTTGGGTCATCTGTATATTTCCATGTGACCAAAGATGCACAGAAGAAGCTTGAGTCAATAACAGAGTTGGGGATATATGTGGGGTACACTGACACACCTCACAACTATCAGGTGTACTTTCCGACCAACAGGATGTCAGTGGTTCACAGGGATTTCAGATTCAATGAAGAGAAGGCCATATGAGTTTCCCTTGAGAGGGAGATTCAACTACATGTAGTTGAGGGGATTTTAGCTCCTAAGGTTGAGGAGCCTCAAATTGATGTGGAGCAGCCACATGCAGAGGATCCAGGAGTGGATACATCCACTCAGGCAAAGTCTTCCAGAGATGGGAGAAAGTGCACCAAGGAGGTGGATAGATTGATGTCAGATGCTAGAGAGAATGTGGGAGCACCCACATCACAGTGCAGACAGAGGAGGTCACCTGATAGGTACACTCGATACGTGGCTCTTATGAGCAGATGTGTTATGACAGAGCCATCTTCCCTTGAGGAATTTGTGCAACAACTGATTTGGGTTAATGCCATGGCGGAGGAGGATGACTCCATAGTTCATAACAATGTTTGGGCTGTGGTCTCGATACTGGTGGATAAGTCTGTGGTGAGATCCTATTGGATTTACAAGGTAAAGCAAGCTGCATATGGTAGTGTGGAGAAGCATAAGGCTAGGTTTGTGGCCCGTGGCTTTTCATAGGTAGAGGGCATTGACTATGATGATACCTTTGCTCCTGTTGTTTTTGGGTTGTGTTATATTCTTTTCACATAGTTAACAGGGGGTTTGAGGGGCACCCGTAACCCCACTTTATCGGGTCCGGGGCAACGCCCTTGAAAATTTTGGTTTTGGACCCTATGTTAGGTTGGGCAAACCCACCTATGGTTTTGTGCATGATTTTCACACATGTTTTTTTTGGACGCGATGGTTTTCGGTCCATGGTATTGGACGCGATGGTTTTCAGTCCATGGTATTGGATGCTTCGACATGTATAAATTATAACATTGAAAGGAATATAATAAAAAATCAATCTGGTAGTCCCGGTTTTGGGATCCAGGGGAAAATCTCTGTGTATATGTGTTTTATGTGTTTTGCTCTCACATTATTTATTTTCTGTGTTTTAGAATTCGTATGCAGGTAATTTTTGTATGGGGTTAAAACCTACATTTGGTATCAGAGTAGATTTCGCTTCAAGAGGATGCCTTTGTTGCTGAGGGGTTTCGCTCGGGCCTGTGGTAGACCCTGTTTAGTGGGAGATCTACGAGATTGATTCTGGTGGTGAAAGAAGATGGCGAGCAGTGGAAAGATAGAGATCAATAAATTTAATGGTCAGAGTTTTGAGTTGTGGAAACTCAAGATGGAGGATCTGTTAGTGGATAAAGATCAGTGGATCACGGTAGATCTAGGTACTAAACCAACGATAGTGTCTTATGAAGAATGGAAGAAGTTGGATCAGAAGGCAAAGAGCACAATACGATTGTGTGTCTCAAATTCAGTATTGTTGAATGTATCAGGGGAAGCTACAACAAAGGCTTTGTGGGACAAGTTAGGGACTTTGTACCAATCTAAGTCTCTGGTGAATAAATTATTCCTATGGAAAAAGCTGTATAACCTCAGGATGAAAGATGGAGACTTAGTGACAGAGCATTTGAATGCATTTAATACTGCGGTAAGTCAGTTAGCATCTATTGATATTAAAATTTCAGTTGAAGATAAGTGCATCAGTTTGTTGTGTTCTCTACCAGATTTGTGGGATAGTCTAGTTATTGCAATAGGTAGCAATGCAATTGCCTTGCAGTTTGATGAAATTGTCTCAACCTTGCTAACGGAGGAGATGAGACGGAAAAATATGGAGAGCCAAAATGGTGATGCCTTGTGTGTACGAGGACAGTCCCAAAACATAAACAAAAATAAGTCATCAAGTGGGAGATCTAAATCTAGAGGGAGATCTAAATCTCCAGGAAAACTTGTAAAGGTGGTGTGCTGGAAATGCGGAAAGGAAGGCCACTTCAAAAGGGACTGTAAATCTAAATCTCTTAACAAAGGAAAGGGATTTGATGACGCTCCTTCTGTAGAGGCAAAAACCACCTCAGATGAAGGTGGGGATGTGTACTTGGCTTCTTCAAGTACACATGTAGATCGTGAGGCATGGTTGATCGACTTAGGTGCATCTTTTCACTTCACTCCCCATAGAGAGTGGTTCTAACTATGAGAAATATGATGGTGGTGATGTCTTCTTGGGGGATGACAGGAAGGCTAGAATCATTGGTCGTGGAAAAGTAAAGTTGAAGCTGCAAGGTGGAAGGGTTAGAACACTTCCGGGTGTTCTGCATATTCTTGCATTAGCCAGAAATATGATTTCTATTAGTAAGTTGGATTATGCAAGTGTAAAAATAGTGTTCGGGAAGGATACCTGCAAGATGGTTCGGGGAGCACTAGTATTGATGTGGGGAGTTCGGATTGGAACTCTATACAAGCTACAAGGTAGCACTGTTGTTGATGGGTGCAACAGTTTCGTGGTTCCTGAAAGTGGAGCAGAAAATCTAGTGGTCTCTGGAGAAAAGACCATGCTGTGGCATCAAAGGATTGGACATATTGGAGAGAAGGGCCTTTGAATACTTCATGGTAAAGGTATGAGTAATAGCTCTCTGGATTTTGATTTCTATGAAAATTGTATATATGGGAAGCAGAATTGGGTGAGTTTCCCCTCTGGTGGTAAGAGGGCGAAACATATATTAGAGCTTGTGCACAGTGATGTGTTTGGACCTGTGAAGGTTCCATCACTGGGTAAGTCTGTTTACTATGTATCATTTATAGATGACTTCTCAAGGAATACATGGATATATTTCCTTAAGAAGAAATTTGAAGTCTTTGATAGATTTAAAGAATTTATGGCTCCAGTGGAAAACTAGACAAAGAAGAAGATAAAGGTGCTGAGGACAGATAATGGTGGAGAGTTTTGCAATAAGGAATTTGAAGAATTCTGCAAGAAGTGTGGTATAACACGACAGAAGACTACTCCATATACACCTTAGAAAAATGGAGTTGCAGAAAGAATGAACAAGACATTGATGTAAAGGGCAAGAAGCATGCTTAGTGGTGCTAGGTTAGGACATGAATTCTGGGTAGAGGCAGTGGATACTGCATGTTACCTGGTCAACAGGTCACCTTCATCAGCATTGGAGGATAAGACTCCACAAGAGGTATGGACTGGTAAGAAACCCTCTCTTTCACATCTGAGGGTATTTGGATGTGATGCATATGTACATGTTCCAAAGGAGAAAAGAACAAAGTTGGATAGTAAATCTGAAAAGTGCATCTTTATTGGGTATAAGGATGGTTTAAAGGGTTATAAGCTTTGGAACCTAGTAACAAGGAAGGTTATGTGCAGCCGAGATGTGATGTTCAGAGAGGTGAAAGAAGATAGAGTTTGAGCTAAAGGAGGAAGAATCAGACTCTGCAACATAGGAGGAATCAGAAGATGAAGAGCCACAAACTCCTGCTGTGAGAATATTAGTTCAAGAAAGAAGGCAGCTAGAAAGGTATAGTCCATATTATTTCTATTCAAATTTTGCTTTGTCTGTTACTGATGATGATCCCAGAACTGTGAAGGAAGCAGTGGATTCACAGGATGGAAAACTCTCGAAAGAGGCCATAGTTGATGAAATAGCATCTTTGCACAAAAATGAGGCTTGGGATCTGGTGGAGTTGCCGGCTGGAAGGAAACCCATTGGCAGCAAATGGGTGTTCAAAAAGAACACAAATGCAGAAGGAAAAGTGGAGAAATACAAAGCTCGGTTGGTAGCAAAAGGTTATTCCCAGGTGTCGAGAATTGATTTTGGTGATATTTTTTCTCCTATTGCCAAGGTAACTTCTATTAGATTACTTTTATCTATTGCTACTACTTTTGATTTTGAGGTAGAATAGATGGATGTGAAGACAACATTTATTCATGGGGATTTAGAAGAGGAGATCTACATGAAGAAACCTGAAGGCGGTGAAGGGTAAGAAATAAATGGTATGTAAGTTAAAGAAGTCTCTATATGGGTTAAAATAGTCACCAAGGATTTGGTATCACAAATTTGATACATTTATACGGGGACTTGGCTTCACCAGAAGCAAAGTAGATCACTTTTTGTATTTTAAATTAATTGGTTACCGTGTTATTTATCTGCTCTTGTATGTGGATGATATGTTGTTGGTTGGAAATGACAAAGAAGTTATCGAGGATTTGAAGACCCAATTGTCCTCCAAATTCGACATGAAAGATCTTGGTGCTACAAACTATATTTTGGGCATGGAAATTAAAAGGGATCGGGCAAAGAGGAAGCTCTGGTTAAACCAAAGGAAGTATGTCAAGACAATATTGCAGAGGTTTAATATGCAGGATAGTAAACGGTGAAGGTTCCTATTCCTGTAGGTGTGAGGTTATCTGCTGAACAGTGTCCCAAGACACCAGAAGAGGAAGAGGACATGTCCCATGTTCCATATGCAAGTGCAGTCGGTAGCTTGATGTATGCAATGGTCTGTACTAGACCAGACATTCCACTTGCAGTGGAAGTATTGAGCAGGTTTATGTCAAAACCAGGGAAGGAGCACTGGACAACAGTGAAGTGAGTTTTCAGGTATTTGCGTGGCATTAGTGATTATGGTTTGTGCTACCAAGGAAGACCAGGATTGGTCAGAGGGTTGGATATTCATGGCTTTTTTGATGTAGACTTGGCTGGAGATCTGGATCAAAGAAGATCTACAAGTGGGTATGTGTTTAACCTATTTGGAGGTGCAGTCAATTGGATGAGTAAGAAACAATCTATAGTGGCACTGTCAACTACAGAGGCAGAATACATGGCAGCCACTCATGCAAGCAAGGAAGCAGTTTAGTTGCAGAGATTGTGTCCAAGTATGGGGTTAGTATAGGAGGCTATAAGGATAGACTGTGATAGCCAAAGTGCAATTTTCTTGGTAAAGAACCTTCCATATCATTAAAAGACAAAGCACATTTATGTTCAATATCACTTTGTGAGGGATATGATAGAAGACAGAAAGGTGTTGCTGGTAAAGGTGGACACTTTAAAGAGTACTGTGGATGCATTGACAAAATCTATGAGCTCTGAGAAGTTCTCTTGGTGTAAAGAGACAATGGGCATTTCAGGGCTGGAAAAATGACTAAGCTCTCTTGTGGCCCCCTGTGGAAAGAAAACAACAAGTGGGAGAATGTTGGGTTGTGTTATATTCTTTCCACATAGTTAACAGGGGGTTTGAGGGGCACCCGTAACCCCACTTTATGGGGTCCGGGGCAACGCCCCAGAAAATTTTGGTTTTGGACCCTATGTTAGGTTGGGCGGACCCACCTATGGTTTTGTGCATGACTTTCGCACATGTTTTTTTTGGACGTGATGGTTTTCGGTCCATGGTATTGGACACGATGGTTTTCGGTCCATGGTATTGGATTCTTCGGCATTTATAAATATGTATTATAACATTGAAAGGAATATAATAAAAAATCAAGTTGGTAGTCCCAGTTTTGGGATCCAAGGGAAAATCTCTGTGTATATGTGTTTTATGTGTTCTGCTCTCGCATTATTTATTTTCTGTGTTTTAGAATTCGTATGCAGGTAGTTTCTATACGGGGTTAAAACCTACAGTTGCAAGGTCATCGTCAATCATATCTATATTAGCACTATCAACGCAGATGGGTTGTAATATACATCAGATATATGTAAATAAAGTCTTTCTTAATGGCACGATTGAGGAAGAGCTATACATAGAGTAGCTTGGAGGTTTTGAAACCTTTGACCATGAGTCGCATGTGTGTCGACTAAAGAGAGAATTGTATGGGCTGAAGCAAGCACCTCGTGCTTGGTACACCATGATAGATAACTACTTCACTGAAGAGTGAAGTGGATGCGAACCTATACCATGTAGTGGTGGAAGGTAAATTGTTGATCATTGTACTTTATGATGATGATCTCATACTGATAGGTTATGATCAACTAATCAAATCTTGCAAGGAGGACCTTGCAAGAGAGTTTGAGATGAAGGAATTGGGTCTCATGCATTACTTTATGGGCATGGAATTATAGTAGGGTGATTGGGAGTTGTTTGTGTCTCAAGGAAAGTATGCCAACAAGATACTCAGGAGGTTCCACATGGAGAGATACAAGCCTATGGAGACTCCTCTAGCTGGTAACTGGAGGAAGGAGGATGCTAATTTGGGAGAGGTAGTCGAAGCTACTGTTTACAGGAAGCTTGTGGTTTCACTCATGTATTTGGTGAACACATGACCAGATTTATGCTATACAGTTAACCAACTGAGTCAAGCAATGGTTAGGTCTACCAACCTCTATTGGAAGGTGGAAAAACATGTACTGAGATACCTCAAGGAAACTACTCAGTATGGATTATGGTACAGATGGATAGAGAGAGTGAAGCTTTAAGGCTTCACGGATTTAGATTGGGCAGGGAGTCCATCCATCTAGAAAATCACATCAGGAGGGATTTTAGTATTGGGTCAGTGACAGTTTCTTGGTACAATAGGAAACAAAGATCGATTGCACTCAGTTCGGCATAGGTAGAGTACATGGCTGCATGTAAGGCAACATGTGATTCCATCTAGATGAGGAAGATCCTGGTTGGTTTGTTTGGTCAACAGATGGATCCAACAATGATTTACTGTGATAATCAGAGTTGTATCAAACTCTCTAAAAATCCAGTGTTTCATGATAGGTCCAAGCACATTGATATCAGATATCATCATCTGAGAGATTGTGAATTGAGGCGGATTATGTTGTTGGAGTACGTTCCCATAGAGGAAGAAGATGCTAACATTTTGGCAAAGCATTGTTAACATGTAAATTCGAGTTTCACAGAGACAGGATGGTGGTAGTTGATAATCCTTTTTCTTGTTGAGAGGGAGTGTTGGGAAATGGAAACAAGAAATTCTAGTTTAATTTGTCGTTGAATTAAATTGTGAATTAAAATCAAATTTTATTCTCATAGCAACTTATAAATAGTTAATTAAGTTTAATTAACTAAATTAGCTTAGGAATTTTGAGTTATAAGCCTTTTGGAAGTCATGTAGGTGTTCTCCCTAAATTTTAGGGTTCTAGTATGAGTTTATATTGAGTTGTAATTAGATAACTCACTTTACTGAGTTATAGTCAGTTAAACTAGTTCTAATTGTTTGTTAAACTAGTAGAGGATTAGCAATGAGTTAGTGCACAGGTTCATCCACAAGTGCTACTCCAGATAACTGAAGAGTCACTCATCAGAAACTCATGCATGTCAGTTCTGAGAAATACCTTGTTGAGACTAGAGTGCAGGGGTAGTGTACTATCAATTGTATGATTTACTGAGTTGTAAATATCATGCATGCAATCAGGAAGAGGATCTAATTAGGATTGCATAGTTTTGGAAGCATGAATTCCCTTTAAATACGGGCTATTCATCCTAGGAATTATGCAATGAAATAGGGGCTTGACAAGCAGTGGAAATTGGCTAAGTGTTGGCTACTAGCAGGCTTGTGAGGTAGAGAGTTGATCATACTTGTGCATAATTTTTCTAGCAATAACAAGCTTTGTATATTCACTCATATTTTTTATTAATGCAATACAAATAGGTGGGGTTTTGAGTAGTGGATTTCCCTAGGAAATTGTATTGTGGGATGTGCCATTGATTTGTCTTCCTTTTATTAATATTGTTCTCATCGATGTATTGGCTTCCGATAGTTGAAAGTAGAAGTAGATTATTGTCTCTTGTTTTATTAGATTACATGAGCTTGTTAATCTATAGGAAAATCTACAGGATAGGGGATGAATTACTGGTCAACATTTCGACACCTCCATTGTCAAATAACTAAAAGATAAGGCAGTTATATTTATGATGCCATATCATCGATATGTACAACATAATATGACATAAATGATGTTGGATAATTAACATGTTTCTTGATGATATGGAATTGGATATTCGTCAGATAATTACAAATTCTGATGAGAGTTCTCCTGAAACTACATCAGAGACCCAACGTGTAAGTGAAAAATCTGTGAGGTGTTCTTTGACAATAGGTCGTTGAAGCATTCAACTAGAGTTGGAAATCTAATAGATAGTTACAGAATCCTCTAGGGCTATCCAATGATGTGGCATCAAATATTTGATGGATATGTTTAAAATCTAATGAGAGACGTCCAACCAATATGTGCTGGAAATCCAATGGAGGGAAACCATATCTGACAGTGTCACTGTACATATGATGAGAGATGTATGACCATTATGCATCACAATTTCGATGAAGGGAAACCATATTTGAAGGTGCCCCTGTGCATTCGACAGATATGGTATCAGAAATCTGATAGCATTTGGAATATTTATTTAAAAAAAAAAAAAAAAAATGATATCCACCAGCAAACATCAACATGATATCGAACCTTTGGTTTCTATCTAAATATTTATTTGATTATGGATTAACTAAATCTATTGAGGAATATTTCCACCTCCCCAATGCTCTAATCAACCATTTACATCAATCAATACACTTCTTTCTAGTTGATATCAAGGCTCAAACCTCATAATTATGGGGTCAATATAGTTAGAAATCCCCCTCAAACATGGGACTGACCAACAAAAAAGTAGAAGAATGGGATTCCTACATAAACCTCTCATTTTAAAATACATAAGGTTAAATGATGACATCAAAGATGATCTAGTCTGGTAAAAAAACCCAAGAAATGGGGACTTTACTGCAAAACTTGTTTGTGATTCCTTCATATAATATTCATTCATTAGTGAACAAGAAGGAGGTGGAGTGTGATATGGAAACTCCACACTCCCCTGAAATGTAAAAATTTTGGATAGCCTTAAATAATAAACTATTAACATTGGACAATGGATTAAAGGGGCATTGGGTAGGCCCAAGAAAATGCTCACTATGCATATTAATGAGAATGGTTGGATTTCTATAAATTTTATGGAAATATATGGGAAAAGTATCAATTTTGATGTTTCTAAGTTGACCCATGAATTTGCAGATATGAGCCATGAAATTTTATTATATAAGGAAGAGAATGAAGTGTTCTCATACGCAGAGAGTGTGGAATACACATGAATGGGTTTGGGGACCAAATTTATGTGAAATTAAGTGCCATAAAAGTTGATGGTTGATGATATCATAGTGAGGGATCAATATATCCATTTTTTGGTTGAGAAAATCGAGCATGAGTACCTATAACTTGAGACACAATACAAAGATGCATTTTTTTGTTCTTTCTAGGATAGGAATGAAAGCAATGAGGAGAGGAGGTTGTCAAGTAACTATTGGGTCAATGGAGGGACTCCTTTGTGCTATGTAAAATAGTTAATAAACCACCCACTTTTTAAGTGGGATCTTGTCTCAGTGGGGTTTAATGGGAAAGTTGTTGATTTTATAGACATGAAGGAGAGTGGCCTTCATTATTCCACATTGAAATTTCGAAGTCTAACCAGTTAGAAATTTTCCTGCACTATCTTGTTTATTTCTCCTACTTGTTTAATTACTTAACAAGTTATTTAACCATATAAATACTGAAATAAACACAATGCGATCTCAACTATCTACAGATCATGAACTGAAAGAAATAAACAAACACACAATGGACACCGTTATTTTTGGACAATCGTACCCAAAAAAACCCAACTTGGTAAAACCGGTGCAACAATTCTGAGGGTTTTATTATCAAGAAGATTTTCTTGAGTACAACTAGGTGCTAAACTGGCTCACCTGACAAAGAAATCTATCTGACAGTAATACCTCTCTTTGGAAGCATATATTTTTAAAGTCTGCTCCACGAAACTCTCTCCAGTGTCTCTCTGAGGCTCAGCGTCAGCCCTTCTAGCCTCTGCGTCAGCCTATAACCCTTTGCATCAGACTCCTGATACACTGCACATCCTTTCTAGCCCTCCGCATCACTTCTGTAGTCTTTGTGTCACTCGTGCAGGCCCTCTGTCCCTCTGTGCAGTCACTGCTAACCTCTGCATGGATCCTGTTGGCTTTGCATCTACCTATCTTCCTCTGCACTAGTCTTTCACCACTATCTATGCCTCTTCAATGCACTCACTTCCCCTTGCTGCAACTCTAATCACTGGTTCAATTTCTCTTAGTAAACCCCGCTCTAGAAAATCGAATTGACTGATCAACTTGGTGTGTCTCCAACTGATCGTCAAGCCTCCTCTTATAATTTTTCTGTTGATTCTTCAATGGCCGAGATTAAATCTGTATTCAATGGCTAATATTATATTTGGCTTGATCCATGTGATTTAGAAACTTCTCACCCAGTTTTATATTAATACCCATTAATATTTTAATTTTCCTAAGTTTAGACTTAGGAACTCCATTAAAAATATTAATTATTTTAATATCTCTCTAATTGGGTGGAATTTCCCCAAATGATTTCTTTGTCTTGGATATCTCATGTGCTTTAGCCTCTCCACCAATTTTCATGGCTAGAGCACATTCGATGCTACCCCAAATCAAGACTCCCTCTTAGCGAGGAATGTGCTCTAGTAATGCTCCACCATTGAGCATCACCCTGATCATCCGGTACCAGTACCTGTGCTGATGCTTGGCCTTCCTACCCAATATCCTCCGCACTACTACATTTTGTACTGCTGCCGATGGCTCTACCACTTCCACTGCTACATCTGTACGGTAGCACCCTCTGCATCTGTGCTGCTGTTGATCCTTCCTCCCAACACTGCATCTACACTGCAACCCTATCTCATCATGTTGCATTATGCTGCCCATAGCACTACCACTGTTACTGTTGCACTACAACTCAGTTACTAAGATGATGGTAACTGATCTACCCAACGATTGACATCCTTGTCAGGATAGAAACCCTCCTAATGTTGAAGCTCTCTCTGTTGCTATCATGTGATCCCTCTATTACTTTTGTGTCGCTGCAACAACTTTGTGACTCTCGCACTACTGCAAACACCTATGTGTCGTCCTTCATTGATGCAACCTCCTATGTGCCTCTCGCACTGTTGCACCCTTCTCTGCACTGCCAGGGACTACTACACTCTAGCACTCTTCTTCCACTCCATCCACATCTGCTTCTACCGACATCCACCATCCTGCTACTGTCACTTCGGGGCTCCCATAGCTGAATATGATCCAAGAGTTTGAGTACCTCAAGGATCGTGCCCCTCATATCCTGTAATCCTCCTGACTACAGCTCAATTTCTCCCCACCTCTTCTCTAGAGGTACATGAGCACTCATGGCACAATCGTCATCATCCTCTACCTCCTTTTCCACCGTAGTTGGCATTGCCTTGGATTCAAACACCTCTTCCTTATTCTTCTTCCTAGGACACTCTCCTCTTCCCTTTCTACCCCGCAAATGCCAAAGCGACATCCTCTTCCTCCTCTCTCTTAACCCAGACTCCTTTTCCACTACTTCCCGCCTTGGTCAGCCGTCTTATCTCTTCTTGGTGAAGAGCTGCCCACAGTTCCTCCCAATCTAGAAGATTATCTCTGCCAAAAATGCTTTGGACGAATGTGTCCCATTCCTCAGAGACTGCATTTAGAGCGGTCCTCACCATCAACTCTTGATCTAGTGTGGCCCTTATGGAAGCCAGTTGGTCCCAAATATCCTGCAACCTGTTGAGGAAATGATCTATTTGCTCCCCCTTCTGCATCTGATACAACCATAACTAATTCTCTAGTAGCATATACCTTTGCACAAAAGTTCCCTGACACAATGTTGTCAAGGTGTCCCACATCTCCTTTGCTGTATTCTTCTCATAAATATGTTGAACTACAGGATCCTTGGCCACATCAAGGATTATGCACTTTGCCTTGGCCACTCCATCCTCATACTTTTCGTTATCAGTTGGGTCAATGGGATAGCCATGGTTCTCAAGGCGAAGGCCTTGATCCAATGTCTATCTAGAATATATAGGATCCTGACCTTCGAGATGACAAATTTGGACACCTCGTCCAGCCTGTCCTGATCCCTCAGTCTGTTCATGGCCATCTTTGCTCTTCTTTTCGACTCCTCTGAGTCTCTACTTCTCTCCTAGAAGTTCTCTCTTCAACTCCCTCTGAGTCTCTACTTCCCTCCTGTAAGTTCTCTTCTAGACTCCATCAGAGTCTCGATTTCCCTCCTGGAAATCCTTCTGCCAACAGTTGAATCATAGCTCTTCGGTCTCCTTTACTTCTGCAACACTGATTCAGATTTCTTGGCTAGAAATATTCATAGGTAGTGACTCCCTTCTACCTTGGTTCTTTCCCATTAGGTATTGTTCTGCATCAACAACAACAACACCCCACCATCTTCACACTCCATAATCTACCCACAACTTCCTATGCCCCAACAACTGAAGAACTAAGCCTCCAGGCTCTGCGCAATTCTGACAGTGGTTGAATCACTCCACTAGCCAACTGTGTCACTCCTACTTGGCTGAGTGGGATGACTTGGCTCTTCGTGAGCTTATTTTTCCTTTGACCGCTTTTGCACTCGCCTCTTCTCTAGCTCAAACTGATGATGTAGGCCCTCTGCGTCACCCCTTCTTTGCTGCTTTCTGCTTAGGAACAACTTCTGTCACTCGAGATAGTTGTTTCTACTGCAAATTCTCTGTTCAACTAGTGCCTTCAGCTCTCCTGTGATCTTCAATGCTCTGATACCATGTTGGAAATTATAATTCTAACCTGTTAGAAAATTTCCTGCACTATCTGATTTATTTCTCCTACTTTTTAATTAATGAACAAGTTATTTAACCATATAAACACTGAAATAAACACAATGCAGTCTCAACTATCTACAGATCATCAAATAAAAGAAATAGACAAACACACAAGGGACACCATTATTTTTGGACAATTGTCCTCGGAAAAACCCAACTTTGGGAAAATAGGTGTATCCGTTCTGAGGGTTTTATTATTAAGCATATTTTCTTGAGTACAACTGGGTGCCAATCTGGCTCACCCGATAGAGAAATCTATCTGGTAGTAATACCTCTCTTTGGAAGGAGATATTCTGAAAGTATGCTCCATGAAACTCTCTTCAGCATCTCTGTGAGGCTCAACATCATCCCTTGTGGCCTCTGCGTCAACCTAGAACCCTCTACGTCATTTCTACAGTCTCTACGTCACTCATGTAGGCCCTCTGGCCCTCTGCGTAGTCATTGTTGGCCTCTGCGTGGTTCTTGCTGGCTCTGCATTTGCCTCTCTACCTCTCTGCTATGCACTCACGACCCCTCGCTGCAACTCTAATCATTGGTTTTATTTCTCTTAGCAAACCCTGCTCTAGAAAATCGAACTAATTGATCAACTTGGTGTGTCTCCAATTGACCCTCAAGCTTTCACTTGTACTTTTTTTGTTGAGTCTTCAATGACCAAGATTAAGTCTCTAATCAATGGCTAAGATTAGATTTGACTTGATCCATGTCATTTAGAACCTTCTCACCCAGTTTTATATTAAATCCCATTAATATTTTAATTTTCCTAAGTTTAGACTTAGGAACTCCATTAAAAATATTAATTATTTTAATATCTCTCTAACCGGGTGGAATTTCCCCAAACCATTTCTGGGTCTTGGATACCTCATGTGCTTTAGCCTCTCCACCAATTTTCATTTCTAGAGAACATATGAGGCTACCCCAAATCAACATTTCACCTTTTAATGATTGCGAGAGAGTCCCTAGATGGCATCATGGTATGCCCTGGGGATGGCTCGTCGGAAAAAAATTAACACAATTTTGAGATATGATTGGGTGGAAAATAACTCAGTCTTAATTAAGTTGTAAGTACCTATTTAGTTTCACGAGATAATTTCCTTTATGATTTGTAATATGTAATGTATTTTTTTATTATAAATGGAATCAAAATGATGTTTATGGTTATGTAACATCCATATAGTTTTCTATTGAAATGTAAATGCGTTCTTCAGATGCATAGGTGGATAAATGTATTGATTTAATGGATTTAATGAACATAAGGCTCATAGAAATTTTTAATTCTTGGATATATTTGATTTTATGGCTATAATAGACCCCTTGTAAGAGATTTCATGGCCAAAGGATGTTGTAAGACATCCCCTCAACCTCTTGAACAACCATGATGTCTAAATGTATTGGAGTACTCTTGGTGTCTAAACCATGAAGCTCACATTTCCACCAGCTAGATAAAACATTCCTTGAACATGCTTTACTATGGGTATGTTATCCCATTGGTGATATGGCCCTTATTACAAGAGAAAAATACAATGTTTTATGGTGAAGAATTAGTGTGAAGAATCTTTTGAAAACATCTAAAGTGGTTTGCGAAAAATTAACTAAAGAACTATTTGTAATGGATTAAGAATTCCTATGAAAATTGTGATTTGGAATCAACCTTGGTTTGACAACCATTTTTGGATGACTGACTAGGCATTGAGGCTCCATAATAGAAATTTTGGGAGCTATCGTGCTCTTGCTGAAACCAAAAACAAATGATTGAATTTCGGCTAACCATATAGGGCTTTAAACACTTGAATTTTAATAAATTATATAAGCCATAGTTTAGGGTTTTTCACCCAATTTATAATGGGATTTGAAGGTATTGTTGATCATTTAAAATGACCATTCAAAATTACGAGGGATACCACACGGTTGAGAACTTAAAGAAGCTCATTTTCCATTTGAAATGGTGGTTGCAACTGGTTAAACTAGGTCCAGTTACTTTCTCTCTTTCTCTCTTCTAGCTTAAAGTATCTCTTTTACTTACCAATAGAGAAGAGACATTAGATCAATCCTCTGGCTGAACTCAGGTAATAAAGTGATCCTTAAGCTGATCTAGGGCTCAACCAAGCCACAACTAAAATTTGCCACTTTGATAAGAGGACTTCTAGAAATGTAATGATTAATTTAAATGAAAACTAATCCTATAATTCAAGAAAAAGGAAATTAATCCTAAGCCTATCCCGATTAGGAAGATGTAAATCAAACCCAACCAAGAGAAAAATAATTAAATGATAGGGATTTCAACATGCCTAGTTTTAGGTGAATATCTAGCTAATGAAATGTTCTACCAACTGATATTATAATTAACAAAACATGCTCCATTCATAGACCTATTAGCATTGAATGATTAACCAATAACATTAGGAAATAATTTACTTAATTTCAATGGTAATTAAATCAAATTTAGATAACATATTTCCGAGTAAACAATTACTTAGAAATATGATTTGAGAATAAGAGCAAAAGAGAAAATTAAGAACAGACCTACAAATTTAATGAACTAGATAGCTAATTCAAAAATACCTACATCTTCATATTAAACAATAGTGCTCAACATCAAAAACATTTTACACAGATCTATCATTGAAAAATATGAAATTTACATTAAAAATAATAGTATTTAAAATACAAATTAATTAAAACCTAATCTCTGTGCTATGTTCCTTGAATTGATTTCCAACAATCTTTCTCAAATCATAAGCCTCTCCATTAAAAGAAAGCGTTGCAATAGTGCAAGCTTTGCTTCCAATACAAAGTCTAGAATTGAAAAGACAAATCCCAATAACTCAGATCTGAGCTTTTCCTCCTACTTATACAACTCGAAAATCACTTAAAATATTGCTTTAGAATTCGGTCAGTCCAAAGAAGAGGAATCCCACCCCCCTTCACCTTCATTCTACAAACCACTATTTATAATTACAAAAATGAATTCAAAATAAGAGAGATGAAGAAAAAATATGCTCCAACAATTTTCATTGGTCAAAATTATTTTTATTCCCTTACTGGAACAATTCCATTGATTCAAATCTTCTCTTCCTCATCTCCTCAAGTGCTCTCCTTCCAAAAACCAATCAAAATTAAATTAAAATGCAAATCAAAATAAAAAATACTAAATCTAGAAAACAAACATCTCCAATCAAATTTTAATTCAATAATTAAATAAAAAGAAATATGTGATTTCCATTGATCTTTTTAAATATCTTATTTTTCAAAGAGAACACAAATGAATGGATTTGCAATCAATGGAAGCTTTGAGCAAATGAAAATGCAAAAATTAAACTTAGAAAATTAGTTTGGTTACAAATCGAGAGTTTAATTTTCTCCTAATTTTAGACTCGTTTAATTACCAAATCTGGTCATGCAGCCACTTCATAAATATTTTCCATGATTTTATATATCTAATGAGCATTTCTGGGTCTCATTTGGCCAAGTAAAACTCAACTTATGAGCTCCCAAAATTGAAGAGCCAAAATTGCCAAAATTCTAAAAAACATGGTGTGTTGCCTAAAATTATGAAAATTTGATTAAATATTATAATCTTAAATTAAATCAAATAATATTAATTAAGAGCTTATTAATTATATTTTTTTTATTAAATATTTACAAACTAAATTAAAATCATTATAATCTTTTTTTTTGGTAGGTAAGCACCCACGGTGAATTTGAACGAGTGACCTATCGCAAAGAGTGCCTTAACAGTGCACCCATTCACCGTCAATCCAAAACCCCGTGGACCATTATAATCACAATTAATTAATTAGATAATTTAAAATAATTACAAAATAATTTATAATTGATCAAATTACAACAAAAATTAATTAAAAATTTAATCTAATTTACAAATTAAGTATTCACAAAAATTAATTAAAAATATAATCTAATTATAAACTTTTAAATAATAAATTAAAATATATTTTAAATATTATTAAAATTAGGATTCATGTATCCATTTTCCTAAATGAAAATGCCATATGCCAAATCTTTTAATAAATAGGATTTTGAAATGTATCTTTTAAAAAAGTCTTGAGATTCTGAGGCCTAAGGCAATAATATAATGCTAAATGAAGTAAAGTGTTAAATCTTTTAATAAATAGGATTTTGAAATGTATCTTTTAAAAAAGTCTTGAGATTCTGAGGCCTAAGGCAGTAATATAATGCTAAATGAAGTAAAGTGTTAAGTGGATATTAGAGATTTATGCATATTGCATATTGGAGACTTATGCACATCAGAGGTTTTGTTTTTTGCTCTAAAATCAAATTACGATGCAAATACTTCTCTCAATAACATGTCAAATAAATGATCTATCGGGGAGAATAAAACTTATTGAACTTTATTTGGAGTAAGCGTATTGGAATTTTATTTGAAATGACTTACGATGAGCTTTCAATTGTCACCAATGTTTTATTATAACCATCCAAGCATAAAGTTTATAACGTGTGCTTTTGATAACCAACCTGTTTTGATATGAATTATGTGTCTAGGTATAGGTATGGTAGGTATGGTTGGAGCGGGAGATATAAAGTGAAAGTGGAGCGCATATAGGGTGGGTCTCTTCCATTATAAACTATAGTGATATGGTAATTTAAAAAATTCAACAAAATGAATTACAATTATTTTGCAATTTGAGATTTCAAGTCTTGTAATTTCTTTTAAAATTGGAAATTGGAATAAACTATCGAGATCCTGAAAACACATAATTTTAATTGTTCTATAATTTCGATGCAGCAATTTTGTAAGGCCATTAGTGAAAAATGAAATAATTAGTAAAAAATAACTAGGAATTAATATTTACAACCAATTACTAATTTATTTACAAAAAATAAAATACTCTAGCAGTAAAAAATATCGAACTTTGGATGAGCACCATTGGCAAACTGTGCATCCAACTGAGATAAAAACAAGAATCGATGGAAAGTTTGTGGAAAATCAAAATCAATGAATCAATAAAAGTAGAAATCTGACGAAAATAAAATTTTGGTAAAATTGTAGAATACCTAACTAAAATAAAATATTAAAAAGGTGATTTAGCCACAAATTTACAGAAATGGTCCCCATTATTTGAAATAAATAAGTAAAAAACGGGGGGTTTGAGTTTTCACCTCAACACTGGTGACTCACAGGGAATAACCAGTTATCTTTGGTTAAAGATAATGAAATTCACTTTACCCAAAGGTTAAAAATGATGGATTCCATCAAACTGTCAAACAATAAAACATTTCGCATGGGTCCCACATTACTTAAATTAAGTGATATAAGTTCAAAAAGATAATTATTAAAGTTAGGCTGATTAAAATCATGAATCCAAATTTTGGGAAAAAATATTATTTAAGATTTCCTCATATGAAAAATAAAAGGTACATCTATCATTATGAATGGTCTCTTACATCGCTTTTCTTCCAGCGAGATTGAACAGTACCTCGGTGAAGTTAGTTTTTATGCCATACAAGCATGGCCCCGCTGCTAGCAAGCGTCCATAACCCCAACTGATTTACATGTATTTTCCATGTTTTCTCTTTTAATCACCCTTTTGATAAGCACATTTGTGAAATTTAGTTTATGATGTACCTGAGTGAAAGAGGTGGGATGGTAAAAGAGACTTAAGCTAATGGATATAATATTTCGATAATGTTGACTCCAAATATTTTCCCGCGACTATCATTCAAAGGCTTTTATAAAATGGAGGGATGGAAGGTATCCATTGAGTTAAACTTGGGTCAATTTTTTTCTTGAAAAGGTGAACTATATTACTTAGAAATGATACATGTTCCTCCATGGAAAAGTTTTAAAGAAAGAGGGATTTGAGATTCCATAAAGTTATACCTTTAATGGTAAATAAAACTCATGAAATCGATAGACTAAAGATTTCCCATGTATGTCAACCAATGTTGAGTGAGAAGAATCAATCATTTCCACATAAATCTTGGCGAAATCACCAAAATCAAGCCAAAACTAATAGAAAAAGGGAAAATGAAATGGAAAACAAACTTCAAAAATGTGAAATGAAGAAAGGAAAATCTGAAAGACGAGCCCAAATTAAAAGACAAACCCAAGAAGACTAATTATACAAATGTCTCAACAAAATATGAAAGAAGAAAAACATGTACATGTTTTCCTTATGTTTATATTTTAGTAAATTTTAATATTGTAAAGTTATAAGTAGTTAGGCTCCAAACAGTAAGATGAATATGGTGAAATTAAACCAAATGAGAAGTCTCTGCATGTTGTAATTTTTCTTGTTTCATGGCAAGCTTGCATAAAATCATCTTAATTTTTTTTCTAATCAAAACAATGCTTGAGAAACAAACTAAAAGTTTCAGGGACTCCCTGGTTTAGTTGATTGATAAGCAATCATTGCTGCTCCTCAAAACTCAAAAGAAAACAAGGAGAATGAGCTCCAAATCTGAGTTGGTATGGGTGAAAAATAATTTATGGAGACCTTAAAAACATAGATATATATATCAACAAAAACTAAAAACAAAACTGAAAAAAAAATGTAAATAAATAGAAATGAATGAAAGTGGGCATATGAAACTTACCATAGGAAATCTTTGTTTGATCTTACCTAAGAGATATCATTTTCTCCAACAAAATATAACTTCTTCTTTTTAATTGGAAGTAAAAGCATGAAAGAGTTATGTAAATTTCATTGGCCCAAAATCATAACTCATTAAGTCTAAATTAAAGCAATTAGTAAAACTAGAAGAATAATGTCTCACATTCAAAGAGCCAGAAGAAGAAATCAAATCCATCAGAAATGAAGATGTACTTTTGCAGAGATGATTATTCTCTTTATATTTCAAATTTCATTTCAACTCCATTATTTTCATAAAATGTCAAGAATCAAGAACAAAACCCAAAAAATGTAATGCATATGTGTAGATGGATAGGTCTTGAAATTTTGCATGCTAAATATGGAGTGATATCTTAAAAATTTAAATAAAAGATAATTCAAACATGAATTAACCTTGATCTATTACCTTTATTACCTTTCCCTATTCCAAATCTCTTTTCTAGTTGGTTATATCATCATAATGGTTGCTCAAGAATTTTATTGAAAAGTAAACGAGGATGCACACTATAAATGATCAAGATGATGAAATGAGCATCCAATAGTAAGATAAAGATGAAAAAGTAATCAAACCACAGGTGATGAAATTTTCATTAGCCAAGAAGATTGACATGAAGAGTAAAATAGGTTCAACTCTACATGTGAATATGTATGTCCAATTAAGATACAAAGATAAGATCCATATGCACACAATTTGAAGAATGTATATTCCCAAAGTCACCTAGTCATCCAGTTAAAGGCTCTGAGTCGTTTCAGTAGAAAGGAATGGGACTAAAATGGATGCAAGATGAATGAGTGCAGTGCAAAGGCTCAAATCAACTTGGAAAATATAAGATTTAGAATGGGAAAAGTTGGATAGGAGCACTTTTACAACTTGCTGCAAGAGTTTTGTGAAAATTTTCCTTTGCTTATAGCAAATCTGAATAAGAAAGAGTCAAGAATTTAATTTCCGTTGCATCACCAAGGGGCAAAGTTATGATAATTGATTCATCTCGAAAAATTTGCGAAGAAACAGAAACATGAAGAGAAGCACATATAGAAGTACCAAAAAATATGATAAGAAAATAGATACTTCCCTGAACACGTTGAGAATTTGAAAAGACTAGTTGCTTGCTTATTTCTAAAGCTAATTAATAAAAATAAAGTCTTTGGATCAAGCCAATGAAGACCTGCAAAAGAAGAAAAACAGAAATAAGAAGTAAACTAATGAAAAGAGAAATTGACAACAGATGAAGATGAACATGTGAATGCATACCTGGAAGAATATTTGACTGCAAGTTTACCTCATGAATCTTCAAATTCTCCCATGCATTTCTCAAAATTTGCATATGTTCAAAATCATCTACTTATTAAAATGCTAAGTAATGAGCTTTCAATTTGCATCCACTTCATATTTACATTGAGGGACAAGAGTGGGAAAAGTGATCATATAGAAACATTTGTGAATTGAAAATTGAATTTCTCAAGAGCGCTCGATTGTAAAGATTGTTTGAAACTTCACCCTTCCTGATTTTTCTTTGCAAGTTTTCAAAAATGTGATGAAGCTCCACTAAGAAGAATAAGCAAGCATAGCATAAGCATAATTTGAGAAATCATACTTTTCGAACACTCTTAGCATCATAGGCTCATTACATGCTTATTAAAAATCTACAGTAATGAAATAAGTACAAACAGGAAAATAATCTAAATCTAAATTAATTTATCCCTAATCCTAACTGAATAAAAGGAAACATGACTAAGTATAGTCATACTTCCAATGTAACCATTTAAGTATTTTATTTCCTACATGTATGTACAAGACAAACATCAGTAACAAAAATACAATTACAATTAATCCAATAGAAATAAATCTAAATGTATTATGTACACTTATTTCTAACATATTTACAAGAAGAAACTTGTTTAAAATCACCTTCTCTTGAAATGTCCTTTCGATGTAACTTTCAATTGGATCATAAAAATATTGATGGATTTCCATTAATGATTGCACGAGGTTCAAAGGAGAGGATAACATGCCAAATTGTGGAAATACACTTTTAGATACAATGGTCTGCATGAAATTGTAATTCTTATGTACATTTATTAAATTACTAACAATCTTCTGTATAGCAAAACTTTCAAAATGTATTTCAAATGGGTCAATGAAATATGGATGGAAGTCAGATAGATTTAATAGAAGATCATTAATAGAATTAGATCATTGATCATATTGTAAAGATGCACTCTCTTGTTTGTACTCCTTTTAAGAGGAAAGGATCAAGTGATAATCGATGAACATCAATTGGAATTGGAAGAGTAATAGCTCTTGACATTTATTATGATTTGAGACTTCATTTTCCCAGTCATGTAATGTATTAATTGAGTGTTCAATACTGAACCGCTTAGTATGCCAACATAAGATATCTAAAAACTGAGAAAGGCAGTTAGAAAACAAATCAGAAAACAACTAAAATAAATGAAGGTAAAATTACAAAATCAAATCATTATTTATAGTATTATTACAATTATTGTTACAGCACAACTGGGATTATTTTGAAGTAATTTTCTCTTCACAAGAATTGTCCAGAATAATGCAATTAGAATGATCTCCAACACCGACTTCTAAATTAGAGAGAGGATCAGGAGTATGAATAGGAATGAGAGCTTAATCATCATAAGATGGGTTCTTGAATGCTGAAATCATATGTATGATTAAATGTTTGAAAATGAAAATCAATTGGAACAATTTTTGTATTGAGTTTCTCTTTATTTTCAAGTATAGTTTGATTTGGAACATGAGGATTTAATAGGGAAGAAGACAAATCAACATCTTCAATGTTAAACAAGGCATCATAAATGACTTTACAACATTCACTAGTATTCTCTTTATTCTCATTTGATGTATTAAAAAAATGAATATGGAGCACATGTTCATTAATGTGAGAAGAATGACCAATAATTGTCTCTCTATCTTGATAAAAATTAATAGGAAATTCATTTATATCAGCTTCTTTTTCTCTTCTGGAATAACCTTAAAGCAAAAAGAGGATAAATTGCTAACAACAAAAATATCAAGATAGAGGTAAAAATGATAAATAGAAGTAATGAATTTGAAAATATCTCTATTTGTATATTCTTGTAAATTTTGTCCATTGAAAATTTTAGATTCGAGATCATTTATTTGGCTAATTGTGCTTTCTTGAAGAATGTTCACCGACTTCCCTGAATTTTGTATTTGATCAACATGAAAAAATTCAGAGATTTTTGCAGAAGATTGCATAATATTATCATCTTCAATTTGTTCTTGTTGATTTGTTGACTGATTTTATGAATTAATTTCAAAGTGATTTGTGGATTTCATGGCAAATGTTTCTTCAAGATTGTTGCTGGTACCTTCTTGCGGTTGATTAGAAAAAATTTCCAATCTTTGTAATTGTGTTGCATTAACATGAAAGAGAATATCGTGATCATTATTAATGCTATAAGAGGTGTGAACTAAATGAAGGAATTGATCATACATGGTAGAGGAAACTTCATCATGATTGGTATGCACCTCCATATTAGAATTCTCAATTACGTTAATAAAGATTAAAGAGGATTCATCAAAGCTTGTAATGGTTTCATATGGATTAGGAATGCAAGGAAGGAAACAAACATATTCAAACCAATCTATCAATTCAATTTGTGAAAGTTTATCTTCAAATTTGAATCTTGAACAATTTGATCAAAATCTAATAGTAAAATCTATAAAAGATTCATTTTCAAACCATCATAAATCTTCAAATTCATCACATAACTATTCATAATCATAAACGTCAAATTCATAAAGGAATTTTGTGATGAGCTTATCCCAATTGTGAATAGAGGCAAATGGAAGATATTAACCCCAGTTTCTGGCTTTTCCTGAGAATGTATGAGTAAAAATTATGCATAAAATACCTTCATCAATATCATGAAAAGTAGAATTTAAATTTTTTTGAACAAACTGTAAGACATAATCAAATGCATGAACATTCTTCTTACAAATAAACTTTACATTTGAAAAGTGTTTTACTATTTCCGGTGGAGTATTGGTAGATGCATGTCTAGAGATACAACTCCAAATGGGAAGTTTGAGAGGAGTCATTGTGATTAAAATAAAACTTTAAAATACAAAAACTTCAAAATACAACAAGTCATCAGGCCCTCCTTTTAGTACCAAAAATGTTGATCAATTAAAAATACCATTCAATATTATGAGGGAGACCACCTAGTCGGAAACTTAAAGCAACTCATTTTCCATTTGGAATGGTGGTTCCAATTGGTTAAACTAGGTCCAGTTACTTTCTCTCTAAACATAGTTACCAATGAAACGAGAATTATTACCTTAAAACAAGTACTCGAGCCCAAAAACCCCAAAAAAACATGAAAAAACAAACCAAAAGTGAAAATTGTTTGTGCCATAACGATGTTTTTTTAAGGGTATATTTTCAACATTTTTTTTTTTAAATGGAAGTAAAAACCATTTTTGTTTTGAAAAAATGATGAAAAAAGCACCCTTAAAAAAATTGTGTATTCTGGAATAACAAAAAAAAAAAAATCGGGTTATAATTTTAACATTTTTTAGCAATGGAGTTAAAGAGAAAATATCCAAACTTTGAAAAATTGTAAAATTCCAACAATTCTTGGACATAATGTTAAAGATAAAAGATTATGTCTCGAATCTTGATAATTGCAACTATTTCCACCATGTTGTTAAAGATAAAATATCTTGACTCTAAAAAACCTTGAAATTGTAATTGTTCTTTACCATAGCATTAAAGATAAAATATCATGACTTAGAAAAACATTAAAATCTTGACAGTTTTTCAACCATGCAATTAAAACCAAAGGTTATAACTACAAAAAAATCTCAAGTTTTAAAAATATTTTAAGCATGACATTATGAAAAAAAATTATGACAAAAAACTTTAAAAATGAATACCCAAGAGTAATTTATTTTTTAAATGCTAAATATATAGCGATTTTAAAATCTTAGCCTAAGACAACTTGATACATTGCAACAAAAAAAATATAAATCAACTATCAAATTGACATGTGGTGTAGGTGAATTCGACCCATTGCAATGAAAACTTAAAGACCAACCATGAAATTCATACATTGTGAGGGTAGACTCGATTCATTATAACGAAAATTTTAAAATCAACCATCAATTTTCCCATAATAGAACCTGATTGTTAGACGAACATCAACACAGACCCTATAGAAATAAATGAAAATAAAAACCAAAATAACAAAATAAATGTATAAAGAAATAAAAATGAAAAATACAAAAAAACCAAAAATTCAGATATTAAAAAAAATAAAAACAATAAAAATAAACACAAAAAATTAATACAAAATAAAGTAAATTGTAAATATTGAAAAATAAATAAAAAACAATAAAAAAAACACAAAAAAATAATAAAAAAGAAAACAAAAATTCAAATATTGAAAAAAACAATAAAAAATCACAAAAAATAATAGAAAAACACCAAAAATTCAAATATAGAAAAAAAACAATAAAGAAAAAACATAATTTTTTTTTTAAATAATAAGAAGAAATAAAGCATAAAAAAAACTTTAAAACATGACAAAAAATCAACTATAAAAAAAGAAAAAAAAAAAAAAAACGTAAAAAAATGTAAAAAAATAACATAAAAATAACTTATAAATATAAAAAAATTATAAAAAAAAATTTAAAAATATCATAAAATAAGTAAGAATAAACAAAAAGAAACATTATAAAAAAATTAAATTAACAAAATAAAAATAATTTTTTTTAAATAAAAAAAAATATTTTAAATACAAAATATTTTTTTAATTAAAAAAATACATAACTAAAAAATTAAATTGAATTAAAAAAAGAGCAATTACAAAGAAAAAAAAAACAAAACAAAACAATTAAAAATTAAAATAAAATTTAAATTTAAAAAATTGAAAAGAAAAGCATTAAAAAACTAAAAAAAATAAAATAAAAGAAAAAACAAAATAAAACATTCAAAATATATAAATTAAAAATTTTGAAGAAAAAAATAAAATAAAAAAAATAAAAAATAAAATAAAAAAATTCGGCCACCCATTGGCCAGGTTGGAATCTCAAAGGTCATTGTTTTTTTTTTATAAATAGCTCCTCATAACTCAAGTTAAGGGCTTGGATTCTTGGAGTTTTGCCTTGGCTTCTCTTGTAGTTCATAGGAGATACATCATTCTTTGGAGAAGAAAGTTGTGGCTTCATGTTCCACTACTGAATATATTTTTCTTCTATATAACAGTGTACTTGGGATCTATCATTCTTAATCAGAAGCTCTATGAGCTGACACTTCTTCATACTATATCGTAGATATATTGGGACTATTCTTGTTAATTTTATGGTATATGTTGCTTTAATTACATACTAACTTAATTAACTAATTCGTTGTTTAGATATGGTTGCTATTGAATGAGTGTTGTTATGATTTAATGATTGTTGTTTATTATGTGGACTAATATGCAGACAATCAAAAAGAATTTCTCTTCCTTCATGGGTCCCCCTTTAGGATTGTACTATTACATTTTTAACCATAGTTTCATTTTCGTTTACCAATTGTGGAAGCATCCCTCATGCACCTTACATTATGTGTCTCATAGAGCTTACATACTTGTTGCCCAAAAGAGGTGTTGTGTTCTCTTTTGTGTAATCATAACCGAGGCATATCTTTGAAACCTTTCCAACAATGTCTAGACCATATGACTAGATGGGACTTCTACACCAATGGCGTGAGGGATAATTGGGACTTCATATCAGGGAGATCCCCTTACAATGTTGGCGGCATGCGTCATCGTCAACATAAGTGTAGAGAGATGGATGTTTTTCATTGGTGCCTATCCCTGGATATTTCCAATGGGAAACTCAAAGGTGGTAACTGAGCTACATGCCATTGAGTTCCACCTAAAATCTTGAGGGTTTTGTACAACTATTACAGGTGGCTCCCCTAATGGAGGAGATTTCTCTCATTTTTGTGATAAGGGTTTCTTAAATTGTTCAGTTTTTCTAGGCGATCCTAATGATTTCGCAACACCTTCTGCAATAGAATGCTTAGTAGTATGTTTCAAAACACTACCTAAATCTGAGATGGAGTGATCAAATAGTTTTTCTTATAGACTCGATTCTCAATCGTGTTCATTTGTACCCTTTGTCCTTCTATAATTCCTCGATATCCTTCCTCTGTTGATATAGATAGACTAGAAACTCTTGGGCTTGTCTCAAAGATCGAAAGTTCATAAAATTCCACTTCATTAATATGTGCAGCTAACACATATGACTTAGGATATGGTAGCCTTTGTAGAGAATTTTTACTTGATCCTTTCTTCTTAGATGTTATTACCTGTGAGGATGATTCTACTTCAACTTTTAAAATGATCTCTTGTATGTATCTTACTCTTCCCAAATCCCAATTCTTCTTCTTTCTTTAATGTCCTCTTCTACCTACATGGTTAGTTTCCTTGGGGGAACCATAATTTTCTTCTTCATTCTTCATGCAACACAATCCTATGTTCCCTGACTCCTCACAAGGTAGAGCCCACTTCATTATGTCGAAGCGATGCATAGGTTCTTACCTCTTATCTCACCGCCAGTAAACCTCAAAGCTGATAACACATATAACACACTTTCAATCAATGCATGAAAAAGATGCTAGTCACACATATGCACCTCTAATAGTCTCCCCGACAATGACACCAAAATGTTGGGCAAATCAATTGTCATTTTAAATTAGAACAGCCAATCTGACTCACACATAAATTTTAAATCTAGGTAGGCTTATTGTTTTAAGGCTCAGTTGTGTAAAATATATGTAGAAACAAATGGAAACTAATGCTAATAAAATATCAAAACCAATTGTTGTAAATTTTACTCTCAGCACTCCAAACAAACTTGTTGTCACACTCCAAAACTTGCTCACACTTTAGAAGGAAAAGACACACGTTATAGAATAAATCACACTTTGTACATGATCACTCTTATTCAAAATAAATAACACTCCTGGAACCATTCAAAACTCAGAATATTTTTGTAACCACATTCAATCAATTAAACAAACCAAGAACTATAACAATAATCAAGAACCCATAACACCTAATGAAGGGATTGGGTGAAGACCTATGCTATTACATAATGATAGAGGCTACAATCCTCCAATTATTTGATACATGAAAAGTATTTGTAGCAGTAACAATAAATCACACATAACTCACAACTGAGAGGAAACAAATGAACTAATATAATACCTCTCTAACTAGTGATCCCTACTATGATGCCAGCCTAAGCCGACAATACCCACATAATGCAAATAAAATTGCATGTCACTAGTCCCAAGCCTTAATCACCTTATCCATGGTGAAAACCTTCATAAATCAAGGTTTAATGTTCTTAGTTATGTTTTAAGGCCCCTTCATTTAATCTCATGCGGAAACATTTCATTTGACTTTCTATAGACTAAACCTTCATTAACCTTTCCATTGGGACTTTATTCCACCTTCATTAAACTTTAATTAATCCTTAACCCTTATTACTTCTGGTTAATTCTTAACATCCGCTCGTTTAACCATCCCATGGTTAAACTGATTTAACCCAAAATACATTAATCTGCTTTATTTATATTATAACCTTCGTATAATAGATATACACATAAAACACACGTAAACTTACCTTTTCACCGTACCTCGGCCTTTTCACATTTACCAATTCTTACCTTACTCGGGTTCACTCTCCACCATCGATTTTATTCCATCAAATCAATGGTTGTTGCGTGATCTCCACTCATCCTATGGAACTCAAATAACTTTAAATCGCGTCGATAAACTTTTTAGGTCCGCTCAGGCCTAAGTCCTATCAGCTTCAATCTTTGCCATTGATTTCACCTTCCAATCTGACGGTTGATAATTCACTCGATCAACCAACTTAATCAGTGATCCTCCACCATTTGATCAAGACACACTTGATCCAATGGTCAGCAGCGATATCACACAGAATCTTGCACGATGTTTACCTGGCCTTACAGAGCTAATAAGGATTATAAATCCTTAATATATAAAAGTTTGAGTCCATTATGAGATTAACATCCAATCACTTTATGAACCGATATCCGTTGGATATACGAGGTCATCAAATCTACGACCTATGGGTCTTCAACTAACACATGGTTTAAAAACACCTTAACCCCCCGCAGTTGACTGTGATCAAAAAGGTTGAATATGAGATCGACGGTTAGGAGTGAGTGTGGAGCTTCAACCACGATTAAGAAATCCGTTCACTCCTACCTCCCGCAGCTGCTAATCACCATTGATCTAATGGATCTGTCGATCTGACAATTCAGGTCTACTCCTCTGTCATTTTCTTCTGACATTATTCCCATTCATCACTACATAATTCCTTTGACCTTTACGTGGTTTCTCAAAGTTCTCTATGGTTTCGGGTTTACTTCAGGGTTTTTGGTTTTTAGATGTCCTGCATCACAACTTCCTCCTGAGCTTAACTCTGCATGCTCTTAACACAACCACTCTTAAATCTCGACTATGATCCTTCGAATGGATTCAAGTGATCTAATACGATCCTCCATATCAGTCTTCCTCTCTATGTTATGCTCGAACTCCACCTGCAACCCCTATTACACAGAATAACTCAAAATCATACACAATCTATATCTCAATTACTCAATACACACATATGAACTCAAAATCGAGTTGTTTGTATTAATAAACAGGTATTTACATAAGATTCTCTCTCTTTTTGGCCTGATCTTCTAATTAGTGGCCTCTGTTTTCCTACCTACCCATAGGCTTACAATCAAACCTCTAACTCATAACCTCTAGCTATCTAACTTGACTAACTAGCTAACCTAACTAACTAGCTAACCCCTAACTGTGCCTTTTAGGCTTACATTTATACAAAAGGATTCTACAACCAATTCCTAGTTTAGATCCATAAACTTCTCAACAAAATCCTAAAATATCATCTTTATCCCTAAGGATTCTCTTTAATCCACAAAATCATGAACTAAATCCTAATCTAAGATTTGCAATTAATTCTCAATTCTCTCAATTTCTCAAATATCCCAATTCTCTCATGTTCTCCTACATTCGAAAACATTTACAAATATGCCTCACAATACTTAATTAAATCCCTATTCTATCTTCTCTCATTAAAATCACTCAAAACCTTAATAATTACAGTAATTCAACACTTAGGAAACCAACTTCCTTAAAACACAAGACCCCCCTATGTCTACTAAAATACAATGATTCTTCTGAGTTGAATACTCTTGCATCATACTAAGAAGGAGGGCCCTTCCTCCTTAGTAGTGGATGGTGAATTACACATCAAGAAAGCTAATTAAGAAATATATATGGATCCATGAATGGTAAAGAGTTGCATTAATGAAAGCTATAGCACATGATTACAATGATGGTGCCTCTCCCTTCTCCTAACTCTATCTATGCATGCCTCATGGGCCAAGAGTACATTCTTCTATAATTTCAGACTAAATTCCTATTTTTGAAAAGAAATATCATCATGAGAATCCCACAATTCTCATGTGATCCAAATTGAGGTTATATAAAAAAATTCTTATAACAAACTGTCTTAATTGAAATAGAGTTGTAACAACTTTCTAATTACAATGATTTATCATTTATAAATCCCAACTCTTTCAACTAAGTTAGTTTTATTTCCATGAATATCCCCTTTCAAAGGCCAATCTAAATCTAACCATGTTTATCCATGTTAGTCTTTGTTACTAATCATAGAAGAATAGAGTATCCAAAATAAATATGGCGTTGTAACAACAACATCAACAAAATCTTCATTCCATTTGTAACAAGGCATAACTAGGGAGATATCATCCTGTAACAATATATCAAAAATCCATACCACCTAAAATAGCCCTTCATCAATTCATTAATAAATAGCCTAAATAAGTTAGCATTTATGTCAAATTACAAGCAAAACTAGATAATAAGGATGACATGCAAAAAGGGAACATATGTTAGCCAATAATTATTGACAAAGTGACAAGGCATAGCGTTTAAAGTCAAAATGGTACGAAAATATAGGGAAAACAAGTACAAAAAGAATGCCAACTACGTCTTTTCTATTTTATTTGAGCCGACATTGGTTTTTCTAATTTAATTTTAAATCTAAGGATCTAACATGAACATCTCCCCCATAAATCTTGGGAATATTGGAAATTTTGTTGGATAGTATTTCAAGCACATTAAACCTCGTTATGGTAAGTTTTCTTTTTGCAAGGATATGTGTTGAGGTAGACCAGGAGAAAGGCCTCCCAAACTCAATTCAACTATCACTAGACAACTAGAATTTCATTCATCCTATGGACTATGAGTAGATCCCATCCAAATGGAAATTGTTTCTTGATTATGGGTACTTTGCCAAAAATTTCCCCAAAGATACACAACAGAAACAACAACTAGACCAAGGATAACAATGGGAACAACCTAAAGGGAAAATAGGTTCACCAAATCCCCCCCACCCTCCCCCCCGAAAAAAAAAAAAAAAAAAAAAAAAAAAACTCAAATCCCAAATGTAATCCCTTTGAATCCCCCTCCTCTCCCCCATATTGCTATCAAGCCATTCAAGTAATAAAGGACTTGTAAGAAACCATTTTGGAAGCATATATGAACCATTCACGAATCCTAAATATCAAACTTGCAAAGAACAAAAGGAAGGAGGGGAAAAATAGAAGAAATGTCACTGCTTGAAGATGCCTCTACCCAAATTTAGAATCAAAAGGATAAGGAACCTAAAGAAGAAGTTTATATTTCCCTTACAAATTCCCAAAACCCCTTAGGGAATTCTTTCTTTTAATTAGTGATAGTAGAAGAAATATCTAGTGGTGAACTAGAGAAGGGAAATGTGACTATCAAAACAAGAAAAAGGGTTAGATGCAAACCCAATTGTGATAAAAGAGAGGAACATTCAAATAAAGAGAATGCATGGAACTCAACATACTATTTAAATAATGTGCAACAACTGAACAAGGACCACCAAGTATCAGAGCAGCTCAGTTCCCACCCAAGGAGGAGACTTTGAAATTACATGTAATGAAATTTGTCTCATTGCACGGGTTTAGGAAGTGAAACTAAATTCTAAAGCTTGATAAAGGAAGAAAAACACAAAATCATCCTCCTCAGAGAGACAAAAGTGAGAAACATGGTCTTCTCCAAAGAAGCAACTCCATTTAGTGAGCAAGTGGAGTCAAGACAATCAACTCTAGAGGAGACTCCAGAGGAATCTACACCTTTTGGTCCTAATCATCCTACAAAATAATTTAGACTCAAATATCCTCACATTAGCTTGTGTTGTAATCTAGGGAAAAGTATGCATAGTTTCCAGTAGTAAGGACATCAAGCATTCACACATCAAAGCACATAAGTAAATAGAAGAGAAGAGACACAAGTATTAGAGAACCAGTGGAATCACACTTTCAATTATATCTCTTAAAATCAAATTGGAACTGATACATTGATACATCCAGAGATATTTACACCTTGTTAAGACAGTAAAAGTAGTTTAACTATCCAAACAAACTTAACTTTAATTTGACTTCGTTATCATCTTAACAAGCTTGTCGACTGACTTACAATATCTATTTTCCGACTCGAGTAGGCTAGTCAACTAAGTCGAGTGGCCCCTCCAACATCTCCTGCACCCTCAAAGCCTTCTTTGTCTCCAAGAAGCGGAGAATTGGATTGAGACAAAACTTTTGATACAATATTTGTTACAACAAAAATCATTATGACTATACAATTATATATTCACTTGTTGGCTCTTTTAAAGCTGAAGACATTACAAAATTTGATACAAAAGGAATTACAACAAAAAATATGAACTTAATTTAGAACTTCTTGTGATTCTTTGACAAGAACTTATGGTTACTCAGTTGATGCTTCATGAACTAGCTCTATTGAAATACGTGCTCCTTTATCCACTTTGACTTCATGAGATTGTTGTTCTGAGGTCATGACACATGTCGAAACATTAGGTTCAAAAAATTGATGGGTGGGTTGTGGTGGATTGGGATGTGAATAATGGACTCGTGGCAGTGTTGGAATGTTCGGAAAATAAAATTGAGAGATAATTGGTTCTAGTAGTTGGAGATTCTCATTGAATACTGGCCACTCACGAAATGTTAACCTCGCTTGTGCACTCGATTTTGTAATATTTGCAAGAAATTGAACTCTCTCTTCCAGTGGATGTTATTTTGATGATCTTTGGTCGAGATGCTTTTCTTGTTCGAGCTATTGAACCTCATTAAGTATTCCCTGTAAAACCTCTAAAGCATTACTTGCTTCCATCTATTCTTTTCTCCCTCCTCCGAGACATTAGTGCTCATTTTGCATCAATTGAGCATCAATTTTGCTTTCATGTTCTAGCTTATTTTCCAATGCCTATTTTTTCCCTTGGGTCTGCAACTTCCCTTGAGGAAAAGTCATGAATAATCATTTTCGGTGTTTTTATACAACCATGGGTTGATGCCAAATAGTTGAGATAGTTGTTCAATGTGGTAGTTAAGGCAAGTCCTCTGTCAAGTGTGTGCTCTAGTGTTTTCTTGGCTTCCAGGAATTCGGAATGAGCCTTCTGAATCATCTATGATAACTACTTGATTCTTGCCACTATTGTTCTCAACTATAACTCAGTTACCTGTGCACTGAGTTTTTCATTCTATTCAATCAATTGATGCACCAATTTTTGAAAAGAAATGAGATCATCATCAACTTTGGTTGGGATGTCAGTGTTAGCTTTTTCTACTGCTCGGTGTTGATAATCCAACCAAATATCCCTTTCTCGTTTATGTCTTTGCTAAAGAATTTTGGTGTCATTTTTCCTCATTCTCAACTACAAATCCACTTCTTTTACAATGTGTTCTAACACTTCAAAAATTTGTCGGTCACTAGAAAGCCTTAGGTATGAATACTTACTTATGATATCAAGAAATTCTTTCTTAACTTGAGTGGTTTATATACTTGCTGAAGTTGGGTTAGATGATAGTCTTCCAATCGAAGTAGTTTGAGTGACTGGTGGATCAGTTGAAGGTGACTCATTCATCGTCATCTATTGTTGATATTTCAGTGTGGCTAATGTATCTTAAGGTTACACATTATGGGTTCTAACTATATACTCTATCAAAGTACACTCCAAGAAATTTTCTTGTGACTCCTATTGGTATGAAAAACTATGCTCTGATTGATGTTGCTCCTCTTCATTATGTGTCGAGAAGATGGGAGGAGAATGTTGAGTTAAATCAATTTCAAGAATTTGTTTATTCTTCTGTGTACTTGTAGTCATCTCCTTTTGAATTTGTTCCTAAGCAGAACTACCATTTTGTACGTGGTAAGACGTGTCATTTTGCACATAATTATGTCTCGTGGTAACTTGGTGAAACTCTTGCATCTTCCTTTAGAAATTTTGAATGAAATCATCCTTAGTATTACCAATCAGTTGCAATATGTCATCTTCAACAGTTGAAGTTGGGTTTTTTATCTTTCTAGGCTTTTTAACTACTTTACCCTTTACTTTAACATGTGCAACACTTTTCAGACAACTTCATCAAGTGGTCGTTGTTGCTGAGGATCTTCAAGACGAATTTCTAATAGTACTTCTTCCCACCGAATTCCTTAAGAGGAAGTAAGAGTGGCCTTGGAACTCTATGACTCCCTTCTTTTGGAATTCTACATTGATTCTGCTAGAGGAACTTATAAATTAACCTTGAAGGGATTGATATACAATGCAACTTCTTTTTCCTCCTCCAATTCTACATTAGAAAGTGGAAAAATAATATATTTAGATGGATAAATAACCCCATAAGTTACTGGGAACATTCTATTAGATTTTCAATGAAACTCACCAAAACTTTTTTCGATAGAGGGTTTATAAGGTAGCTCGTGAGGTTATACCTTTGTGATATTATTATGCTAGACTTTTGTAACATCCAGACAAAATTTTATATGGGAAGTAGATGGAAATGCCCAATGTACATGTTGTTGAACCCTCCATTTATTGGAAATTTCTTTGATGTTCAATAAACAATTTCTAAACAAGTTGTGAGGACCCAAAGACTGGGGTTTTCCCAACAAACCATATGAAAAAAATTTAAAGTTTTCCATCAACAACATATCTTTTCTAGTGAAGTCAGTCTCTGCAATAGGTGGGCTGAACTTCATAGCTAGTCAGATAAGGAGGGAAGGAAACTGAATTTGATTACCAGATTTTTTTCATTCTTGGCAATTGGCCTTGACCAAGTCCATGATATGCTCCACCCAATTGTACATCATCCTATAATTTTTTATCTCCCCAATTTCTTATAGAATGATTAATTTAACATCTGGTGCTCAACCAGGAGGTATAAGACAGAGAACCATAATCATATAATTTTGTCTTACCAGAGGATCCTGAACTTGTCAATTACTAAGCCTAATGATTTCTTGCCCCCAATCCTCAATTAAATTTTATAACCCACTAGTTGGAATCATATGTGTTAGTTACCTATTCTTATTTATAAGGTATACCAATAATAAAATGGAAAATAGTCCCAAAAATTGACACGAGATCAACCACATATAAATTCCCATTATGGTATCGAAGGATCAGAAACTTCGCAGCTTTGTCTTTCATGCCCTTCATGTCTGCAAACAATGGGGTACTTAGAATATTGTGAAGTATTTCTTTCTCTAGTAACTCGGACTGTGGATTCCATTTATTTTTTGGCTTTCCCCACCGAATAAATGACTCATAACGCTTCTCCCATGACGAATCATCTACCTTCGCCTATTTGATATGGTGCATTTGAATTTCAAGCTCTATTTTACCTGAAAGATAAGATATCGCATTGGTTCTTGGATCAAATGTAATGTCATCATCTTCAAAGTGGACTTTCCTCTTTGCAATTGCAAAATCACCCTAAAACTCTTCAGTTCTCATACAATCTAGTAACTCAGAATTGAAAATTACAAGGCTCAGGAGGTTTGCTATATCGTCAAGATCACAACTAACACTTAACTGTATTTATGGGATAATTTTAGGCACATCTGAGACTTCATCTATTTTTATGGAATTTGAATTAAAATGAACCATCATTCATGCTTTATTCCTCTTCCATTAGATGCCTCATTGAATTTTATTTTGATTTTCCAATGTTGCGTAGCATGTGCATGCCACCTGATCGTCACCTCCTTTGTGGAACATTAAATGATTTTGTTATTATTTGAGTTGATGGCTGACATACTTTTGACGATGATGGGACCGGTTGACTCTATGGCATGTTATGAATAGACAATTATAATCCATTTCCGATTTTTTAAAATTTTTATTTTCGTTTTTATGAGCTATCTTGTCGAGTTCGAGCGAGTGGTATTTATTTGCAATTTTTTTTTCTGCTACTTCCTTCCAACACATGGTCAAATCTTCACTCTTGATTATATGTCCCATTGAAGTATTATTTATGGACATGTTCTATTGAGTGACTCTTTTTTTCTTCAAGTAAACTTCAGGCTTATTCTCTCGATCTGTCTGTTGAATCGACTCTTTTATTATAAAATAATATGAATCTTTCTCTATTTTCTTTCCTTATTTCATCCTTAGAATGATGTCGATCCATACTCTATTAGCTTTGATATTTACTAGATTGCACAGATCTACTTCTAGCTCCATATTTCTATCATAAAATTGTTTGGTCAGTTATCCTACCATAGAGTGGTTTTCAAGCTAACCCATGTCCCCAGCACCTCAAAATGGTTTTCAACAGGAACATGACATTGTTGTTAAGATCCATATTTCTTGATTCGGGCACCGTTGAAAAGTGACTTGAACAGGTTCCCTTGTAATGTCTTCAACTGTATAGCTCATGAAGCACGTATGTCTTCAACAATAAAGGGTCCCTTCCATGTAATTTTTGGTTTTCTTGGTTTACCCTTCACTAGACTATCATATAATAAAACCAAATCACAGAATTTCAAGTTCTTTTTTTTAGATTTATGTCATGCCATGCCATTTGTTTATATTTTCTAACTTGTTGGTGATGGAGTGCATGTAGTTTTTTTATATTTCTGTCGTGCCATGCATTTTGCATATTTGCATTATATTTTAGTATTGTTGACACATTTTCTATATTTATTGAACATTGGAGTGGGACGATTGCTTCTTGTCCCTAAAACAACTTAAAAGGTGTCAATATTGTTTATTGTTTATACACTATGCAACATGCCCAGAAAATGGTTGGTACTTTATCATCCCAGTCATTTTTGTCTAGATTTCAAATCTTTGTTAGGCCTTTATGTAATGTTTTATTTAATGATTCAATGACACCATTTTCTTGGGGATGGTAGGTATTTGTATTCCTATATTCGATCATGAAATTCTTCATTAATGTTTAAATTGTGGCATTTACAAAATGATTTCCTCTATCACTAATGATTACAATAGAAAAACTTAGTCGAGTTACTTTTCATATATCAACTTTGATGCTACTTCTTTTGTACACAATTCACCTGGTTCTTCTTCTGTCCACTTCATTAGATATTCCACTATTGTTATAATGTATTTTTCTTCGTTTTGCTTATATTTCTTTGGAAAAGGCCTGATGAAGTCAATTTCCCAAATCTCAAAAGGTAACGTCAGAACAATCAAGTGTCATGGCATGTGTTGTTTAGGTAATGGTGACCCAAACCTTTGGCATATATCACATTTTTGTACTTGTAATCATCAGCCTCAAAATATTTTCGGCCACAATAACCTAGTTTTCAAGATGTTCATTATAATGGTGTCACCTTGATAGTGGCCTCCATCTCCCCCTTTATGTGTTTCAATGATGATATCTTCTCTTTCATGTTCCAAAACACATCTACAAAGTACCTCATCAATGACAAGTTTGTATAATTTTTCATTTATTAATGTAAATGGTGTTGCCTTAATGGAGAGAATTATTTTCTTCTTTTCAGATAATCCTTCAAGTGATTTTCTTGTATAAAAGAATTCTACTATATTAACAAGCTCAACAGGTATTTCTTTGACTCTAAACAAATGCGCATCTAGGAGGTCATCTTCAATATCCATTGATTCTTCTCCAGATTCTAGCTGGGATAAATGATCAGGACCAATATTCTTTCAGCCAAGTTAAACAATAAAATTCAAATTCTTGAAATAGTAATCTCCATCAACAAATACGTCCTTGATGAATTAGCCTATTAATGAGATACTTCAATTCTTGATGATTATTATGGAATATAAATGGGTTCAATGGGAGGTAACGTCGAAATTTCTACAAGGTGAAGATCATGCCTAGATTTTCTCTTTCAGTCATTCAATAATTCCTTTTGGATTTGTTAAGCTTCCAATTGGCATACACATTGGGATGATCTATTGACTCATCATCAAGTTGTGCTAGAAAAACATTGACTGTCACATTTGATGTGTCGACATTCACTTGGTACTACTTTGACCAGTCAGGAAACTTAAGTATGGGTGGTTCAACTAATTTATTGTTTAGCAAATGCAATGACTTAGAACACTCCTTCAACCAGGTAAATGGATCATCTTTCTTTAGAAGTTCATCTATGGGAAATGTTATATTGGAGTAGTGATTTATGAACCTCATGTAGTATCCTGTGTGGCCCAAGAAAATTTTGATTTACTTCTAACTCACAGGGGGTTTCAAATATAAAATCACTTTGATATTTTCCACATCAACTTTTATTCCATCCTTTGATACTACATGTCCCAACAGTATTCTGATGGGCGTTTCGAAGATAAATGAATATGTATGCATCTTTCCAACATTAATATGAGCCATTTTGTAGGTCTTTAAGCAATGTATAGAACATCTGGTCATCAAAATAGATTGTCATTGTTTTATAAATGTATTACTGAGCGGCTTTGACGATAATCCTTGAAAATACTATTGGAGCTTTTTAATCCAAAATGCATTACCCAATACATAAAAGAACCAAATTCAGTGACAAACATTGTTTTCTCCCTATCTTGTTCCGTAATAGGTACTTGATTGCACCTTGAGAAACCATCTATAAAAGAATAGCACTCATGACCTACAACCTCATTTATGATTTCGTTGAAAAATGGAGTTGGAAATGGGTTGGTTATTGTTAATTTATTGAGCTCGTGGTAGTCTACACATATGCATAATTTGGTCAGGTCGATATTTTTAGGTTACATGACCATAGGGTCTTCCCATTTTGATGTTTAAATTGGGTAGATAATGTTAGTGACAAGCCATGGGGGCTTCACCCAGGGAGAAATACCCTACCATGTGTGTTCTGACATATTGAGGGATATGTATTGAGGAAAAAAAGGCATAATGTATTGAGCATATAATAGGGGGTAAATGGTTTTTATATTGGCAAGTATAAAAAATGGAGCTCAAAATTAATGAAAAAATATGAAGGGATAAAAATGTTAATGAAAAAATTGATTCCTATAATATCTAGTGAAAGTAGGGGTTTTTTAAATTGGGAAGGTAATTTGGGTTCATATTTGTATAGGGTCAAATAATGTAATTTTTGAAATTATTTTCCTATATGTAATCAAATTAGGGGTATTTTATAGTATGCCACAAATGCACGTGATATGTTAGAGGTTCATTGAGTGAAGCTCATGTGTAGAAAGAGTCCCCTTCATCTCCTTTTGGAAAATGGGTTGTATTTGTTAGCAAGCTTGTAGGGTCTCTTTTTAATCATATTACCTCCTAGAATGAGGTTGATTTTCATCTCGCACATTTATTTTACCAAACCTTTTAAATATTTATAGTCTTGTGTGAATACATCTTAATGTTCCTTGAATAGGTCGACAAACTCTGCTATTTGTTTTTCCAAACAAAAGTCACCAAGTCAGGCGATCTTTGGTCAATCATCATTCAATATGTCGACTTGTATCTTCAATTCCACATCCATCCAGTTAGGTGCCTTTGACTCGTCGATTCGCTGGTCTCCAACTTTTATTTCTTGGTATGCGGGTGGGAAATTTGGTTTCTCGTGTTTCTAAATTTCTTGTTTCTTAACTTTGTACACTTATTTTAGTCTTTTTTTATTTTTAGAATGATCCTTCTTCCAACAAAAACTTTGGTCAGGGATAAGAGCTTCTTCCCTTTATAATAGGTTGGCCATTTTTTGTTCTGATGTACATGACACATAATTACAAGTCGATGAGACATTGACTACTACTTCTTGATTAGATTTTTTATTTGATTTCAATTTGACAAAGTCCTTTATTTTTTGAACTAAAATAATGAATTCTTTCTCCTTTTGTCTAAATTCACAATCCTTAATGAAATTTCTTTCAACTCTTTCTACTGTAAATATTTCCCATGAGCTTCTTTTAATTTATACCATTTTTTAGGCAAGTCACCTAAAGTATTCAAAAACATGTGAGACCATACTCTCTCATCTCTATATCCAATCTTACGCCATTATGACTCACAGTTCTATATATGGAGGACCAGATTGTGTCTAGGGATAAAAATAGGTATATTATCTTGAAAATAAAGCTTTTGAACTCCAAAGCATTCAATAAAATATGTCTTAGTTGTTATCTATGTTTGGGGTTGAGATGAATGGGTGTCCCACCATCTTATTGCTTGACCTGTAAAGGTTTGCACCAGAATTTGCATCCTCCCCTGTTCTCCAATATATTTTGTTACATGTTCAACGTGGTTGAAAAGGGAAGCCCTTTCCTTGAAATGAATCGCACTGCTAGAGTATTTTTTTAAATTAGTTAGAAATAGTGATGGTGTTGCTTTACAATTTTTCTCTCTAGGCATAGGCACTTCTTTAACAGAATAATAGGGTCATATTTTTTTTCATTGGGATTGGTTCAGTCATCTAGCATTGTTTTGGTTTTGATTCATAGTTTTAAACTTACCACTTGTAGAGCTATGTATCATAATTTTGACCAATGGAGAGAGGTTATCCTATTAAAATGTCACTAGAGGCATATGATTCCACATTGTACTGATCTTCATGTAGCAATTGATACAATATTCTAGTTTCTGATTCTTCTTCGCAAGATTCAACCCATGACTTTCCTTCACAGGGGTCTAAAAGAATAATTATTTTCTTTTCATTACCCTTGAGCTTAATTTTGTCTTTCTATAATGAGATAGTTGCTTTCATCCTTTGACCGTAAAGTTGATCGACTAGTGCAGGATATGCAGGTATACAATTGACTAGGTTGATAACTTCAAAATCAGTTGTCATCTAGATTCCCATAATTGAAGTTTTTACTTTCCTTACTATCCTGATAGGTTCAATAAATCGTTGATCAATAAGTTTAGGTTGTTAGTCGTCCTATGTAGATTTGGCCTTCACATTCTAATCCATGTTTCTCGAGGGAGTATGTTGAATTTTGATCGAAAGTTGACAATGACTTGTCTTAAAATATAACCATTTATTTCCAGGTCAACTTGTGGATGGTAATATTCAAATTGTTTTGCTTGTGATAGTTGTCATACATTTTGACATTTCTCCCTAATTTAATTAGATTTTTTTAACATGTTAAAAAGTTCTACTAGGAAACTAATCGAATGTTCTTTTTTTAAAAGCTACAAAAATTTTCTAAAATAACATCCTTCGACATTCTTTGTTCATCAGCTTCCTTCATAAATAATTTGACCGCTCTTGTCATTGTATCCTTTTTCATTTTCATATGTGGGTGTATACTCATGCTTTTTATTGGACGAATGACCTACTGATAATTATTATCGTTATCTCTTCCAGTGCCCACCTTTGTAACAACAAGAAAAAAATTTGAATTCCGAATGCCTTTTGTTTGGGACGGTTTAGATCAAGTTCATAGTTCTTTTATTCAAAAAAAAATTAGTGATCTTGGGGAAATATTCTAAGGAATGATCCCCCGAGCTGCATATATTGCAGAATCACAAGTCATTTTAATTTGTTAGTGGGAAACCTAAGGCTATATGACCCTTATTCCAACATGTAAAGCAATAAAACCTTCCTCAACCTCAACCTCAACCAAGACCTTTACCATTATATCCCCCTTCTCGACCACCATATCCTCCTCGACCGTTTCCTCTTCCATTGTACTCGATAGCTCATTGTACTAATTTTTGGTTTGCATATGATAGATGGTGTGATAGTTTTTCTTATTCTTCCCATTGAGCTAACATTCTTGTGTTGAGTGGTTGTTGTCTTCACAGATGACACACCATTTAGGTTTGGAATTATGAAGATTATATTGACAATATTTAGTATTATAATTTGATGTTATTTTGCATATATCATAGTATATGTCAAATTGTACTCGTTAGACATCTTAATCAAAGTAATCAACAAATTTATAATTATCCTTAGCATGTCCTTCAATTTGACAGTTGGTGCACCTTAAGTTATTCTTTTGAAGTGTTAATGCAAAAAGCAAGTTTTGTAGTTGGCCAATTTGGTCTTCAAGTTTATTATCAATCGATGAGATAGTTGACTGACCTTTGTCATCAGTTTCAATACACTGAGTCATATTGAGAGCTTCTTCACAAGTTTTGAATTTATGCATTGTAAATGGCCCTCAGATCTTTTGAAGGAGACTAGCCATGTACCACTGAACTAGTAGATTTTCGTCAATGATATATGGGATTTAGCTCAATAAATCCTTGAATATTTTGTCATATTCTCACATTGTTTCATTGGGTCCATGTTTAATTTATTTCAACATTTTTTCTACCAATGTTTTACATCTTGGGCCTTGAATAAAGTGAGAAAGTTGGTTATAATTTTATCCTTTGATTTTGGTTGCTTCTCTGTGAGATTCATGAGCCATGTTAGTTCATGTTTCCTCAGGACCACTGCAAATTCTACCATTTGTTTATCTTAGTCAGTATTGTCATTTGCAAACCAAAATTTATCTTATAAGAACCAATGTTTCTTAGGATCTCCATATATGTTGGGACAGGGTCCCCTAGGGTCAATTTTGGGGCAAAAGCCCAAGTTTTGGGGAAAAAGCCCAAGTTTTGTTGTAAAGAATGTAAAGTCTCTGCAAGATGTGGTAGCGGAGCGCGTAGATAGTAAACTATCATAAAGAGTTTTACCCTTCTTTTATTTAATTTGTGTCGGCTTGTATAGACCTACCCATGGTTCGCGGACCATGGGATTGTATAAGTAGGAGACTCTTATAGAGTCTAAGGAAGAAGAGTAGAGATCATTGAATGTAATGGGTTAATAGAAGAAAGAGTGAAGAAATCTTAGGGTATAAGAGAGGCTCTATAGTTGTGTGCGCAGAGGCCTAGAGTAGAGTCCGCAGTTGAGTGCGTAGGGAAGTCTTGAGTCTGTAAGAAGAACAGAAGCATTAATAAAGAGATTATTCCAGCAATTCCTGTATTTTGTCTATTTATTTCTATTATGAATGAATGCGCTATTATGTGATGACGAATGATGGGTTTATGAATTAATACTGTATTGATGCACGATTTTAGATGAATTACATTGTCATATGAACACAAGTTATAATAATTGTTTACACGAAGAATATCTTGTTGCATGTTAATGTTATTAAACACTTAAGTCGATCTAGGTAAATACAAAACTAAGGATAATTACAGAGGTGTGGAAGTGGTTGATTCACTTGTTTAGGGTCTGCGAAAGACATTTGTAGACCTTCACGAAGGTCTAGAGGTTGGTTAAAGTAAGCTATATCGATAAGCCCTAAAGGCTTATCGATCTGCATGAAGATAGGTTTAGGGCACAAAATGACATCATGATCACCTCTAGGTGTGGAAACTTGGTTCCAGCATCCACCCATACTACCTCGGGTGATACTTCAGTCTGCGATCCACGGGTTGATGTCGAAAGTGCCAGTAGTGTAGGGATTTATTTGGAAAAATTAAGTCTGAATCTGGATCAGGACCCCCTAAGCTAGCAAATGGTTCTTTTGTTGTGACCAGGATCTACATAAAGAGATGTGTGATGTTGCATCACTAGAATCCAATGAAGAAAGAAATTAAGGAGTGGTTGGATAGAAAGATCCACGAATTTGTGGCGCAAGAAAACAAAAATCTATGATTGACAAAAGAACAGTGGTTGGACATGTATCTCTACACAGAGATACATGAATTTTTCTTATGTTCCTTCCCAATTGAATTATGCGAGTGGACCGTGAAATTAGCAAACGACTAGGGAAGGTGGAGGCTCGATGGTCCAATAGTGTGGACCCTAGAGTTAGTGCAGAGATTGGAAGCCTCTGAAGATAAGATCGTGCACATTGTTGATCACTGGCTTGATCGTGTCATCAGAGGATTTGTGATAGAGTTCGCGGTCAATACCTCGGTCAGCTACAACGAAGCAGAGCGACGCTTCTTCAAGGGACCACGAGGCGTATTTAGTATGTTTGAATACTTGGATTAAAATGCCCTTGTGTGAAAAGCGGGTTAGGTAATTACCTTGATGTTTGGAGCTATGCGAAGTGGAAAGTTATTCAGGGATAGAAGGAGAACAAGTCTTGAATATAGCCCGCTGATTGAGCCTCCTCTGAGTGATGACGAAGGAGCAACACATGCTTCACCGTAGAGTGTTGTCCAGTTAATAAGGCAAGGGTTCCTGCGAATACCCCATCCACCCACACCACCTCCATCTTCACCTCCACAGAATACACCTTTGCCCACACCACCTCCACCTTCGCCACCATTCAATATGGTGAATGTAGTGAAGTTTCCCATTTTCAAAGGCTTAGGAAATGAGGACCCAGACCAGTTCTGGTTCGTTGCGAAGGCTTTATGGACAACGCATAACATTATAGATGATTAAATGAAGAAAGCAATGTTGGTTAATGCTTTACAGGATCACGTACTAACATGGTAGATTAAATATTGTACTGATAATCTGACGACTACGTTGGCAGACATTTAGACTGCACTAAATAAGGAATTAATTAGGCCCAAGTCTAAAGCACAATCAATCGTTGGATTCAAGGAAATCATGATGAAGTGGGGCGAAATACCCTAGGAGCTGGATCAAAGATTGAAATGTAAGATCCAAAAAGATAACATGAATCTTATGGATGGACAACACCGGGAATGGTTTGTCGATTCGCTCTTGCCTCATCTAAGGGTTGCTTTATCACAGCAAAAGATTTGGACCCAGGTAGAAGCCTTGGAGATTGCGACGAGACTACATGAGACACCAATTCAAGATGCAGATTTAGGAGTTCAACAGATTAACACGGAGTTGCAGAATCTTTGCCTATAATTCCAAAGTCTGAAGAAGGATAGAGCAGCTCAACCAGAGGTGCACGAAGAAGTTTGTTGTCTAAAATGTAAGAGCCATGGGCATGATAAATATCACTCCCCTATCTTTGTGAATTATGATGCAGGAGGAGGGTTGATGCCTCTGAGGTCGAAAGTTTAAGTAGGGCCAAGTACAGGGCCCGCGTTGTGGTGTGTTATCTGTTAGGTAGCTGGAAAACATGTGACATACAATTGTCACTTGATGCAAAAATTTGTACAGACACCACAATAGCCCTTCTGCAACTTTTTCAAATCAGTGGGTCACGATGAGCGCAAATATCGTAGCTATGAGTTAATGATGGAGATAACGCTCGTGTATCGGATGCAGAAAGAAACTTGGCCTTCGAATCAAGGCGTTTGGGGACCGCGAGGAGGATATCAGGGGCGCGGATGAAGCTGGGGTGGAGGAGGACCCATGAGATGTCGGGGACAAGTTATTTTCTACAATTGTGGAGGGCTAGGACACTATGCATGGTAGTGTACGAACCCGATGTGCCTGTCGTGCCGATACTATACTCAGTTTGACCACGCGACAAAAGACTACCCTGTATTAATAGATAAGATGCAGGAAAAGGGGACGCAGCCTCCACAACCTACCTAGAACTTATAGATGATGAGGGCTGAACCCCATGAAGAGGATCCTAATATGAATATTGTGCTGCGTAAGGAATGACGACTGGCGAGGATAAGGGAAAGTAGCCTAAAGAAAGTGAATGGTTCCACAAGGCTCCAGAAAAGGATGTTGGATTTGATTTAGAGCGCACAAAAGAAAACTTCATGGAATCGAAGAAAAGCTTCATTGAGGCTTCTACCTCAGGAAGTCACAATAATGTAATGTCCCTCCCTTAATAATAAATAATAAATAATAAATAATATTAAAAAAATACAAGAAAATAAACAATGAATAAAACAAAATAATAATAATAAAAATAAAAATAGTAATAAATAATAAATAACCATACTAAAGCTCTAAATAAAAATAAATAGAAATAAAACAAGAAAATAGTAAAAAAATCAGTAAAGCTATCAAAAAGAAATAAAACAAGAAAGCAATAAAGTTGCATGTAGACACATGGAGTGTGTGCATGTGGTTCCCCTTCCAATGTTTGCTCTATTTATTAGATGGTGAGGAGGATGGGAGGCATTCCATCATTCCAAGATTCTATCATTCATTCTCTTGGGAGAATAGTGTTCTAAGACAGAGGATTCATTGGTAGTAGTACGTTGATTGAGGGCTCGGGGGTGGCCAGTTGTAGCAAGACCTTGCACAATTGAGCCTATGGTTGGGTGGAGAGTCGTCCCCAAAACCTTGTTGCAGTAAGTAGACTTCAACCACAGGTAAGTGCTACTCATAGTTTGAACTTGATGTTAATTAGCTGGTTAATTACATGTTTAATTTGGGCTGTTACAGATAAACAGTAATAAGAAATGGACCCATCCATGCTTACCACCTTTTTGGAGACCTATATGAAGATGCTACGCAATAGCAGGGTTGTGAAAGGATTACAGGAGTTGATAAAAAAATGTTTCGGTAAATAAAATGCTCCTGAGGGTTTGCTCGTGGTCAGGAAAATTAGTAAGCATAAGGCAAGAACAGGGCGTGAGATGAGGCTCACCATGCAAATAGGCAAATATGATATCGACCAAGTTATTCTGGATCTTGGGTCAGATGCGAATGTTTTGCCTAAACAATCATGGGAGAGAATGGGGAGACCTGCGCTGCAGTGGTCTCTGATTCAATTGAGGATGGAAAACCAGCAAAAGATTATCCCCATGGGAAGATTGCAAGGAGTGACAGTAGACATTGAAGGCACGGGTGTGTTGGCTGATTTTGAAGTGATAGAGATTGTCGATGACAACAATCTGTACCTCGCACTCCTTGGGATTGACTGGGCTATTGACATGAATGGGGTAATCAATTTAAAGAAGCAGACAATGTCATTTGAAAGGAAATCGCTCTGCGTATTAGTACCTTTAGAACCTACAGAAGGACTACGTTATACTGAACCAGTCCGTGATTATGAAAGCGATGATAATTTGGACCAGATCTACAAAATAACAATGCAAGACCAATATTGGGTGAATTTAACAACAGATGGACGCATTGTATGGGACCGCGAAAGTTCTTGAACTTCAGATTCAGATGAAGAGTTGGAACACTGGAAGAATAGGTTGCATGAAGTATCTACGTTGCACTGTAACATGATGACTAAATCATTGCATTTTGTATCATCGAAGGTAAGGAGTTTCCTTATTATGATGTTTTAACTTACGTAGATAAATTTTTGGATGCATTTGAAAGGGAAGTTCCCAAGAAGAATCGCTTCCAAGCACTGGATTTGGCATTGTGCACTACACTCGTAAGATGGAGGGGTACACAAAAATACAATTTTGATAGATGGCGCAAATCCGAAGAATGATGAGGGTGTGATTTGGTCACCCAAAAGTGCGATTGATAGAGAAATATGATGGGAGAAGTCATTTGCACGATCACTTAGAAAAATGAACTAATGCTTATGGAGCAGAGTCGCAACGGGAGTAGGTGCATTTGTTCTGTCACACTTTGGATGTAATACCAATGAATTGGTACTAGAAACAAATCTCTACCACAAAACTAACGAGTGGGATATTTTGAGACAAGGATTTTTGATGACGTTTAGCTTTGAGGATGGATTCGAGTGCATCGATGAAGCATTGCAGGAATTCAAGGAAGAAATCTTTAGGACACCGCAGGATCCCTTGGATTTGATTCGACCAGATTGGACCACCCAGTTGCACCATGTGCTGGAGTACTACAATGTGACTGCTAAAGAAGAAGACGAGGATCTAAGGAACATTAATATCCCAGAGGTAGAGGGTCACTGCAAAGTTGAGGGGCCGCAGATAGAGAATCCAGATATCACCGTGCTGCTAAAAACCAGATAGGTAAACATTGGAACAGAGGCGGAGCCGAAGTTTGCGAAGATAGGGAACTATTAGGATGATGCTGCGGTGGATAAGGTCGCTTAGTTGCTCCACCAATATTGGGATTTATTCCCTACAAAGTTTTCAGACTTAAAAGGCATAATAGACGATTTAGGAGTGATGAAAATAACGTTGAAACCAGGGACAAAGCTTGTTAAGTAGAATCCATATCGTCTTAATCCTAAGTACAAGGAAAAGGTTTGTTTGGAGTTGGACAATATGTTGGCAGCGGGTATTATTGAACTAGTGGATGAATATAATTGGGTGAGTCCAATGGTAGTTCAGGAAAAGAAGCAGAAGGATGAGATCAGGACTTGCGTAGATCTTAGGAAGTTGAATGATGCTTGAGTTCATGATCCTTTTCCAACTCCATTCACAGATGAGGTATTGGATAATGTTGGTGGACAGGAAGCATATTCGTTCACTAATGGGTTCTATGGATACCATCAGATAAAAATCACGCCAGAAGACAGGAGTAAGACTACCTTTGTGACTACGTGGGTATGCTTTAATTATACAGTAATGTCTTTTGAACTTAAGAATGCGTTGGCATTCTTTTCGCGCATAGTCATTGTGGCATTCAAAGAGTTCATTCAAAAGTTTTTGGAGGTATATTTTGATGATTGGACCATGTATGGACTGGTCAAACACCATGTATCTAGTTTGCGCTTGATGCTGGATATGTGTTGGAGGTATTAGATCGCGTTGAACTTTAAGAAGTGTTTATTTTGCATCCCTTTCGATATATTGTTGGGTCATGTAGTGTGCAAACAAGGATTAATGTTGGACCCTTCTAAGATTGCATCATAATTAACTTGGAGGCGCCAATGAGTGTTAAACATCTACGTGAAATGCTAGGTCATACTAGATACTATTGAAAGTTCATCAAGAGCTATGCCCAGATTACCGCGTTGACTGAAAAGCTATTGAAGAAGGACGCTACATTATGTTGGAATGAGGAATATTAGTGGAGCTTAGATGTGTTAAAGGAGAAGATGGTCACCACGCCAATCCCAGTCTTCTCAGATTGGAAGAAGGAATTTCATGTGCATGTGTATGTGTCATGTATTGCGCTGGGAGCAGTGCTGACATAGGCTGGTGAAGAAGAATTGGATCATCTGATATCATTTGCGAGCAGAAAGCTATCTAAGGCTAAAAATAATTATTCGATGACAGAGAACGAAGGGTTGGCTATGGTGAACACACTTCAGAAGTTTAGGCATTACTTACTAGGCAGACACTTTAAGATGTATACAAACCATTATGCATTAAAGTACTTAGTCAATAAGCTTGTGTTGTGGGGGAAATATGCAGATGGATGCTATTGTTTCAAGAGTATGATTTCGAAGTCATTGTGAAGCCAGGGTGATTAAATGCAGGGCCCGATCATATATTGTGAATTGAAACAAGAGAGGAGCCTACTAATTTGGAGGAAGGACTGCCTAACACCCAACTCTTTACGGTGCGCATAGCAGATAATCATTTTGCGGACATTATCCACTTCTTGACCATGGGAATGGCTCCAGATGGATACATGAGTCAACAGAAGAAGGAATTGGTGGTGTGCGCAACAGATCTTTCTTTTATTACAGGTCACTTGTATAAGGTGGGATCAGATGAGATACTACGACACTATGTGCTTGATTTTGAACGAAGTAGTGTCCTAGTTGAAGCTCATGGAGGAGCTATAGGAGGCCTTTATGCAGGGAAAGAAACAACGCAAAAGATTTTACACGCTGGTTTGTGGTGGCCAACATTGCATAAGGATTCCAAATAATATTGTAGGGTGTGGAATGCATGTCAAAGAATTGGTAGGCCATCGTGGAAGGATGAGCTGCCTTTCAATCCGCAGGTATCATTGTATCCATTTGAGAAGTGGGCAATTGACTTTTCAGGATCGATTTAGCCTCCAGGAAAGAAGACGGGTGCACGATACATCATCACCGCGACTAAGTATTTGGCTAGATGGGTGGAGGCACAACCCATGAAGGACTGTACAGGGGCAACAAAAATGAAATTTATATTTGAGTATGTGTTGACTAGGTTTGGCTGCCCGAAGATTTTGATGGGTGATCGTGGTACACATTTCCTCAACGAAACAATTAGCACGCTGATAGAGGAATTCCAAGTTTATCACCAGAAGGGTACTCCTTCAACTCCACCAGAGGTTAGAGAACAACGCGATGCACCTGTAAAGGATGGAGTCGCAAGAGTAGATGTCATGGTGGAAGATTGAACCGCACTCTTTGAGCAGTCCATGGAGGTAGTCACGTCGCTCCCAGAAGATCCTAACCTATAGAGGTTGAATACAGAATCATGTGAATTGTAGTAGCAATATGATGAAGCAAGAGCAACGATGTACACCGTCACTATATCACAGTGACTGGCCAAGTGGTATCAAGAAAAACAGTTGCTCGAACAGGTGGAGGCAACGCAAAACAAAGAGGCGGTCCTCAAGGCTAGATTGGGGCCTTAGCTGGACGAGGCCTATGTTATCTCTGCCACCATTGAGGAGAAGCTGATGAGCCTACAAAGAACACAACAGAAAATAAAGGAAGATAGTTCAGGACCAAAAACGGAGCAGTTGGTGGAGCAAATCAAGTAGACTGCCACACATAGCGCAGCTGAGGTAGCAGTGGCATAGGTCGAGCTGGCAAGTCTTTGTAGTAATATCTTCATGCCATTAGAGTGACTCGAGGGTGAGTCACGATATTTGTGTTGGGGGGCTAATGGGATAAGGTCCCCTAGGGTCAATTTTGGGGAAAAAGCCCAAGTTTTGGGGCAAAAGGCCTAAGTTTTATTGTAAAGAATGTAAATTCTCCACAAGATGTGGTCGCAGAGTGCGTAGATAGTAAATTATCATAAAGGGTTTACCCTTCTTTTATGTAAGTTGTGTCAGCCTGTATAGACCTACCCATGGTCTACGAACCATGGGATTGTATAAGTAGGAGAGTCTTAGAGAGTCTAAGGCAAAAGAGTAGAGATGAATGAATGTAATGGGTCAATAGAAGAAAGAGTGAAGAAGTCTTACAGTAGAAAATAGGCTCTGCAGCTGTGTGTGCAGAGGCCTAGAGTAGAGTCCGCAGCTGAGTGTGCAGAGGCCTAGAGTAGAGTTCGCAGCTGATTGCGCAGACCCCTGCAGCTGAGTGCGCAGGGAAGTCTCGAGTCTGTAAGAAGAACAAAAGAATTATTAGAGAGATTATTCAAGCAATTCTTGTGTTTTGTCTATTTATTTATGTTATGAATGAATGTGCTATTATGTTATGATGAACGATGGGTTTATGAATTAATATTGTATTGATGTGTGATTTTACATGAATTACATTGTCATATGAATTCAATTTATAATAACTATTTACGTGAAGAATATCTTGTTGCATGTTAATTTAATCAAACACTTAAGCTGATCTGGGTAAATACAGAACTAAGGGTAATTACAGATGCCTAGAAGTGGTTGATTCACCTGTTTAGAGTCCGTGAAAGACAATCATAGACCTTCATGAAATTTTAGAGTTTGGTTAAATGAAGCTATATCGATAAGCCTTAGAGGATTATCGATCTGCGCGAGGACAGGTTTAGGGCAAAAAACAACATCACACTTATCTCTGGGTGCAGAAACTTGATTTCAGCATCCCCCCATACTGCTTCGGGTGAGACTTCAGTCCATGCTCCATGGGTTGATGCCGAAAGGGCCAATAGTGTAGGGATTTGTTTGGAAAACTTAACTCTGAACCTGGGTAAAGACTCCCTAATCTAAAAACATACCTCACAGAGGGGTATGTGATCTAATTCCATTTTATTTTTCAGAGATTGTTACATTCCATATGTTCCAATATTACTTGACTAGTAGTTGTCGAAAATATAGACAGCTAGTCAATTTCTCAAAGGTGTGTTATTTCCTTTTTTTTTTGACGTTGTATTTTGGGAATGACTCGTCGGTCTAGAACACTCTATCTATATCCTCAGAAAACCAATCTATTTCAGGTCAAGACTCTTCATTGATCGGATTTGTACTTTTGAATTCTTTAATGGATACTAAGTTCCGCAAGGGGCTATGATTGTGAAATTGCTAAGTTGGAGAAGTATTTCTTCAATTTGTTTGTTCTCACTGTTTGGTTGATTATCACCAAGATTTTAAATTTTTGTCTAATTTCTCTATTCATCCTCATTGTGCTAAATAATAGGTATGTTTGAATAAGTACGTAATGTTTGTTGAAGGAATTCTCTAACAATAGGACTTTCTATTGATACACTTGGTATTCGTCATATCGTAAGACAAACTCATCAATTTCTATGACATCTACATGCCTTCTAGGACTTATTTTTAGACCATTATTCTCTATGTGAATGGGCGGTGCTACACCTTTAAAATATACTGAGCAGTCTTGTACATATTCGCTCACACAATCTCGATTTTGCATTTTCATCCTGTGATACTCTTCTCTTATTTTCTCACATCATTGTTGTAATTTTTCGCTTTCTATTTTCTAAATATGAGTCAATTGCTTGTATTGTCAATTATTCTTTTGTCGGGTACCTTGTTGTTGTTGGTTTTTGGCACTCGACCTTCTTCCTTCCATCTTTACTAGTTATAATTTTCTTATATACTTCCCCAACTTTACTTCTTTCCTTTTCTTGTTCTTTATTTCTCATGACTCATTATCCCTGCCCCCGCCTCCCCCCCCCACCCCCACCCCCCCCCCCCCCCCCCCCCCCCCCACCAAACCCAATGTCATCTCAACTTATTATTGATTGGAAAGGGAATACCTTGAAGTCATTTTTATTTACTTAAGAACTATTCCCATGCTTCTTTTGTATATTTACATTGGGAGTCAAGGAAGTTCTTCCAGTTGGTTTTCATTTGTTTTCGGTCTGTTTTTATTGGAGTTTGCAATGGAGGTTGGTACTTGACAATATGACAAACACCCTTGTCGAGGAGGAACTTATTAATTAGGGTGGGAATCGTGCAGAAGAAATTTTTGTGCAAATCACTGAAGAGCCTGGCTTTGATATGTTTAATAGGGGATCTTTATTCTATTGCTCGTTCTTCATAGAAATCATCTAAAATTGAATTTACCCACTCATGCATATTTTTTCGACCACTGTTTGATAACTTCAATAAAATTCAGCCATCATATTCAATTTGAGGTTTTTTCATGAGCAATTTGATTGAGAAATTTCTTATTTTCCATCAGGGTGCCTTCAATAAAGCATTCATGCACTTTTGTGAAAAAATTGGCCCTACCTTCTACTAATGACAGTTTGTTTCTACTCGCGTAGTTCTTCAGGTAGTTATTGATTTTTTATCTCTCGACATTGTTGTATCTCTTCCAACATTAAAATTTATGCTTGCATCTTTTTTAAGGCTCGAGTCCAAAACTACCGGAAATGGAACCAATTTTGTAATCTAGGGAAAACTAGTATTCATAGTTACCAGTAGTAAGGACATTATGCATTCACAAAGAAAATCACATAAGTAAATAGAAGAGAAGAGACAAAAGTAGTGGAGAACCAGTGGAAGCACACTTTTTATTATATCTCTTAAAAATCAATTGGAACCGATACATTAATACATCCATGGATAATTAAACCTTGTCAAGATAGTTACAGTAGTTTAACTATCTGACTAGACTTAAATTTAATATGACTTAGTCGTCGACTTACCAAGCTTGTCAACAGACTTACAATATGCTTTTTTCGACTCGACTGGGGTATTCAACTAGCTGCTCCAACAAATTGCTACCAAAATTCTTTACATCCCTTTAGGTCAAGTTTGCAGTGTGACCAACATTTATATGCCCATAGCATTTCAATATATATATATATATATATATATAGGAATTATGTATGTTCTCTTAAGGAATCTTATTTTGGCCAAAAACCCATTTTTTTTTGGAGATTTCAACACCATTCTCCACTCTTGGAAAAAAAGGGGGGATCTATTGTGAGTAATATCTTCAAAGAAAAAATGGAATATTTCATATATCTATTAGACTGAATAGATGTTAAACCATTCAAAGGAAAGTTAACTTGGAATGATCTTAAACAGGGTCCAGGGAAGTTATCTTCCTAGTCGCTTGTTACTCTATGCCAGTTTTTAAGAACATAGATTTTCCTTTACTTTTCATATCTTGTCTTGAATTGAATCTAAAAACAGACTGATAGCTCTTCACCTCCATCTCTAAGAGGATTATGAACCCCTCTCATTCAAATTCAATCTAGTATGGATCCAAGACCAATATTTTTTCAAGACTATCTAAGCGGCTTGAATCCACTAGATAGAAGGATCCCCAATCCATATGTAGGAATAGAAAATTAAATTCACAAAAAATGTTCCTAAATAATGGGTCAAATCTCATTTTGGTGCAAGAGACAAAAATATCATTGCCTTGAAATCCCATCTTGGAGAAATTCAAAATTAGATCTAGATCGTGGACCAATGAAACAAGAGCTACTCACAGAAGAAAAAATGGAGTTAATTTTGTTACAAATGGCACTTACAATAGAATAAGAATATTGGAGGATAAAATCAAAGAGCCTTTAACTAAAATCTAGAGATCGAAACACTATATATTTCACAGGAAAGTCAAAATGCATCTATGGTAGAACAAATTTCAATTAATCCTGCTCAAGGGTGAACATATTAGCGCCACTGGAAAAATCATAGAAGCATCCCTTCAACATTGAACCCAAAAATTAGCATAATGAGGATGTCGAATCCTTGCTTGATCATATCCTTCAAATTGTCTCTCTGAAAGATAATGTAATGAACAAGGTTCGTATGCTCACGAATATTTAAAATTTCTAGAATATCTAAATTTCCATTTATAGGACAAGTAATATATATATATATATATATATATATGTTAAATGTATAAGAGATATGATATGTTACAAATGAGAGCCCTGCTTATATATTCGGCAAGATGCCCCTTCACGAATAGTCATGTCATTTAGGACATGTCTCTTCAATATGCTAATTGTTTATTAGTTATTAATTATATATTATGTTTATAAATTTATTTCCCCTTTAGAAAGACTTTGTCCTTAAATCTTATTGATGAAAAGGCTTCTCCTCTTTCTCAATTCTTGGAACTCTTATCTTCAATGATACAAAACGATATGAACTTCTAGTTGTAGTACCTAATTGTTGCATTGTATAATGATCTAATCATCCCAAATCAATAGTTTGTGGAAGCTTTTGATTATTGGATACATGGGATGAATTATTATCATAAGACTAGATTATGTTGACATCAATATCCTTTGGAACATAAGTCAATTTTTTTTTTTGTGTGCATGATATGGATATGTAGATCGGTTAAAATGCTTGCTTTTATGATTTGGGTGTCGAGAAGGAGTTCTTGTGATACGATTTACCTGTACCTTGTTTATTGAAATTTCTTGATTTACTTGAGATATCCAGTTTCCTTCATGCGTGGATGATGCTTAGTTAATCGTTGGATCTTCACTTGAAATTTTTATTGTTGCAACATCTAAGTATGTTTTCACCTCAATTGGATTGAGATGTTTCTAAATCACGATATTATTTGGATCAATGTTTGTTCCTTTTTATTTAACTTGGACATTTGAAGTCTTCGATGCTTCTTTTGTGATAAGTTTTTCTTATTTATTTTTCAATGATTTCTTATTATTTCCAAGTTTCTTAATTTGAGTGAGTAGAATTTGATTATGAATTATGAGATGTAAGAGTTCTTCAGTTTCTAATTCATCAATCTTATTTTCAATGTTTTGACGTTCAAACTTATCATTTTTTAACTATGATTTTTTCTAATAACCTTTGATTAAGGTTTTTTAAGTACATGTTTTCTTCTTCCTTCTCCCGATAGATTCGCGTTGAATTTATTCTCGAGACATTCATTTTCTTGTTTTAATTTTTGCTTTCTAGCCTTGGACTTCTTGAAATTCGCAAGTAATTTTTTACTATGGTCCCTTACACGAAAATTTTCTCCATCCTTTTATGTTGGCTCTTAGTAAAAGAGTTCTTCGCTATCTTTATACTTATTTTCCAATGTCTTATTTTTATATTGAGATTAGAATAGTTCATCTTTTAATATTTTTATTTGTGTTTACGTAGTACCTTGATATTCTTCCGAAGTAAATAATTTTCTATATTTTGGACAACATGTTTTGCAATTTTTGAAAATCTAATAATACTCAAAGTATATTTCCCAAAATATAGAATTAATAAATAAAAATACAAAATTAATAAATAAAAAATGATGACTTATTTATGGAACTCATCTTTGTTTAAATCCCCTTTATAACTTTGATCGACACTTTTGAATTGAATTTGAGATTATTTTTAACTTAATTTGAATTTTAAAGTTAATTATTTTTAACTTTTATAATATTTCTAGTTTTTCTTGTTTTGAATAAATCATCTTAAATTACATTTTTTACCTTTATAATATAATATTAGCTCCTAAATCTTCCATACTTAGAACTTATATCTTATATATACCTTTGTGATACTTTAATGACATCGCAATAATTTTTTCCAATATAATATTATATTATTGTTCCTTTGTTTTTCCTGTTTTCCCGCTTGATACGAAAGTATAATATATATTAACATAAAGTATAATAAATATTTTTCCTAATATATTAACTTCGTGGCTCAATACTCCCTCTCAATAACTGTATGGAGGTGACAGGTGCTAGTGGCGATGACTGGTAGTCAAATAAAGTTGTTTGGTGGTAATGACTAGAAGGTTTTTGTTGCTATTGTGGTGGCAGGGCTGCAACGATAGTGGAAACTGCCATATGGTTGCGGTTGATTAGATGATTTTTTTTTAATATGAATTTTAATGAACTTTGTTTTTTTTTTTATTTTTTTTAATAATATATAGATTTTTTTTTAATGGTTAAACGTTAATGATAAAATAGAAAATTTCCCAAAAAAATTGTGTGGCTAAAAGTCTCAATTGAAATGGCAAGGAACCTAACAAAAGGTTGATGGCCAAAGGCTAAATCAGACTAGCTAATGGTCAGGATCCAAGAACAAGGCTTTAATATCAATGTAACAAATAAAGTTTGTACTCAATAGAATAATCGAAATATCTATAATACATAAATATACATTTATAGAATAAGTAATATTTATATATAAGAAAGTTGAATGTACAAGAGATATGATATGTTACCAATGATGGTCGTATTTATATACTAGACAAGGTGCCCCTTCACGAATAGTCGTGTCCTTTAGGACATGTCTCTTTAATATGTTAATTATTAATTTATATTATGTTCATAACAGATAATGAAAATCTAGTATAGCCTATATCTGAAAAAAAAAGTCTAGGAGACAAACTTTTCTTTTATAGAAATGTTGGCATATCATCAAATCTAACCTACTTCAGATGATCAACTTTGTTTATCAAAAACATGGGTGGGAGGAGGAATAAATTCTACTTTTCTAGCTTTTTTTCCAAAAGAGGTAAATCCTTATTTTGTTTCCAAATTCCATCATATTTCTTTATGTAATATTTATAAAAGCGTTTCAAAAATAATAGTATCCAACCACTTCTTCCCGAGATCATATCTAAAAATAAAGGAGGCTTTGTTGGGAAAAGGAAAATCATGGATAACATAATGTTTGTGCAAGAAGAAATTAATTCCAATAGAAATAGAGGAGAAACAGTCACATTAATTAAACTGGGAATGCCTAATACCTTTGATTGAGTTAGTCACAAATTCCTTTTAAAAGTTATCACAAGTTTTGACTTTGGAGAAGGAATAACCAATTGGATCTTTGTGTGTATTGGGAGACCTTCAATCTCTCATTTGGTAAATGATAGATCTTTGTGTTACTTTAAAGCTTCAAGAGGTTGCCATCAAAGATGTCCTATGTCTCCTCTTCTGTGTATTATAATGGATGAATAATTGAGTCATAAATTGGAATATGAGAGACTAGCTAGCCAGTTGTTGAGCATCATATTTGTCTAATGGGTTAAAAGCTTAATTCACATTCAATTTTTTAATGACACTCTACTTCCTAGAGGAGCTTTGGTAATTATAGCTTCAAGGTTCAAATTAATCCTCAAAATCTTTCTAAATTTCTCTGGTGGAAAATTCAACACTGAGAAGAGCCACCCTTATACTTGGAATATCAACAATCAATGCCAAGTAGCTCTATTAAGAGTCTTGCAATTCCCAATCCAAGAATGTTGGTTCGTTTTTCACTATCTAGAGATTATGATTTGTCTCAAGCCCTTCACTCATTCATCTTTGCTTCCCCTACTTACAAAACTCAAAAACAATTATGCAACAGGGTGTGGAGTGATTAACTCTATTAAGTTGACTAATTTTATTAAAATCAATTCTTTTGGCTCTATCTATTTTCAATTTTGAACTCCAATGGTGTCAGTGGGAATCGAGGGTGCAATAACTCAAGAATTCCAAAAATTCCTTTGGCAAGGAGGGAAATCAAACATAAAGAGAATGCATGTAGACCAAAGAGTCACAAAGGTATGGGAATCAAAGAACCATACATGATGAACATTGCTATGAGAGATAAAATTCTTTCATGTTTAATCACAAAGAAAAATGACCGATGGAAGAAGGATTTACATTAAAAAATATCTTAGAGGAGAAAGAAGTATTTGTCTAGAGTCTTCCCCCCGCCCAAAGGGAGTTCTCAAATTTGGAAACTTCTTCCTATTGCTATTCTCCTAATAATTTCTCAACCTTCTTAGACTCTTCTTAGAAGGTTGCAAATTAATCTTTAGGAAGGAAATATTCTTAGTCGTCTACCCTTAAGGCTCAACTAAGACTTGCTCCCTCTTCAAGGTATAATAAAAAATGGGAAGAAATATGTTTGTCAAATTTCAAGATAGGAATCCAATGGAGACTGGCTTGGATGGAACTTTGGGATTGTTTCCCTCCCCCCAACTTTTAACCATGATTATGCCTCTTATCTTCAAAATTAGTTGGGTGTTATTTGGGCCACAAAAAGGGATGAAGATTCTAGATGATGAGGAGACTCGAGGTATTTAGTGCATAAAGGATATGAATCTTTTCTCTACTTGGAAACAAATTTGGCATACTTATGATTTCCAAAACCAACATTTTCATTGGACTCTTGCTCACAAAAATACTTATAGCTGAAAATCTCACATAAAAGAGGTGTCTAAATGCCTTCAAATTATTCTCTCTATCTTGAAAATAGTGAATCCATTTAACATTTATTTTAGTCTTGTAACTTTGCCAAGCAAGTTTGGACAATAACTTCAAAATACTTAACCCCAAGGCTCCATTGGATGATATATTTCATAAATCTCTTTGAGGCATGGCCCAGCTCATATACAAGATCCTTCTTAGGAAAACATCTCTTGAAAAGACTCTCGCAAGTTCTATAAAAATATAATTGTTGGAAAATTCGTTAACTCAAAATTGAGCTAGTTTTCAATAGATTTATTCCCATCCCATGATTGTAGAGGAAATATATACTTCCATATTAGATAATTATCTCAGCTCTAAGTATCTTAAAATATCTAGACCTTAAAAATGAAAATAGCAAGAAGAAAATTGGTTCTCCAAGATTAACCTAAAAATCACTAGCCCCTCCCTCTCTTCTTCCATGAATAATTGGCAACTAGGGATACCTCTTGAATATTTTATTCATTGGTTAAAATCCTAAAAGATGAATGTTCTATGTTTTGAAAGTGCTTCCAAATGTAACCTAAGGGTTCCAAGTGTGTGGGGGTGCTAGTGCACCTTGAAGGACAAGAAGAAATAGCCTTTTCTTGGAGTCTAGGTAAAGCCTTAAATAATCAAGCATGGGATTAAGAAATTTATCAAGGAATCAAACAAGAATCTATATTAAACATCAGAAAAAATCATCATTATGGGAGACTCATACATAGTAATCAATCATCTCAAATTTAAATCTCTCCCCTTAGATTCTAAACTAAATTTTATCTTCAAGAAAATTTACCTTGCCTTGTTTCATATCAAGTAATTTCAAACCCTTCATGTATTAAGGAAAAATAATAAAACGATTGATGAACTAGCAAGAAATGCCATTGCATATGAGGAAGGCACCCATCGAGTTAATGAAAGGGAACAATACTCCCCAATCCCTTGAATGTAGACACATGTTGGTGGTATCATCAAGGCATCGAGTGATGCTAACGCATAAGTAGAAAAACAACATATTTCAAAAATATGATGCAAGAGCATATACTAGTGAAAGCCATTGGGACCTTCTAGGTTCAACATCCATTTACCAAAGGAAGTTGGTTTCTTTAATTTTATTTTAATTGTAACATTTTCCTTGTTGTAAATCTAGAAGGAATCTACATTGTTAGAGAGGATAGGATGACTGCCATTTATTTGCTATGGAATTGGATAGACTTAGCCAAATTAAAAATTTGTTAGATAATCTAGAAAAACATATTGCATTTGTTTAGTTGGGTATGAGAGATCTATGTAAGATATTTTTAATGTCATTGAGAGAGTTGAAAATGACTGGAGAGGAAAATTTTGCATAAGAATCAAAGTGAAGAGGTTGAATCTGAACTAAGGAAGACTATAAATAGACTGTAAATTTCTAACCTTCCCATTTAGTTTGAATCAATATAATAGTGTGTTTATTCTCCGTATTGTTGTAACTTTGTATAGTGGTGAGTGTAGACCTAGATTTGTTTTCATTGCTAGTTGGAGGAAGGATCCAAATTTCAAGTCAAAAAATTGAGAAACTAATTCTGATTCAATTTTTAGGGTTTGTTGGATATCATCATGCTTACAATGGAATAAGAAGGTTTATAGATGGATCATATTTAATTTCTTATACACAAATGGTAGATTTTTAGTTGGTGGAAATGGAAAAATGTTCGTCATGAATTTTTTTCAATCCAAACTACAAGATATCTAGTTTGAACCCAATCATTAATTATAACAAGGAGTCGAATCATGGACCTCTCGATCAAAATGTTAGCCAAATCAAAAGAGATATTAGAGCCAAAAATATATCTAGGTTAAAGGAGGTAGCTAGATCAAAAGATATCTAGATTAGAAAATATATCCAAATCATTTGGATTTCCAGATATCTAATTCATGAGCAACAATAAAACTATCCAAATCTCCAGATTCCAAATTGTGTGAGAATTTGGGGTTTCTTCCTCGAGAGAAATTTATGGTTGCAATTTGAATAGAGCACAATTAGCACCAAACTTCAAGTTAAAATAAAATCACCACTACTTCCACATAGAGTTTTGACTATAGAGTGAGAGATTCAAATCTCTCAGGAGAACTTCAAACATCATTAATTTGCAATTAAAAGAACAAATTATTTGAGAGACTGAAGGGAATCAGTTTGGTATCAAAGAAAGGAGTGCTCAAATATGGAAAAAATATGCAGGGGAGCAATTCAAGGAAGTCCAATAGCAAATGTATCCCTACAAGTAGAGATGAGGCACATTCATACAAGGTTAGAGGAAAAGAAGACTACATGGAAAAGAGGAATTAAAATAGAATATTTCAATGAGGAAGAAGAAGAATATTCTAGTGAAGAAGAAGATGAAGAATCAATAAAGGAGAAAATGATGAAGATGATAACTAAGATGAGTATTAGACCAAATATGGAGGTGTTTGTATATGAAATTAATTTAAATGTTGATGAATTGATGGATTGGATCAATGCCATGGATAAATATTTTGATTATGAAGATGTTGATGAAGAGAAAAGAGTGAAGTATGTAGTGACAAGATTGAAAGGTCATGTATCCCTATGGTAGGATGAAGTGTATGCAGACAGAAAGAGGAAAATAAAGACCAAGATCAAGATTTGGGATAAAATGGTGGATAAATTCAAAGGTAAGTTCATGCCTAAAGATTATTAGTTAATTATTTTCAAGAAATTGTAAAATCTTGGATACAAATCCATGTCAATAACGGAATACACTAAGTAATTTTATAAAATAATCATTACAGTTGGTAATATTGAAGAGGATGTTAAAAATTTTTCTAGGTAAATTAATGGTTTTAGGTATTATATGAGGGATGAGATTAGTATCTTATCCCTAAGGACAATTGAAGATGCATATCAAGCTACTTTGAAAACATAAGAAAAGATAGCTAGAAAACAAAGTCAGAAGAGTAGAGGCAGAGGTCCTGCCAGAGGAAAAGGGTAGCAAAGTGGCAAAGGAAGATTGCATTCCTCCATAGAGGAAGGTGGAAGTTCAAATAGACAGTCACCAAGAGGAGCTGAATTTAGAACAAGAATATCATTCTCAAGATGTAGAGGAAAAGGCATATATTGTCAGCCTAAATGTTATAGATGCGAAAAATTGGGACATAAGCCATGGAAATGTCTCGAAAATAATCCATCAAGTTAAATAAATGGTTGTGTGACAAAATAAAGAGAAGAAACTTTGAATTTCAGTAAAAACTAAAGAAAACCCTAAAGTAGGAGATTCATTATTGATGAAGAGAGTTTTAATCAAATTAGAGAAGTTAGAGGAAAAGTTTGTTCATAACTGTATGCAAGTCAAAGAATAAGTGTTACAAAGTTCGTATTGGTAGTGGTAGTATAGTTAATTTGGTTTCTATTAATATGATAGAAAAATTATATTTGAAGAGAACAACACACCCTACTTCTTATAAATTGTCATGGCTACAAAAAGAACACCAAATTTTGGTGAATGAATAGTGTGAGGTGGAATTTCATATTAGAAGATACAAGGACAAGGTATTATGTGAAATAATGTCCATGGATGTTTGTCATATTTTGTTGGGAATGCCATGGTAGTATGATATAAATTATATTCATGTTGGTAGGAGGAACACATGTGCACTTGAGAAGAATGGTCATAAGCATGTCTTGTTACCTTTGCAGGATGGGTGAGAAAAGGAAGAATTTAGTCCTAGTGTGTTGTTAATGAATTAAAAGGAGTTACTGCAAGAAGTTAAGAAAGAATAAGTACATTTTTATTTGGGTGGAAATACCAAGGTAATTCTTAGTGGCACAAGCTTAGATTATTTTCCTAAAGAAATAAAAGTTATGTTAGATGAATATGTTATTATTTTGATATTATTGTTGATGATTTAGCAAGTAATGTAACTCCTATACAAATCATTCGTCATCGTATAAACTTAATTCCTTCATCAAGTCTTCCAAATAAAATAGCATGTAGAATGAATCCACAAGAGAATTAAGAAGTGAAGGGACAAGTATAAGAGTTTTTGGATATGTTGAGTGTGTTGGTAGTTAATATCATTGATGTCAAGTTAAGGCATATCTTCTTGAGTCTATTAGAAATGTCTTAAGCTTATGATGTCATTAATGTCATTGTGATATAACTAAATTTTCTTTTTATTCCTAAGTGTTGGAAGTCTATATTGTTTGTTGAGTATTGAATATGTAGATTGAGTAGTCTATCTTTACAATATTTTTCCTATAGCTTCCTTGCTCAAAAGAGAATGAAAATTGCCTCATTAGATAGCCCTTTTAGAGATATTTCCAACAATATATAGCATTTAGTCTAACTCTGAAGGAGTGAAGAATAAAATTGTTTTTAAGTATGACATTTGAGAAGGATTTAAGGCATCCAAACATCTGGATTCAGCCGTGGGAAATTCACTTAGTGAACAGTTGAAATGGTTGAATATTGGATTATCCATATACATCCAAGCTTTGAATAAATATAACCACTATGAGGATATCTAGGCATCTGAGTATTTGGGGTTTCCCTAGGAAACTACTTAAGAATGGCCCAGATCTATATCTCCCAACACTAAACAACTGGTGGAAAACAATATGACATGGAAGCACATGTGGAGACAAGGGCGAGTGATAGAGTAGTTGATGTGGCTCAAGTTTATGATGTGTAAACTAAAGGATATGACATGTGTCACAATTTTGTGGAAACAGAAGGATAGGGCACTTGGTGTAATGCAATGGTAGTTGGAGGCAGTGACATGTGGCACAAGTGATTGCAATCAAAGGTAGTGACATGTGACAACAATTTTTGGCATTTTTGGGTGGCAAATAGGATAGGTGGTAGGTGACACATGGTAGCAGTAGGGAACACCACATGTGGAAATGTTTCGATTTCGTAGATGACATGGAAGCTAATGTGGCAGCCTTGGGATTTGTGCTAGAAAGTTGTTTTGTAAGGCTTCATAGTGTTAAAATATTTCAGAATTTTTTCATATGTTTGGATGCTGGAGGAAAAATTCCATACGAGCATCTAATGGTTTGGAGGTGCACATAGTATGCGCCATTAAAAACTAGACCAAATCTAGATATAGCAAAAATATTAGAATTAAGGTTCTGCTAGTTGAGGTTCCATTGTCAAATTTATTTGGGTCTATATCAAATTTGGGCCTATTTAAGCTTAAATCGAGCAGCAACCCTCAGATCCTTAGATAGGAATATCGAGGTTTACTTATAAATCTAGTGTAGGAACCACATCTAGCTAATAAAAAGTTATTTGGGATTAGATCAATTTGGGCCTTCAAAAGGTTTGTCATAATGACATCCTCATATGCTTGGATTCCAAATTGGCACTTGGTTATAGTACACAATCATTAGGGTGCAATTTCATCCATGGCTTGAATGAAGTGAGAGGCTTAGTGCTATGTTCCAAAGAAAAACAAAAGAGCGACATAAAAACATCTAGGATCCACTTAGTAAAGAGTAAGACTACGAACCAAATTTGAATATCATATTTGGTTGCTAATAATTGATTAACCCATAATCTTATTTTATGGTTATATGAAGAAAATATTTAAAGGAAAAGGATCTTAAGCACTACAATTCCATAAATGAATTTAGAGGTTGACAAGGCATGATTTGTTGATACAGTCAAGTGAGAATTTCCATGGGTCAATACCATGGATTGATATCCATGTTAAATACAAGGCCAAAACCATAAAAGAAGAGAACCATGAAAGAGGAGTAGGCCTAAATATATGATCAGTGGATGTAACCCTTGTAAATTGATAAGAACATTGAAGTTAGTAAAAAGAATGAGGAGAGGAGTTGCAGTATGATAATAGTAACTGGGCATCAAACATGTGTGATATGAGTGTTGAACATTAAGTGTTGAGATATGAAGGGTATAGATGTCAAAAGAGTTCAAAAATATAGTGTTGTTGTGTGTGTGAGAGTATATGTTGATTAGATGATTTGAAATATATTGTGTATTATTTTATGTAAGAGGATTCACTTATCTAAGTTTGAAAATGTTTGAAAGAAAGGGATCAAAGTGATTGAGAAAGTAGGTGCTTTAAAAGAAGTCAATCATCATCTCCTTTAGGTTGGTTCCTTAGTAGGTTGGTTCCTGCAACCAGTGGAAGTGGGTGCTTCCAGCAAGTGGGTGGTTGCAAAGTAGGTGATCATTGTCTCCTTTAGGTTGGTGCCCTAGTAGGTTGGTTCCTACAATTAGTGGAAGTGTGTGCTTGCAGAGAAAGGGGGTTGGTGCATACAAATTTTATTGTAAACTGAAGTTAGTGTTTGTGTTTACCTAAAAAATAAATAAGTTCTAGTTTTCTCCCTTTGTGGGTTTCCATGTTAACATCCCGTGTTCAAAGCTTTATGTGATTGATGTTATGTGATGTTACTAAATTTTTTTTGCTAGATAAATAATTGTTAAAATTAACAAAATATTGGTTCACCTCTCTCTCAGTATTATTTTGGGTTCTAACAATTAGTATGAAAGTCGATTCCTTCAACAATGGTATAAAAACTGGACGATAGATATAGATATGAGACATGTTCATCCAAGATGGAAGTATCACTAACAAAGCTCCTATGTTCACTAAAACAAATGGTAAGTGGGGACTTACCTAATGTCCCTTGGTGGAGATGTCTAGAATGAAATGTTGAATGGCTATGAAAATCTAGATGTATTGGTTGACATAGATGATAAGATTGAGTTCTCATATAATGTTAAAGAAATTAATGCAATCCTAAGTAGATTGTTTGAATCCTAATTTGTTAAAGTCATGCACTGCATGACAACCAAAGAGATATGGAGTTAGTTGCAAAATTGCTATGAAGGGGATAGAAATGTAAATAAGGCTAGACTCGAAGTTTATAGAATGAAATTTGAATCACTAAATATGAATTAGGATGAGGACATCGATAAATTATTTCTTTGTGTAGATGAAATAGTCAACACTATAAGAGGTCTTGATGAAACTATGAATGATTCCATAGTAGTTCAAAAGGTGTTGAGATCTCTTCCTACCAGATTCAATGCCAAAGTATTAGCTATTGAGGAGATGCAAGACCTCAACACATTAATAATGGATCAACTACATGGAAAATTAATTGCATCTGAAATGAGAACCACAATAGGCAGATCCACATCAAGATAAGAAACCTTAAAAGATGATAACATGACCAAATAAGATCAAGAATACTAAATCTATGGATACTATGAAGAAGAATACAATTTTGTTAGAAGATTGAAGAGAGGCTGTAGAAAATACAAAGGTAAGTTTCCTTTCAAATGTTCCAATTGTGGAAAAGTTGGTCATTTTTCATCTAAATGCCCACATAAGAAACAAAATAATGAATATGATAATAAAGAAAAGGATAAGTATAGGAAACTCGAGAAAGAAAGAAACTTAAAGAAGAAAATCTTCTATACCTAATGGTATAGTAGCTCCTTGGAGGATGAGGATGAGTAGCCTTCTGATGAAGAGAGAAAAAATGACTTTATGTTCATGGCTATAGAAATCTAATATGAAGGGAAAGATGATTATAAATTATATGAAGAAGAAGTTGTAGTATATCTGGAAGCATAACTAGCCATTCCTTAAAATAAATACATAGGCTCAAGAAGAAAAACAAGAAACAAAAAGAGTTGTTTCTCAAATATGAAAAAGAAAGGGATGAAACTCGATACTCATATTTTAATATTCTAAAGGTAGTGTTGCATGAAGCCAAGAAGATTAAAGAAAATCCTTTAGAATAGATAAAATAAAAAGAGAAGGCCCTGTGAGAATCTAGATGAAGAAATTATTTCTATTAGAAAAAAAATAAATAGAAAATACCCAGGCTCAACAGAGTCAAAATTTAAATTTTATTAAAGGATCTAACAAATTGGTTGAAATTTTGGGTGTTTAGAGAGATCCAATCATCAAAATTGGTCTTTTTTATGGAGGAGAGACAAGCTCCAAGAAACTTGATGACAAATAACCAATCAAATTCATTAAAGCACTCAAAGGATGTAATAGTAATGGAATCCAAGGAAATGATAACAATCAACAACAACAAAGAAACATGAATGATAGCAAGGCAATTAAGGACAATGATGGTCAAATTTAGCAATAAGAAAAAGAAGAAAATGACAAAAGGAAATAATATACATTAATAAAACTCAGTGGCAGTGAAGGAGGGAAAACTACAAAAATTTGAACAACCAAAAAGATCAAGTGAGAAATCAGAAAAAGCCTTATCCCCCACAAAGATAAAGCCATCAAAGAATCAGAAGATCATATCCTCAAAGGAAAATTCCTCTGAGACACCAAAATATCTTCTATATTTAATGGTATTCATGTATTATTTTTTCTCATAAGGTTGTAAATTGTAGAGCCTATCTTATAAATAGTCAAATGAAAATTAAAAGAAATGAATATTTTCAATCAACAAAAAATAGAGATAGCATATTTGTAAATCCAAATAGGAATGATGCCAGAAACATTAATTATTTTTCTCCTTTATTTTATTATACTGAATGTTATAATTTTCATTACTACGAACATAAAGAAGCTAATTGTAGAACTAACGAAATCAGAATAACTCAAATCAATCAAGCACAAGAATAACCCAGGACAAGGAAGAAGAAAAAGGTAGAAAAGGAAAGAAGAATGTGGCATTATCATATATTCCCAAAACCAAGGAAACCATTAGTATGTGGACAATGGATGCTCTAAACATATGACGGGTGATAAGAGTAAATTCTTGTCACTAACAGAAGATAGACCAAATCAGGCAGTGTTACCTTTTTTAATGATACACTAAGGAAAATAAATGGCAAGGACACAATAAGCTTAGATAATGGATGAGGCCAAGATAAGAATGTTCCTTTAATGGACGGAATCAAATATAATTTATTAATTGTGATTCAAATGTGTGGCCGAGGGTATGATTTTACTTTTATCTCCAAGGGTTATGAGATAAAGACAAAAAATAAAAGGAAGGTAGTAGCAAAGGATGTGAGAAATTTGAATAATGTGTACATACTTAATGAGGAAAAAGAGAAGTGTTATTTGGGGAAACTTGATGAGAGTTGGATGTGGCACATAAGGTTGGGACACTTTAACTTTTATCATATAGTGAAACTCAAAAAAAATCATATTGTAAGGGACTTGCCAGAGATTTCAAATCCAAGAAATAAATTTTGCAAGTCATGTCAAATTGTTAAACAAATTCGAGTACCCTTTAAGACCAAGGAAAACTCATCAACCAAGCCTCTATATTTCGTTCATATAGAGTTATGTGGAGCTTCAAGAATTGAAATCCCAAGAGGATAATGATATTTTTATGTGTATTATTGATGATTATTACTAGGTTAACTTGGGTTGCATTTTCAAAAGAGAATTCTAAAGTGTTTTGATAAGTTCAATGTCTTCAAAGCCATTTTTTAAAACCAAACCAATTGTAAATTGAAATTCCTAACATATGATAGAGGTGGGGAGTTTACATCTACATATTTTGATGATTTTATGAAGAACATGGAATAGAATACAATTCTCAATCGCAAACACCTAACAACAAAATCATGTGGTAGAGAGGCAAAACAAGTGAATACACCAAATGGCTAGAGCAATTCTAGATGAGAGAAATATTTGAAAATCCTTTTGGGATAAATTTGTTCATACAACAATTCATATTTTAAATAAATAACACCTCAAACAAAATCGTGACAAGACTCCCTACGAGTTGTGATATCAAAAACCAACCTCAATTAAGCACTTTAGAGTTTTTCGTAGCAAGTGATACATCAAGATTAATGATGACAATTTGGGTAAGTTTGATTCAAAAGTTGATATGTGAATATTTCTAGGATATTCAACTAAGATAAAAGGTTATATATGTTATAACAAAATATTGTGCAAGATTATTGACACCATTGTTGTGAAGGTGGATCAAAATTTACCATTGAAAGAGAAGCATCCAATATATATTAGTCCAACTAACTAAATCAGTAGTGAGTATGAAGATGAAAAACATGAGGAATCAGAAGAGAAAGAAAAAGAAGAGAAAAATATGTTCTCATTCAAAAACTCCTTCAAGGTATGCACAAAATAATCACCCTGAAAAACAAATTGTTGGTGATAAGGAAGTAGGAGTTCAAACAAGAAGAAATTTTATAGGTACTTCTAGTCAAGCACATATTTCCATGTTATCTATGATTGAACCCAAAGATTTTTTACAAGAAGTTCAAGATAAGCACTGGGTAAATTCCATGAATGAGGAATTATATCATACTGAGAAAAAACAGACTTGGGAAGAAGTACCAAGACCAAGAAATAAAAATTTCATTAACACAAAATGGGTCTTTAGGAAAAAGTTAAATGGGGATGGAAAATTTATAAGGAACAAGGCCATATTAGTGTGAAAAGGGTATGTCCAGGTTGAAGGAGTGGACTTTAAAGAAATTTTTTATCTTGTTGCTATATTGGAGGTGATAAAAATGTTTTTAGCATTTTTCTACCGCAAGAAATTTAAGGTGTATCAAATGGACATAAAAACAGTTTGTCTAAATGGAGAACTTGAAGAGTAAGTATTTATAAAATAGAATAAAGTTTTTTATTTGTAAAAGAATCTAGATGATGTACACAAACTCAAAAAGGCATTGTATGGACTAAAGCAAGAATCGAGAGCATGTTATTCCATATTGGACAAATACCTACATCAGTAAAGCCTCAAGTGAGGGACAATTGATAGAAATTTATATATGAAAGTTGGGAATGAAAATTTGCTAAATATTATTGTTTATGTTGATGACATAATATTTGGAAGTGACACAGATTTATCAAACCAAAAATTTGCAATTGTAATGCAACCTAAGTTTGAAATGTCAATGTTGGGAGAACTTTATTTTTTTTCCTGGTTTTCAAATTTCACAAGTAGAAGGAGGAATGCTTATTTCTCAAATCAAATATCTCAAGGAAGTGTTGAAGAAATTTGGAATGGAAGGATATTCACCTATGAGCACTCCCATGGTCATTGATTGTAAACTGCGTAGAGATGATGAATCACCTGAGGTCAATAAAAAAATGTTTAGATCAATGATTGGCAGCTTCTTGTAGGCTAATATACTCAAGGCCAAACATAATGTAAGTTTTTGGTGTAGTTGCAAGGCATCAATAAACCCGTAAAGAGATTTATCTATTAGATTTAAAAATAATTTTCAAATATTTAAAAACCACAATGGACTTTGGTCTATGGTATCCCAAAGCTTAGTGTCAGGCTAGGAGTAACTCCATGAATTTGAATTTATTTGCATTAAGGGAGAATATGAATATATACAAGGAGATGGAGAATATTTGGTTTCATCACCCAATATATCTTCGTCATCCAACTTCCTTTTATTTTTACTATTTACATAAATTTACCTAATCCCAAAGATTGGGTGTCAACATCCCCCGCGCACCCCCCCACCCCCGCGCCGCCCACACCCCCCCCCCCCCCCCCCCCCCAATTTGAAGGGATGTTGGTGAGTCCAAGCATCATTCTGAATATTTCAAACTTTTCCCTTATAAGCACTTTGGTGAAGATGTTTGCAATCTACTCATTTATGGAACAATGGAGTAGGTGTATTTTTTTAGCCTCAACATGATATCGAATTAGATGGTATTTTGTATTGATGTTCTTGGTTTTATCATGGAGCTTTGGGTTCTTAGCCAACTTTATTACAAAAGTGTTGTCTATAGAAATTGGAGTTGAATGCACTTGTTTCTCTTGCAAATATTCCAGAATTTCCTGAGCCACACAATTTCCTTTGTTGCTTCGGTTGTTGCCACATATTCTGCTTCAGTTGTGGAATCTGTTGGAAATGATTGTTTGTGTGACCTCCAGGAGACAACTCCTGATCAAAGACTTATAACATAACCTGAAGTAGATACTCTAGTGTCTTTATCTCCATCAAGATATGAATTAGCGTATCCAATCAAGATGAATTCATCCACATGTGCATACTTGAGTCCAAAGTATTGAGTTCTCTTGAAATAATTTAGAACTCTTTTTCCAACAGACCAAGGATCCTCACAAGGATTTTACATAAACCTGGAGAGGATTCCAACAACAAATGAAATGTCCAATATGGTAGTAGTCAGGTAGTTGAGACTTCCTACAAGTTGTTTGTACTTTGTTGCATCCTCAAATTATTTTCCTTCAGTAGATGTGAGCTTTAATTTTTGTTCCATTGGAGTAGTCAAAGGATTGCACTCATCCATTCCAAACCTATTCAACATATATCCAATGTACTTCTTCTGACAGCGTAATATAAACTTTGGATGTTGAATTACTTCAATGCCAAGATAGTAGCTAACATAGCGCAAATTTTTCATTTCAAAACATGTCCTCAATTCTTGCTTTATGGATGCAATGTAGCTCTCATTGTTCCTTTTCATCAGAAGAGCATCTACATACACCGAAAAATATACAAATAGTTTTCCAACTTTCTTGACAAACAAAGTTTCATCATCAAGATCATAATGTTTGAAATTGAGTATCAAAATATGCTCAGTTAAATTCTCGTACTAGGCTAATGGTGCTTGTTTGAGGTCATAGAAGGATTTTACAAGCTTGCATATTTTATGTTCCTAGCCATTCACAAAAAATACTTTTGGCTGGGACATAAAAACATTCTCTTTCATATCTCCATTTAGGAAAGCAATTTTTACATCCATTTGATGGAATTTCCAATTGTTCTGAGAAGCCAAGGAAAAGAGTGTACGGATGGAGGCCCATTTTTCTGTGGGGAAAAAGTCTCCTCATAGTGGACCCCCTCCTTCTGTGCAAAAACTTTTGCCACAAACCTGGCTTTGTGCTTGTCAAGTGAGCCATCTACTTTATACTTGTTCTTTAAGACCCACTTGCAGCCTATTGTGATCCATAAATTTCCATGGATATTCCATTGGACAACTCATCACAACAGATCTAATAATATTTTATTTAAAATCTGAGATTTTGCATGCATGTAAAATTAAATCAAGAAGAAAAGTGGAGAATGATAAAATGATCTCACACACACATAATACACAATATATGCTCTCTAGGAAACCCTTTTGGGAGAAAACCCAACTGTAATGTGAGTCTGCTTCGCTCTCTTTCTCTGTCTGGAAATATGGTTGCAGATACAAAGAAGGAATGCCTATGACCCGTGGTGTGCTACAGTGCACAAATAATCTATTTGTGCTCTACCTCCTATCTCTTGGCTATCTTTACTCAGGTATGGAACAAAATTCTCTCAAAATAATGGAATGCCTCTACCTCCTAGTGGCACGGTTATAACACAACCCGATAGCCTACTAGTGGTTAATTTTGACTACAAAAACTCTTAACTTGAGTTTCAAAATAGACTCTTCTAGAGTCTTTTACATCACAAATACGTCGCTATCCCATTTTCCATGAATAATGGGGGCTGACGTGGCATCCTCCCGAACTATAGATGTGAAAACAGGAAGGTCAACTTCTGAGTTGTGTCAGGCCAGGCTAGCTCAGAAATTAATGAGCGCAAAACTGAACTGTGTGATATTATTCATTCAACTATTATTATTTATACAAATACAAAAACGGATCAGTTCATCTTCTAGATGACTGTCCGGTTTCACCTCATCCGTTTCGGATTAGGTGTCAACATTCCCCCCCTTAATCTGAAGGGATGTTGGTGAGTCCAAGCATCGTTATGAATCTTTCAAGCTTTTCTCTTCCAAGCTCTTTGGTGAAGATGTCTGCAATTTGCTCGTTTGTGGAACAATGACGGAGATGGATTGTTTTGGCCTCAACATGATGTCGGATCAGATGATATTTAGTATTGATGTGCTTAGTGCGATCATGGAACTTTGGGTTCTTGGCCAACTTTATTGCAGATGTGTTATCAATCATGAGTGGAGTTGATTGTATTTGTTTTACCTGCAAATCTTCAAGAATTTTCCTGAGCCACACAATTTCTTTCGTTGCTTCAGCTGCTGCCACATATTCTGCTTCTGTTGTGGAATCTGCTGGTACTGATTGTTTGCGTGATCTCCAGGAGACAGCTCCTGATCCAAGACTCATAGCATATCCTGAAGTAGATACCCCAGTTTCTTTGTCTCCATCGAAGTCTGAATCAGAGTATCCAATCAAGTTGAAGTCGTCCACCTGTGTATACTTGATTCCAAGGTCTTGAGTTCCCTTCAAGTACCTTAGAACTCTTTTTGCAGCAGACCAATGTCCTTCACAAGGCTTTTGCATAAACCTTGAGAGGATTCCAACAGCAAATGAAATGTCTGGTCTGGTAGTAGTGAGGTAGATGAGACTTCCTACAAGCTGTCTATACTTTGTTGCATCCTCAAATTCTTTTCCTTCAATAGATGTGAGCTTCAAGTTTTGTTCCATTGGAGTAGAAAGGGGATTGCACTCTGGCATGCCAAATCTGTTTAACAAATCTCCAATGTATTTCTTTTGAGAAAGAAATATGGACTTTGGATGTTGGGTTACTTCAATGCCAAGATAGTAATGAACATAGCCCAAATCAGTCATTTCAAAAAAAATTCCTAATTCTTTCTTTATGGATGCAATATAGCTTTCATTGTTCCCTGTCATTAAAAGATCATCTACATATACCACAAGATATACAACTGTTTTGCCAACTTTCTTCACAAATAAAGTTGCATCATCAAGGTCAAAATGTTTGAAGTTGAGTTTCAGAAGATGCTCAGTTAGTTTTTCATACCAGGCTTGTGGTGCTTGTTTGAGGCCATACAAGGACTTCACAAGTTTGCATACTTTGTGTTCATGTCCTTTCATAGCAAATCCTTCAGGCTGGGACATAAAAACATTCTCTTTTAGATCTCCATTCAAGAATGCAGTTTTTACATCCATTTGATGGACTTTCCAACCGTTCTGAGCAGCTAGTGCAAAGAGTGTCCGGATGGTGGCCCATTTTGCTGTGGGGGCAAAAGTTTCCTCATAATCGACCCCTTCCTTCTGTGCAAAACCTTTTGCCACAAGCCTAGCTTTGTGCTTGTCAAGTGAGCCATCAGCTTTGTACTTGTTCTTGTAGACCCACTTGCAGCCAATTGGTTTGGTTCCAAATGGAGGATCAACCAGCTTCCAAGTGCCATTCTTTATGAGGGCATCATACTCCTTCTGCATCGCTTCTTTCCATTCATCATGAGAAGCAGCTTCTTTGAAGGAAGTTGGTTCAAAATCTGTAGACAAGTTCAATTCACAATCATAAGTAACATCCATATCAACAGGTGAATTAGAGTTATCTACATCACCTCCATCTTGTCGGTTTGAATTTCTGGTTCCTGTTTTTCCAATTTCATCAGGATGAACACTTTCAATTGTCTTTGTCAGCCACTTTGGGGGACCTTTCTGAGATGGTCCAGGCTGTTTTGTTGATTGAGTTGGGTCTGAATCAAGATTGAGTCTCCCAATTCTATCAATTACATCACTTAAAGCATCATCCGTTGTTGGAGTGTCATGCAGGGGAGATTGTTCTTCAGAAGGAGATTCCACATGTTGATCTAGTATAGGAATCCCCCCTTCAAGATGTGGAATCTGATTATCAAACTCTTGGAATGATTTCGGTTTTGTGAATCTATCCAAGCGATCAAGTTGCCGCTCAACAACACTGTCAGATTTGGATGAGAAAAATGACATCTCTAGATAAAACAAACTTTTTATTTACTTCATCATAAAGGCGGTATGCTTTAGATGTGTTTGAATACCCCAGGAAGATACACTTACGACTTCTTGCACCAAGTTTGTTTCTATGTACCTTTGGTATTAAAGCATAACAGGTGGAACCAAATATCCTGAGATGTTTTACCGAAGGAACATGTCCATACCACAATTCAAAAGGAGTCTTGTTTCTTATAGCACTAGATGGACATCTATTCTTTATATATGCAGCACATAGAACAGCATCAGCCCAAAACATTGTCTTTACATTTTTGAAGAAAAGCATGGATCGTACCATATTCAAAATTGTTCTGTTCATTCTTTCGGCTACACCATTCTGTTGAGGATTATAAGGCACAGTTGTTTGATGTTTAATCCCATGTTGGCGAAGATAGTGTTCAAATTCATTTGATGTATATTCTTTTCCATTATCAGTGCGAATAGACCCAATATGAGATTGTGCATCATTTTCAATCCACTTATGAAAATTCTTAAATGTTTGAAAAGCATCAGATTTGTTCTTCAATAAGTAAACCCAACACATTCTGGTGTAATCATCAATAAATGTCATGATATATTTATTTCCATTTGCAAAAGGAACAGGCATTGGACCACATAAATCTGAATGAATAAGTTCAAGCTTCCTATGTGCTCTTGAATGTGAATCATGAAAAGACTGTTTGCTATGCTTTCCTAGAATGCAAGCATCACATTGATTATGTTTTCTAGGAATTGTAGGCAAACCAGCAACACCATTTTTCTTCAACAAGCGGAGACTATCATAGTTTAAATGTCCAAATCTAGCATGCCATAATAAACTTGATGGAAGTGTACATTCTTCATGATGAGAAATATATGAGAAATGTTGTGCATGAGCAGAGGTTCCTTGCAGTTTAAGGAGTCTTTCTTCTTCTATACCCCTCATGACAAGTGAGTGGTCAGATGCCTTTCTTACCTCAAGCTTGCCATCAAACATGTGAATGGAGTGATCTTGCTGGCGGATGTGGACCAGGGACAACAAGTTTCTCTTCAGCTGTGGGAGATATAGAACATGATCCAGAAGAAAGTCTGGAAGACCAGGCAGTTTAAGCCTGATTGTGCCAAGCCCTGATGGCTTGATTTTTGACTGATCTACAAAGTATACTGCTCCATCAACGTTGTTAGTGAAATCTTCAAAGAAATCTCTCCTATGAGTCATATGACAGGTTGCTCCTGAATCAAGCAACCAGTCATTTTTCGAAGAAGCAAGTGAAGCATTAAACAAATCTTCATTTACTCCAATATTACATTGTGCCTCAATATAGTGTGCAGATTCGGGTGCTTTACCTTTGTCTGAGTCATCAGTTTTACCTTTCTGCTGATTTCTTCTCTGCTCAACTTTGTCCCATGGTAGCTTGCATGTAGAAGCATCATGTGATCCATTTCGTTTGCAGCGAATGCAATGCAGATCTGCCTTTTTTGTTTGAGAATGTCTGCCTCCCCTGCCTCTGAAGTATCTTCCTCTTCCTCTTCGTCCACCTCTTCCTCTTGCAGAATCTTGAGCAGGATGCTTTTCTTTGTGAGCAAGGCAAACAGTCTCTTCAGAAGATTCAGGGACTGTTTTCTTTCCAAAGGCTTTCTCTCTTTCAACAAACTTTTTCACAAGAGAGTCAAAGGTTATATCTTTAAGGTTTCCATTTGCTTGTAAAGACTCAAGATAATTGGAGTAGGTAGGATAGAGTGCTTTGAGAAAGGCAATAAGAGAGATATCCAGCTCAACCTTAGTGGATTTTATATCATGCATTATAGACTTTATTTCAGGTGCAAGAGCAAGAGGATCATTATTTTTCAGTTCAAGAGTGAAGAGTTTAATCATGAGCTGAACAACTTCAAGTGCAGAATGTGTATCATAGAGTTCTTTCAGCTTTTGTATAGCTTCAAAGGCAGTGGAATAGCAAGAAATATGACGACTTACTTCCTCATTGACAGATGCTGCGATCAATGCAAAGGCTTTGCTGTTCTTGTTTTCCCAAATGGCGAGTTCTTTGTCTGATGTGGGCTGCACAGGGTCTCTGTCTTCTTCTCCGACACACACACCTTTCCACAGCTCATTGTAGATAAGGGTGTGTTTTACCATCCGGGACCATTCAGAATAGTTCTCCTTGCCAGTGAGAACTATTCCGACCATAGAAATGATTGAATGCATTCTGTAAAAAAATTATCTCTGCCAAAAACACTTCTGTTGAGAGAAAAAAAAATCCTTATATGATTGCCTTATGCAACAGTATATATATATCACTGTTCATATATATATATCATTGTTCAACAAAACAAGGGTGCTCAATACACTGTTCACTGCTCAAAGACTGCTCACATATATGACTGTATTACTGTTTAACAAAAAAATAAGGGCGCTCACTGCTTTTCCATATATCAATATCTCAAAAAAAATAGCGCTCATATATATGACTGCTTACATATATCACTGCTGAACAAAAGAGGGCGCATATATATATGTCACTGCTTACATATATTAAACAAAGGCACTCATATGAAAATCACTGTAAAAAAGGGCGCTCATCACTGTGGTCTTAATATATATCACTGCTTTAATAAAATGCGCTCATATGAAAATATATATGTCTATCATTAAACTCAATATTCTCAATATATATATCAGTATTAAACTCAATATATATCCGCATTAAACTCAATATATATCCGCAGGTTTCAATATATCACTGCGCAGGTCTCAATAGCACACACCATCACTTCTTTCACCACAGCTTCAATCCGACCAATGGAGTTTCTTTTTTAAAAAACGCAGTCCATAGCATTAAAATGTATATACCATGAGATGTCATGAGATGTTTGTCTTCAAAAAAACGCAGTCCACAGCAGTTAACCATTTCAAGTTTTAAAAAACGCAGTCATCTATTCAGTTCTTATGTCATCAATACACCACAATCTATCAACGCAGTCGCAGTCTTCAAAACAATACCACGCATGCTTGCATCCATTCTTCAATATACCGCAGACTTTAACACAATACAAAGCAGCATTTCCATATAATACAATACAACATAGTTTCAATACAACGCTGATGTACAATACCACACTTCCGCTGCGGAACTTTGTTCTTACCACAGTAAATAACGCAGCATCAAATACATTAACGCAGCACCAATACATTAACGCAGCATCAATACACTAACGCAGCATCAAATACATTTGTATTCTGCTCATACAGCAATTCCATGCAAACGCAGCGATACCAATAGACCTTAACCACAGTTCTTACAAAAATAGAGCGATACCAACCACAGTGCAGCGTAACGCAGTCTATACCACAGTCTTTACAATCAAAAGAAAACGATACCTCAGTTTTCAACAACGCATTCCACGCATCCAGGGGTCAGAGGCGCTCAGATCACCGCCAGAAGCACGCAGTCTCAGGACAGAGGTAGGTTTCATGAGGCAGTAGAAACCTGGCAGAGGCAGGAGCTATTTCTGGGACCTGTGCTCTGATACCATGTCAGGCCAGGCTAGCTCAGAAATTAATGAGCGCAAAACTGAACTGTGTGATATTATTCATTCAACTATTATTATTTATACAAATACAAAAACGGATCAGTTCATCTTCTAGATGACTGTCCGGCTTCACCTCATCCGTTTCGGATTAGGTGTCAACAAGTTGCATAATGTTTGCATACGGACTTCGATTGATGTGATTTGAGTGCCATTGGAAACCTCTTTGTGTGTCAAATAACATGAAATGGTTTTATGCTTATGTGGAAAAGTTTTAACCCCCAAAAAAGGTCGTTTGATGCATGAAAATGCTCCCGGAAGGTTTCGGACCCCGTTTTGCCAAACTGCATCCCGCTAGTAAAAATGGTCCCATGAGCTGATTCCTCCACTTTTTCTACTCCAAATGCATCGAGATGGATGAAAAGTAATATAATGATCCAATTTGGATCACACCTCCCCATTTTGGGAGGATTTTGGTCCCCAAAAGCTTTTACTGAATGAGGTGAGGAAATGTTTCCTCCAACTTCTCTCTAGTGTAGCATTTAGCTTTGCCTGGAAGTTCTCCCTTCAACCTAATATGCCAAACGTCTTGTTGCCCTTGTCTTGTAGTTTGTAGCTCTTCTGCAAAATTGTATCTTCTATCAACTCTGCATGAGCGTCTGGTGCCAAATCCTCCACAGAAGGTAGGACATGTTCCTCTTCCTGATCTAGCATGGAAGGCTCATAGAGTTTCAAATTCTCCACATTTACAACTGAGTAAATGCACATATATGGTGGTAAATTGAGTCGATAGGATTATCACCCTCCTTTTCTAGTATCTCAAAGGGACCATACCTTAGATCCTTGATTTTCTCACCAGGCCCTTGCAGCCTCTCCTTATTCAAGTGTATCCATACTCTGTCTCCCACCTTGAATGATTTCTTTGTTCTGTGTTGATCATGCCTAGCCTTATAATTCACTTGCGACTTATGCAGTGTTTCCTTTACCTATAGATGGATCTGCCTGATCTTCTCTATAATTTTTTTAGCCCTCAAAGCATCCCATGTAAGGTCTTCCTTCACTCCTCCTTGCTTCCCATATTCAATATCCAAAGGTGAAGGTGCCAAATATCCAACACAAGTTTCAAATTGGGACTTTCCTGTAGAAGTGTGGATTGTTATGTTATAAGAATGTTGTATATATACTAGATTTTCATCCTAGGTCTTGGATGCTTCTGGTTGTAACCCCTCAAAATCTACACCAAAGTCCTATTGACTACTTCTCTATGTCCACATGTTTTTGGATGCAATGTTCTAGGTCTCTTCAACTTCGTGTCCATATTCTCCCATAATGTAGTCCATAATGCAATAATAAATCTTGTATCCCTATCTGAAATGATGCTCCCTTGTATTCCAAAGTGTACCCAGACTTGTCCAAAGAAATTTTTTTTTGCTTCTTGTTCATTGATGGTCTTTTTACAAGGCATCAGAACATACATCTTATTGAACCCATCAACTACCATGAACAGGTAGTCATGTCCCTTCCTGGTTGTCGGTAAACCTCCCACAAAGTCAATGGAAATGCTTTTCCAAGGATGAGTAGGTACAACTAAGGGATGATAAAGACTTTGTTTCCTATTGCTAGGCTTGCTGATACAACAAATCATGCATCCCCTTATGAACCTAGCTACTTGTTCTTTCATCTTGGGCCAATACACATACCTCTTCAAGTTAGCCACCGTCTTCCCTACACCAAAGTACCCTGCAACCTTGGAGGTGTGAACCTCTCTAATTAGCTGCAAATTCCCACCTTTAGGAATACATAGCTTATCCAACTTGTAGATTAACCCATGCTAGAGATGATAATCAACGGTGTTGTAACCATCATGCACATGACTTTGACTTTGCAATTGCTGATACACCTCTTTAAAGTCCTCATCTTCTGAATATGCCTCTATGTATTCATCATGGGTGAATGAATCCATGTGCATAAGAGTCCCCAAAGATGTAATCTTTGATGTGGGTGGCCTTGAAAGCATCTCACCCAACTTGTTTGTGATTCCCTTCTTATACTTGAACACCAAATGAAACTGCTATAAAATCCCCATCCACTTGTAGTGCCTGGTATGCAGTGGCTTATTCTGGGCCTGCAAGTACTGTAATGACTGGTGATATGTGTGGACTATTGTCTCCTTTCCCATCAGAAAGTGCTTCCACTTCTTCAAAAATTTCACGATGGCATAGAGCTCCTTATCATAGGTAGGGTAGTTAAGAACTGCCCCATGAAATACTTCAGAATGGTAGCAAATAGGCCTTCCTCCTTGCATCAAGACAACTCCCATAGCATACCCACTCGCATCTGTCTCCACTTCAAAGGGCCGTTTTAAGTTTGGTAATTTCATAAATGGTGCTTGATTATTCTTCTTCTTTAACTCATCGAAAGCCTTCTGCTGCCCTTTTCTCCACTGAAAAATCTTTCCACTTATTGTTATGGCATGGAGTGGTGCTGCTACCGATGAAAACGAGGATATAAATTTCCTCGGTTATTATGCTTCTCCAATGAAACTCCTAACCTTAGTAACATTAGTAGGCACTGGCCATTTCATGATGGCCTCCATCTTGGAAGCATCTATATTCAATTTTCCTCCACCAGCCACATATCCCAAATACACCAAGGACTGCTACGCAAACTCGCACATCTTGAGATTTGCTAACAGCTAGTGCTTCTTCAATGTTTCCAACACATGCGTCAAATGTGAAATATGCTCCTCCTAGGTAGCACTATATACTGGTATATCATCCAAATAGATAATAACAAATGAATATATAAAATGGCACAGTAAATCATTCATTAATATCATAAATGTAGCTGGTGCATTACATAGGCCAAATGGCATAACTAACCACTCATACAAACCATGCTTGGTTTTGAAGGCGATCCTCCATGTATCTTCTTCTTTGACTCGAACCTGGTGATATCTAGACTTCAAGTCCAGCTTGGTGAAATACTTTGCTTATTGCAACTGATCTAGCAAATCATCTATCCTAGGCAAGGGATATATGTTCTTAAGCGTGATTTTATTTAGCACCCTGTAATCTATACACATCCTCCAAGTCCCATCCTTCTTTGGCACATTGATGATGGGTGAGCCACATGGTGATGTACTTGGTCAAATGACACCCTGTTCCAGTAGCTGTTGCAACTGTTTCTTCACCTCGGTTGAATCTATAACAGACTACTTGTACAACCCAATATCAGGCAATGGGGAGTCTGGAAATAGCTGGATCTCGTGCCCACTTCTCTCTTAGGGTGTATCCCTTTAGGTTACCAAAACACGTCCTTGTATGGCTGTAACAACTCCTTCAATTTTTGTTTTTTTTTCTTAGTACACCCCTCTAGGGGTTCCTTGCCTCTTATTGACTCCTCTACAATCTGACTTTCTCTACATTCTGACTTTCTCTTAAAAATAATAAAGCATACTTGTTGCTGTAACTGATCAATTTCATGCTTGGTTAGCACTTACTAGTGAAATTTTTTACTTTCCTTTCTGCACATTGATGATGAATGATTTTCCATCCTTGATGAGTCGGTACTATTTGTCTCTCCTCATGAATATTACATAATGCATGTACATGTATGGACTCCCAAGAACGACTCCACATACATCAAGGGGAACCACATCCAAATCTACTTCATCAATAAAATCAGCACTAATAGCAAATCTAATTTTACATTGTTTTGTTACTTTTAGATTTGCATCCTTATGTACCCATCCCAGTGGATATGGGTTTGGATGATCACGAACTTCCAGCCCCAACTTATTGACTAGATCTGCTGAAATGATATTTTCCTGCGATCTAGAGTCAAACAGAGCATCAATATTCGTCTTCTTGACTTGTATTGTTAGGTCCCTATAATACTAGTGATTACCCCATTACTATTGTAGTTTTATCCCTTTTTAATATTGTTGTGCCCCTATTGTCCCCATATTGTTATTACTATGCCCCATAGAATCCTTCTATTGTTATTTTTGTGCCTTTATATTATTATTGTTAGGTCGGTTGGGTTATATCGTGACTCCTTAGACTCCTATATATAGAAAGGAGGTTTTGTCATTTGAATCATCAAAGAATCATTCATTTGTGTAATGTAAAGGAGGTTTCCCCCTCGAAGAGGCTGAATTCTAAGGCGTTGATATATCTTTCCTATCTTTTTGTGAGCTAGCTTCATAACATTTGGTATCAGAGATTTGAATTCTAGGGTTTCGTTGCTCCAAACACTAAAAAAAAAAACCCATTTGGACTCAAATCGTTCTGAACCCCAAGTCTAAATTTCAGAGCTTTTCGCGCTATATTTATATGATCTGAGGAAGATGGAATTTTTGCAGACTTCTAAATTACATTCCAAACAGGTGACCTGGGGAAAATAGTCATAACTTTTGTTTTGAGAATCATATTTAAATTTCGTAAGAAGTTATAGAAAGAGGACGGACTGTAGTTTCCTGAGTATATTTTTCAGATCCTAATGTCAAAATAGTGACACGTGGCACTTCCTACAAGTTCGCTCTTCTGAAAAGGTCTATAATCAGGTCATCTTGGGAGATTGTGCATAAATCTACCTTGGAGAATCTAAATTTGATCAGACTGGTGGCATTCAAAAGAGGACACACAGGACTACTGCAGGTCACAATTTTAGAACTGGATGATCCAAAATTACACAGATACATCGGAGGCAATATTTAGCTCCTACAAAGTGAAAAAAGGTGTGTAGATTTTTTTAATTTTTGCTTAAGCTTGGTCTGAAAGATTATTTTGAAGGAATTCAAAGGGCATAATAGAGCATTATTATCGGTAACTAATGCCCTGAGGAAATAAAATGCAAACACCTAGTAAGCAACTTGAAAGCTCTAGCATGACTTATGAAGAAGAGGAAGAAATGCAACATGATATATCAAAATTATGAGACCAAGTGCAACAAATGTCACTCGCACAAAAAGTAATTGAATCTAAGATTGATGGTTTAAAGAAAGATGTATAAGCTAAGATGGACGATTTGAAGATAGATTTGAAGACAGGCATGGCAGATTTGAAGATAGATTTGACAAATTTTCTACAAGAAATACTTACTAATGGTGAAAGAGTAGTAAAGTAAACTCATGATGAGAACAAAAGAAATGTTAATCATGATTTCATCGACTCTAATGTTGGATCGAAGACCCACCATATTCCAAAAATCGATATGAGGAAGTTTGATGGTAAGGACCCCGCAACATGGATATTATAGATGGAGCAATTTTTCGATCTCAATAATGTGCAAAACACACAAAAGGTATGTATTGCAACTTTATATTTGGAACCAAATAAGTTTTTATGGTATCAATGGCTTTCCTCTCATAAACAAATTATCACTTGAGCAATTTTTACGGAAGAATTGACAACACATTATGAAGATTCAAAGAGCAATTTTTTTTCCAATTGATAAGTCTCAAACAAAAGGGTTCAATAATGAAGCACATTGAGGAGTTCCAAAAATTGAACATAAGGGTAAAAAATATTCCAGAGAAGCATAGGATTGATGTGTTCATAGGGACTTTAAAGGATAATATCCAACATGATGTTTGCCTTTGGGAACCTGATTAATTAGAGAAGGCATTCAGGTTAGCAAGAAAAATGGAAAGCAAAAATATGGGAACTAGGAAGCATACCACTCACAATTATAAAGATGGAAGTGTTGTTGCCCCTAGCCTTCCACAACCTATAAGGTTGACACCACAACAATTGAAAGAAAAAAGAGCAAAAGGGCTTTGTTACAGTTGTGATAGCAAATACACCAAAGGTCATAAGTGTGCTGAGAAGAAATTATTCTACATAGATTAGGAAGAGGAAGAAGAAAAGGAGCAATAAAGGTCAAAAGAAGAGGATATACTCCAGGAAAAAATCCTAGATAAAGAAGAAATGAATCCGAACATATCTTGTAATGCATTGGATGGAATTACCACTCCTCAAACCATCAAGATAGAAGGACAAATCTAGAAGAAAAAGGTAATAGTGTTGATTGATTCAGGAAGTACCCACGATTTTATTCATTGTAACATAGCAAAAGAATTGAATTGCTTCGTATATCCAACACCAGAGTGTCAAGTGATGGTTGCAAATGGAGGAACGATAAATTGCTTTGGAAAGTGCCATAATATCAAGCTATCCATGGGAGAATATGTATTGACTAGCCCAATGGTTTCCATTCCAATAGGAGGTGTTGATGTTGTACTAGGAGTCCAATGGCTACAATCCTTGGGGAAATCGGGAAAGATAATCAGCTCTAACGGTATGACAAAGCTTCTAAAAAAGGAACAAAGAGGTGTAATTGCACAATTATGTTCGTTAGATGTTTCCACATCGAAATCATCTATTTCTCCAGATCTCCAAAAAGTCTTAGACAATCATTCCAAGGTATTTGAGACTCCCAAAGGTCTCCCACCTATTCGTGATCATGATCATGCTATTCATCTAATTCCAAGAAGTGTTCCTCCAAACATCAGGCCATACAAATATCCCTATGCCCAAAAGAGTGAAATTGAATGTATAGTTGCAAAAATGCTAGAGGCAGATATAATTCAACCTAGTGAAAGTTCTTTCTTTGCTCTAGTAGTATTGGTGCACAAGAAGGATGGATCATGGCACATGTGTCCGGATTATAGGGAGTGTTATGCTCCTATACCAGTAGGTGTCATATTTCATGATTGACTTAATGAACTATGTAATATGTTCATGCCTTTACTCGTTGCAAAGGTTTTCCATATTGTTAAAAAATAAAAATTAAAAAATTAAAAAAATGTAAAGAGGGTATACCCTAAAAGAAAAATCAAAGGGTGAAAAGAAATAAAATGGTAAAAAAAGTGAAGAAAAATGAACCCCACCAAAAGAAAAAACCAAGGAAAGTGTGCAAGTCTAAATGCCACTAGGTTTTACTCTTATGTAATAATCAAATTGTGTGCAACTTGTAACATGCCACAATTGATGAATAGTCAAACAACTTAATCTTGGCTAGTTCATATTTGAATTTCATGTTTTAGAAGTAGAGAATAAAATCTGACAAAACTGTTTAATCTTGGCAGATAAGTAGATAGGTAGAGTGAATAAAAGGAGATCAACAGTTTAATCTGGGCCCTTGGATGTAATAAGGTTAGACTTTCTATATGTAAAAGAAGAAAAAAGAAAAAATGACAGGCTAAAGTAGGTAGGGTAGGTAGATGGTGTTGCATAATTACTTGTGATGGATAATGTCTCTAAATGTGTTAAGTTTCATTTTTATCACAAGTGCAAGGAAACATTTCACTTGATGCAGTTCAAGCAGAGCAAGGTTAAAAAATTAACTTCCCTTCATATTTTTCGCTAAAGATTTCACTAATTCACCCTAAAGTATTAAGGTCTTTGAAAGTTAAATGGGCTCAGAGAATTTCTTTGACTTCTGGAGGGACCGGATCCTCGGCCCAATAATTTAAATGGCCTAAATACTTAAACCATCCATAAATCATTCATTCACTCTCATAAGTCATTTCCTTATTAAAATCCTATTTTACTTAGGAAAAACGCACAATATCACATAAAAACCCCTTTTCCACTTTAAGCCTAAGTTTAAATGTATACTCTAATTTTTTTACTTAGCACTCTTTATGACATTACTTCATATGAATTTCTGACTTATACTATATAAATCCTTTGCAAAATTAACCCACTCCCCTATTATTTAACTATACAAAAACACCGAAATGTTAAACATGACGCCCCCGGTTAAATATAACCATAATCTGTATTAAAATAAGGATTAATGAGTTAATCAGTAACCCATTAAGAACCTTTACTTTCCGATTTATTGCATGGGATTAATTAACCCTCTGGGTTAAATTAGTAACCTCCTTAGCCATTCTCAGTCAACCTGATATGATTGATTATTTGTTAAATATATTGGGCCTGCATACACAAAGACCCATCGTACCCCACTACCGTCCACCATTAGATCTCGTCCTTATCATCCAACGATCGACGATGATATCACATCTCCCCTGGTGACCACGTGTTAACGCGCGATCACCAGGCGGTTTTCCTCCTGTACCTCTGCAACGTGTCGTGTAGTCAATGGGATCATTGCCCCACGGCCGAAAACTGCCCACCTCCAAAAGCAGGGTGATCCTATCCCGCTTACCGCCCTCCATAAAATGACAAAACGTCATTTCCCTGCATACGTCACCCACCCGATAATCCAAAAAACCCCCGCCAACCTAGATTTTGCAAATAAAACCAATGAAATGTCATTTTTGATGTTTTATACAACAAACTGTGTTCCCATGCAAAGCGACGTCCCGGTCAACCACTGAAGCTTTTCAATCGCTACCTGGTCAGAAAATTTGCAGCGACGTCGTCTAGAACCTGTTATCCATCCTGTCATTACACCGTTGACCACCCCAATATAGGTATTTACCCATTTCCACTGAAACCCTGCAAGTTTTGGTTTTATACTGAATATTCCACAGAAATAACCAATTTCACTATACATTTAGTTGTTGTTCACTATATAAGTTCCAAAACCTACTGTTTTCACTATTTTTCACATAAACTTGAGTTCCATTCCTGAATCCACAAGAACCAGTGATGGATACTCCTATAGCTCTTAATGTTGTACCTATGAATGCCCCTCACAAAGATTTAGATTATCTACCCCTGGCCGATAAAGATTTTTCAGATAAAAGACTTATCAGTTGATGAAAACCACCTTAAGATATTTTTCCAAGCTAGAGACAACGATCTTAATGGCTCTGAAATCTTAGGACTGTGGGAATCCAACCTTCCCATGTACTTCCTCCCTTCATTCCATGTTTTCCCAGATATCATTCATCACTGCTGTGTCAATTATGACCCTAACCAAAGAGCAGTCATTTCCCCAAGTCAAACAGTCCTTTTTCCCATAACTGCTCAATCTATCAATGAAATGCTGCAATTCCACTCCAGTCATGCTCTCACTCCCCTTTCTATGGGATTCTTACTTGAAAGAGCTCCCCAATTGTCTCAATCAGAACTGACTCGCATCTGTAAAATGTTCATGGACCCTAAACATCAGCCTAAAGGACCACCTCCTTATCTGCAGGTTTTCTTTATAGATACAGGAAGAATTATTATTGATATGATAGGCTCAATCATGGGATTCAACTCCGGAGAGTATGTTGATGAGATAACCTTGGTATTATTGTCAATTTTTACTCCTGGACAGCCCCCTGCTGTCTAATATGATTATGCCTCTTATAATGCCAACAAAATTCATGACCAATTCCTAAGACTTGATAATGAAGGAGTCTTCAAATACACCACTTTCATCTATCATCTTCTGTTATATTATCAGTCAGATAACCTCCCTTTCCTTGTCAAGAAACTTGATACTACAGGCAATCCAAGGTTGGTCATTTTTTGGAGTCCCATTTTCCATAATTCCATTGAGACCCCTTACACCTACAATGAGTTCATTGACCTATTTGTCCATCCAGCAACCACTTTATTGACAGCAGTTTCCCCTCCTAAGATAAATGGCGATATGAAGAAAATCCTCCAGCTCTCCAAGCAGTACAGGATAGGTGACTGGTACCTATATAAGAATCACATAGAAATAAGGATTTATGGATGTGAACTCTGCCCTTTTAAGCTGCCAAAGTATGTTCCAATGAGACTCTTTGCATTGGAATATTTCAAGCAAATGATAAATGTAGACCTAGTCCATTTTTGTAATGCCAAGAAGAAAGCTCAGCTTAGAATCAAGAACCAGCTAGGCCCTTTTGTCTACAACACTAGGGAAGCATGGAAAGAAGCAGAAATTTTTTTAGAAGAGCAACTTAAGTTACAAAAGAGTTTTGAGTGGAAACCATATGATCCTAATAGTTTTATATGTGATAGGAGAATGAAGAACAGGTTGTCCCCATATATTCACCATAGAATTCCAAAAATTGAAAAATATGCAAATATGGATGAATGGAGGGAAGGTACCCTAGTAGAGCATGATAGTGAACAGGTCAATTTTGAGAAAGTTATGAGAGATCTTGAGAAAACACTTGACTTGCATTCTTTTGGGCATGTATCATTTAAGTTATCTCAAAGGTTAGAACTTGGTGCCTCCAGTGCTGGAACCTCTCAGCAACCTTCACAGGAAACAAGTATACCTACTACAGGATCATCAAAGGGCAAGGAATTAGAGACCAGCTTTCAGCACACTGAACAACCTACAATGTCCAAACAGCCTGGAACTTCCAGAGAACAGGCTCAAATACAGACTCCTCTCGCTCAGATCAATATAGGGGAGCCTCCAGTTCTGCAAACTCCTCTAAATGAGGAAAGAAACAAAAAGAGAGACACGGAAAAAACTACCCCTTCCAGTGAACCATCAGGATAGCTTGGAACAAAGAGATAGAGATTAAATCCCCTTTCAGAGGAGGAATTTGCAGAAGAAAATACAGATAGTTAGAGGGAAGAAAGAGTGGAAAGCCAGCAAACTACATCCACTAGCTCTCGAAGGCAGGAGCTAGAAAAGAAGAAAATCATGGAGATATCTTCTTCCAAGTCACCAGGGACTGATGCCTCAGACATCAAGAAAACATTCACTGAAATAAAAGCCAGGAATGATCCATTGAGACTGCAGGTGTATAACCAATATTTGAAAATGGCTCCTACAAATCAACAGAGATTGATGTCAGCCTATGACATCAAAGAAGGCAAGATGATAATGAGCTATTTCAAGCCCAAGGTGCAGCAGCCTAGATCAACAACAGATTATCTCAAAACAAATTTCAAAGTCATGGCAAAGGATATTCATCCTTTGGATCAAATTGAGTTGCATAAGAAAACAGGAGAAATGATTTACTCAACCTTGACTGGCAAGGCAATGATGGCCCACAGGTTACAAAATTCTTTGGAAAACACTACTGCTCAACTACACTTGGAAAGACCTCCTCTCAAGCCAAAGATAATAGAATAAAAACCTTAGAAGAAATCATTACTGGATTGGACGATGATCCCAAAGATGCAAAGGCTACAGAAGCCTTGATTAAAAAGAAAGATGAAGATATTGCTGCCCTAAGGAAACAACTAAAACTACCACCTTGAAGACATCCATAGACTGATGAGGTTATAAAGCAAAAATATGAAGAAGAGCTGATGGATTTACTCTTAAAGCTTAATTAATGACTAAATGATACTGAACAAGCACTTGAAAAGGCATTGAAGGACAAGCAAGGAGAGTTGACCTCCCAATGTAATACCAGTAGTATCAACAACAGTTCCATCAACTCTTGGAGCAGCATTGGCACCAAATATTCCAGTAGTCACAACAGAGGCAGTTACAGGTATAGAAACAACAGGAACAACAGGTGTAGCTTAGGGCAGTACTACTAATTTGAGCACAGAAGAGATAATAAAATCAATGGAACACATGAAACTACAAGTTTTCAAAACTAAATAAGCTAAAGGAGCAATATGCCAAAATGGAACGAAACTATGATCTCTCAAAGGTAAATGTTGCAAAAAAACAAGAGAGATTAAAATGTTAGAAAACAAAGTAAAGTCATTGGAGAAAGATCTTACATTTGACAAGCTTCTAACAGAAATCAAGAGAATTCTTTGGGCCAACATCACTCAATCCATAAATGATGTGTGGCCTTCTATCCAAGTGATTTTTGAGCAGATTGATCTTGTGAAGGCAGCCCAAGAAGAAATCCAAAGAACAAAAGGCAGAACTAGGAAAAATGCCTGAGGAAGCCAACAGGCTTATACATTTTTTGAATACTAGAAATAAAGAACAGATGGAAGAGTTAGGCATTAATGACAGGACAAAAACCATTTTGGAAATCAAAAGGGTATTAACCAAGGAAACTTTAATGCAGAATTTAGAGAAAAGATGTCATGACATGCGGGCAGAAATTAATGCTTTTATGGAAAAGTTTGATATTTTGCATAATAAAGGGCTACCCAGTCCTTTAGTGATTAATGACAGGTTAATGAGGCATAAAGATTATGTGGAGAAATTGAATAATTATGCAGGCAACCAAGCAGGTTCATCAACAAGTGCATCAGGGATAAAAGCATTGCCTATAGGCAGGGTGCTCTACAACAACCTAGAGAACTTATTCTATGTCGAGCATGAACTAAAACACTTGTTCCTAATTCAGCCTACATTTTTCAGGTATATAGAAACAGATGAAAGCCTCAGAAAGCTTCAGAAAACCAGAATACCATAGCTAGAATGGTGGGAAGAAATGCTTGAAATTTTGTAATTTATTCTAGGTAAAGGGTAAATTTTGATTTTTACTACGGTCAATGAAGATAAAGAGGATGAAAAGAGATCAACAGATAAAGAGTATCAGATGCAGGTAAAGTGTATTAGTAGGAAAGTCAAAACAGAGCAGTCAACACATAATTACCCCAAGGACAGCAAGAGGCCAAATCATAGGGCCTAACTCCAACACATTCTCGAAAATAGGGACAGCAAACCATTCAGTTGCCTTATCTGTCATCTACGAGGTCTTCTAGCCCTATTTTCTTGAAGGATATGATTAGTCACCCCAGTTTATATCTCACTTTGTTATGAGATATTTCATTGTAAATTTTTTTGTATAAATACCCCCTCAATTGGAGTATTGAGGGTGGATTCTGATACATTGTTGTAATATTGACTACTGTGGAATAAAGTGCTGTTGGACCAACTTTTGCATGGCTTGCTGGATAAAGAATTGAAGCAAAAGACTTTTCACATATTTCTTGAATCAAACATTGGATCAATAAGTCCTCTATACCTTATGTTTTAAAGTTTTCCTTGTTTATTATATCATAATAAACATACCAAAAAGATGACAGACTACTTTGAGATATATGAAATTGATACAGATGATGTCAGAATGAGAATCTTCGTTCAAAGTGTGATTGGAGATGTTAGAACATGGTTTAGAGCCCTCACTGCAAACAGTATCAATGACCTACAAGCTCTTTATACAACATTCTTGAACATATGGGAAAAGAAGAAAGATCCTTTCCAAATCTTATCAGAATATGAAAACCTGAAGAGAGGAACACAAGAGACTATACAAGATTACTGTACTAAGTTTAATAATGTTTACAATGCTATCCCTCAAAACCTCAGACCTCCTCCAGATTTGGCATTGATCAAATTCCGTGATGGATTTGATTATGATATAGCATACCAACTTAGGGGAAGTGCTCCTCTAACTTTAGAAGATATGTAAAGTATAGCTGTCAGTGTTGAAGCCAACATGATATCCAAACGAGCTAAAGCCAGAAGTGAAAGGAGGATACCTTTGAAAGAAGAACCCTCAGCCTTGGAACAAAAACCAGATGCTATTATTAAAGGAATGGATAGGCAAGGAGATAGAGTAGAAAAAATTGAAAGGAAATCCCCTTGGGATGGTCAACCAAGTAATACTGGGAGAAATCCAAATTTCAAGAAGAACCAAAACCCGAACACTGGAAAGATTGGCCCTGACCAAAACATTAGGCTCTCATTCCAGGAAAATTATGTTGAAGCCTCAACTTCTGATGAACCAACATAAGATACCAAAATCAATTTGATGAGACTCAATAATGAACAACAAGTTTTCTTTACCCAAGAGGATCAAGAAGCTCACATTCTTAAACAATTCCAAACTCAGTCAGGTGAATCATTTGACTTTAGGGAGGGATATGATAAAGCCATTTATGAAGTCCACAAACAATATAACCTAAGGAGCAGAAGAAGAGATATCCTTGAAACTAATAAACAGCAAGCTACAAAGAAGCCTAACAAAGGTAAGACCAATACTAACCCTGTACATATTCTTTCTAGAACAGATCCTAATCCAGCTAACCCAATTATCGAAGATGTATATGATAATCAACCAAATAACAGACAACTTTCCACTTCTATTCCTTCCAAAAGAAATTTGAAAGAACCTCCAGAAGTTGATTTGGAAGCAACTTCATCCCATAACCCCACTCCTGAGCAGGAGAGAAACACAAAGAATACAGAAGAAAAAGAGAATCCAACTGTCCAACATACAAGAACTCAAACTGAAAAACCTTTTAATCTAGAGACTGAAGTAGGCAAATTAAAAAAAGATGTTCCATTGTTTGAATTGGCTAAACATGATGTCTATTGAAACCAAAGTGATAGATCACTCAAAATTTCTGTCAATAAAGATTAAATAAATGTTTTTGGCGACCAACCTAAATTGATCTTTGGCCCTGAAGTGAATGGGAAACCAGTAGATGGAAGAATCCCTCCTTTCTATGTAAGTTTGAACATACATGATAAAATACTTCATAATGCCATGTTTGATTCTGGTGCATCTCATAACTTAATGCCTAAATCTGTAATGGAGAAATTAGACCTAGACATCACCAGGCCGTATAAGGACCTCTTTTCTTTCGATTCAAGTCAGGTCAGATGTTTAGGATTAATCAAAGACTTGTGTGTATCACTAGTTCAATATCCTGCCAAAACAATCTTAATTGACATAGTAGTAGGTGATATTCCACCAAAGTATGGCATGTTATTGTCCAAGTCTTGGGGTGCAAAGCTTCAAGGATCTCTACAATTGGACATGTCTTATGCTACTATTTCAATTTTCGGTCAACCCAAGAAACTATACAGAGAAACCTTAATGAAATACGTTGTAAGTAGTCAGGAGAAACCCCAAAATTTCCTTATCTACTCAGTACACTTTGATATGGATTCTTTCGTTCTTTACAATGTTGAAAGTGATTCCTCAAATGAATTGGAAGTTTTAGCAATAGAACCAAAAGAAATTACAAATGAAAAATCTAGAGTTCAAATACAAGAAATGTTTGAGAACAATGAAACATCAGACACCCAAGAGAAATCGGAAGAAACTAAAAAACCAGATCTCCTTATTGAACAAATTCCTGAGACTACTGACACTAATGATGAACATGAAATTCTTTGGCACTTAGAATTTGATGGTTCAGTTAACAAATTAGGAGTAGGAGCAGGAGTTTGGGTGCACAATCTTTAAAACGATCATGCTAAAGGCCATGCCTACAGATTAAACTTTAGATGCACCAACAATATGGCAGAATACAAAGCTCGATTGCTAGGTCTTAAATTGATTAAGAGATTAGGAGCAATTAGGGTATCTATCTTAGGATATTTTAAGTTAATAGTTCAACAGATTAAAGGACAGTATTCAACAAATGATCCCAGATTGAAATATTATAGAGATATAGTGATAGAGATTCTCAATACATTTTTGGAAACCAAGCTTGCCAGAATCCCAAGAAAACATAATTTGCAAGCTCATAGTCTGGCAATGTTTGCCAACACCTACAAATTACCATTCAAACCTAATCATCAGTTCACAGCAGAGATTAGACATAGGCCATTGATACCTGAAAATTTGAAGAACTAGCAAGTGTTTGATAGTGATAAGCAAATTAACAATTTCTTAACCTTAGATGAATAATTTTTTAACATTAACATAGATGTAGATACAGTTAGTGAGTTTGATCAAACAAATAAGATAGAAAAAGACATTTCAATAGAAAGTGCAACTCGAATACTTTACCTAACAAAATTTACCAACAAAGAAATGCAGGATCTTAAAGAAATGGATATTGATGAAATTATTGAAGGAGAATCTGAAGTAACCAATTTAAAAGACAATAATTTGCCTCAGGGATTAACTCCTTTGGAAGATCTCTTTGATTTCAATGATATTCCAAAGAAACCTAAGATGGAACCCTTAAAAGCAGATATTGAAGACTATAATTTGGGAACTAAGGAAGATCCTAAAATGGTAAAGTTATCTAAATCCTTGCCCCCTGACCAAAAACTCAAATATATTGAACTAATCAGAGAATTCTAGGATGTCTTTTCCTGGAGTTATGAAGACCTGAAATCTTATGACACCTCCATAATTTAGCATACAATACTCTGAAGGAAAATAAAAAACCATTCAAGCAAAATCTTAGAAGAATTAACCCTGTACTGCTTCCCTTAATTGAAAAAGAAATCAAACAAATGTATGAAGCAGGGATAATTGCTCCTATTAGGTTTTCAGAGTGGGTGTCTAACTTAGTACCTACTAGGAAGAAAACTGGAGAAATTAGATTATGTGTTGATTTAAGGAATGTTAATAAGGTTTCTCTGAAGGACAATTACCCTTTACCCAATATGGATCACATTTTACAGAGGGTGGTAGGTGCTTCTAGGATTTCACTCTTGGATGGGTTCTCAGGCTACAACCAGATTCTGGTTCATCCTGATGACCAGCACAAGACTACTTTTACAACACCATGGGGCACATTCAAATATGTAAAAATGCCATTTGGACTTAAAAATGTAGGGGCGACCTTCCAAAGAGCAATGGACATAGAATTTGCAAAATAAATTCATGATTTTCTGGTTATTTATCTACATGACCTGACTGTTTATTCTAAATCAGATCAACAACATTTGGATCATCAGAAACAAATATTCTTGAAATGTAGAAAATATGGTATTTCTTTAAATCTTAAGAAGTCCTTATTTGGTCTAGAGGAAGGAAAACTTTTAGGCCATATTATCTCCAAAGAGGGCATTAGAATTGATCCTGCTAGAATAGAAGCTATTCTGCAAATGCCCCACCCTAGAAATTTCAAATAACTTCAAGCTTTCCTAGGAAAGATTAACTTTTTGAGAAGATTTATATCTAATTTAGCTGAATTAATTAGATTTCTTAATAATATGTTGAAAATGGATTTAAGTATTAAATGGACAGTTGAAGGCAAACAAGCCTTTGAAGAAATTAAAATGGATTTGACCAGAACACCAGTCCTTACAAGTCCAAAGTTTGATAGAGACTTCATAATATTTTCATTTGCATCAGAACACACCATAGTAGTTGTTTTACTACAAAAGGATGATCAAGGATGTGAAAAACATATAGCCTTTTTTACTAAAGCACTTAGGGATGCACCACTAAAATACAAAATCATGGAAAAAGAAGCTTTTGCACTTGTAAAATCCATTAAAGACTTTAGAGTCTACATATTGTACTCCCATGTAATAGCCTATGTACCAGATGCTGTTGTCAAAGACATCCTAACTTAGGATGGAATTGAGGGCAAACGAGGTAAATGGATTGCTACTATATTGGAGTATGATATTGAAATAAAACCTACAAAGCTTATAAAATGACAGGGATTGTCCAAACTCATGACTGAAACAAATTGTTAAGCCCTAGACATTAATGAACTGGATAATGAACAGGAGATGGCGACTCCACAAATCAGCCAGGCCTTCTTAGATTCACCTTGGTATGCTGATATAACTTATGTATTATTAAACCTGCAGGCTCCTCCAGGGTTATCCAGAACAAAGAAAAGGTTTTTAAAGATGAAAGCTTCAAAGTTTTGTATTTTAGATAATGCTATTTTTTGGAAAATCCATGAAGGTATTCTATTGAATTTTTTATTAAAAGAAGAAGCTGACAAGGTTCTCAAAGAATTTCATGTAGGAGACTGTGGTGGACACCTTTACTGGAAAGAAACTGTAGACAAGATCCTAAGGGTTGGATTTTATTGGCCAACCTTGTTCACTGATGTAAAGAAATTTGTCACTGATTGCCATAAATGTCAAATTTCCAAAGGCAAGAGAAAACTATTACCTTTACCCCTAAGACCAATTTCCATTGAAAACCCTTTCAACAATGGGGCCTGAATTTCATTGGAGAAATCCATCCTCCCTCTTCTGGCCAACACAAATGGATTCTCACTGCCACAGATTATTTCACCAAATGGATAGAAGCCATTCCTTCTAGACAAGCCAATGACACAGTGATTATAGGATTCTTAGAAACCAACATATTGTCTAGATTTGGCTATCTCGAGAAGGTAATAACTGATAATGTTGCTGCCTTCAAATCCAAGAAAATAATAAGTACCATATCACTTTAGGCCATTCCACAGCCTATTACCCTCAAGGTAATGGTCTTGCTGAGTCTTCTAACAAAAGCCTAATTAATATTATTAAGAAATTATTGGAAGAGAACAAGAAAAATTGGCACAAGAAACTTACTAATGCACTATGGGCAGGCAGAATTACCACCAAGAAATCTATTGGCACTAGTCCTTATGAATTAGTCTATGGTATGGAAGCTGTATTTCCATCATCTTTAGGAGTTCCTGTAATGAAATTACTTCAAGAAGCTCAAGTGGAACCCAATGATATTCAAAGGAGGATAAACCAGACCATCCATCTGTAGCAGACCAGAGAGGAAGTATATCAGAGATCCCAAGTGTTACAAGAGAAACTTAAGAAAATATTTGATAAAAGAACCAAGGCAGAAGACTTCTATCTTGGAGACAAAGTTTTAAGATGGGATTCCAGGAGAGAGGATAAGGGAAAACATGGGAATTTTGACTTCCTATGGAAAGGACCTTTTATTATCCATGCTTTACAAGAGAACAATACTTACTATCTCAAAAACTTAGATGGAACAGAAACAGAAGAAGGGCTAGTTAATGGTCAAATGCTGAAACATTACTATGGTTCTACATTTTAATGTATTCTGATTTTAACATGTACATACTATATCCTTGGTAATGTCACAGTTTGGATTGGATAGTAACTTGATGGAGTTGAAGCCTAGAGAGAGGGCCCTAAGCTTCAAAAGTGTTATTGTCATACATACAATAAAGCAACAGGCAGAAGAAGATTTCAAAGCACAGTCAAAGTCATTCAGAGGCCATCTGACCTACTGTTCTTGACTTTTCACCAGGAAAAGCCATCCCCAAGTGGAGCCAGTGTTATGCTCCTATACCAATAGGTGTCATATTTCATGATTGACTTAATGAGCTATGTAATATGTTCATGTCTTTACTCGTTGCAAAGGTTTTCCATATTTAAAACATCAAAAAAGAAATTAAAAAAATGTAAAGAGAGTATACCCTAAAAGAAAAATCAAAGGGTGAAAAGAAATAAAATGGTCAAAAAAGTGAAGAAAAATGAACCCCACCAAAAGAAAGACCAAGGAAAGTGTGCAAGTCTAAATGCCACTACTTTTTACTCTTATGTAATAATCAAATTGTGTGCAACTTGTAACTTATGCCACAATTGATGAATAGTCAAACAACTTAAGCTTGGCTAGTTCATATTTGAATTTCATGTTTTAGAAGTAGAGAATAAAATTGGACCAAATTGTTTAATCTTGGCAGATAAGTAGATAGGTAGAGTGAATAAAAGGAGCTCAATAGTTTAATCTGAGCCCTTGGATGTAATAAGGTTAGACTTAGATAGATTTCTATATGTAAAAGAAAAAGTGTGATAAGGGTTTGCCAGTCCAAATGCACCCTAATAAAGAAGAAAAAATGACAGGCTAAAGTAGGTAGGGTAGGTAGATGGTGTTGCAGAATTACTTGTGATGGATAATGTCTCTAAATGCATTAAGTTTCACTTTTATCACAAGTGCAAGGCAAACATTGTTGGGTTGTGTTATATTCTTTCCACGACTAACCCACGTAGTGAACCGGGGGGTTAGAGGGGGGGCGGAGCCTCCCCTTCGTTGCGTCGATTGGGCAGTGGGGGGGTCACAGGGGGGGCGGTAGCCCTCCTGTTCTGGGGGTTTGAGGGGAGCGGGTAGGCCCCCTCTACGGGGTCCGGGGTAGCGCCTCGTGAATTTTTTTTTTGTATCCTATATTAGGTTGGGCGAACCTACCTATGGTTTTCGGTCCATGGTTTTGGACACGATGGTTTTCGGTTCATGGTATTGGATGCTTTGGCATGTATAAATATGTATTGTAACATTGAAAGGAATATAACGAAAAATCAAGCTGGTAGTCCCGGTTTTGGGATCCAGGGGAAAATCTCTGTGTATATGTGTTTTATGTGCTATGCTCTCACATTGTTTATTTTTCTGTGATTTAGAATTCTTATGCAGGTAATTTCTGTATGGGGTTAAAACCTACATTTGGTATCAGAGCTATTTTGGCTTCAAGGGGATGCCTTTGTTGCTGAGGGGTTTCGCTCGGGCCTGTGGTAGATCCTGTTCAGTGGGAGATCTGCAAGATCGATTCTGGTGGTGAAAGAAGAGGACGAGTAGGCGAAAGATAGAGATCGAGAAGTTCAATGGTCAGAGTTTTGAGTTGTGGAAACTCAAGATGAAGGATGTGTTGGTGGATAAAGATTAGTGGATCACGGTAGATCCAGGTACTAAACCAATGGGAGTGACCGATGAAGAATGGATGAAGTTGGATCAGAAGGCAAAAAGCACAATACGATTGTGTGTCTCAGATTCAATATTGCTGAATGTATCAGGGGAAGCTACGGCGAAGGATTTGTGGGACAAGTTAGGGACTTTGTACCAATATAAGTCTCTAGTGAATAAACGGTTCCTGCGGAAAAAGTTGTATAACCTGAGGATGAAAGATGGAGACTCGGTGACAGAGCATCTGAATGCATTTAATACTGTGGTAAGTCATTTAGTGTTTGTTGATATTAAAATTTCAGATGAAGATAAGTGCATCAGTTTGTTGTGTTCTCTACCAGATTCGTGGGATAGTCTGGTTATTGCAATAGGTAGCAATGCAACTGCTTTGCAGTTTGATGAAATAGTCTCAGCCTTGTTGACGGAGGAGATGAGACGGAAAAATATGGAGAGCCAGAATGGTGATGCCTTGTCTGTACGAGGATGGTCCCAGAATAGAAACAAAAATAAGTCATTGAGTGGGAGATCTAAATCTAGAGGGAGATCTAAATCTCCAGGAAAACCTGTAAAGGTGGTATGCTGGAAATGTGGAAAGGAAGGGCACTTCAAAAGGTACTGTAAATCTAAATGTTATAGACATTTTTGGGCACTGCAACCCCAATCATAAATGTCCATAAACCAAGGGCTCTTAAGTCCCTAAAAGTGTTGTTCCAACCCCTAAAATAACAAGTTCATCTGATTACATCATCTCCCAGAAGTTCTCCATGAAAAACTACTCAGAACCGGTCAAAACTGGACCATCTCACCTGCTCCATGGTTAAAGTGCGCTGCATCCCACCTAAATGCACACAGGAGGTGTGATGCATACTGAAAAGCCCTTCTATGGGGTGCGATGGGCGAGAGTAGACAAATGGCAGAGTCAATTTGCGAGGTGGAAGATCATGGAATCTTCCAGAAACTTCTCCTGTGACACTTGCCTCTCTACATTTGCCCAAGGATGAGTAAGAGATCATCAATCTCCAAGTGGAATCAAGAACTATCAGAGAGAGGACACTAATAAAATCTCAAAAGCTGACTCACCCCCCTTGCAAACATCTATATATGGATCCCTCATCCAAGAGATCCAAAGGCTGGAATTTTGTATCTTGTAAGGAAGTGCTACTGGTTTCTTGGTGCAACATCATAGTGTTGGGTGATCTAAGCTTTTCATGAGGTGAAGAAGGGCTTTCTTGCTGAGAGGATGACGTTGGGTCAGAACAATTGGTTGTAATCCTATTTGCTATTATTGATTATTAATAAAGCTATTCAAGTTTTCCTCCACATTTTTGTATGATTGATGATATATGCATTTGTGTGGTCAATATATATCTAGTCCTATATTGTTTATGATAGTAGATCTCTGTTCTTGGATAGTATTATGCTGCTTTGATTCCACAGGTGCTCTTTGAAGCTGGGTAGACGAGGAAGCGAGTGGCAAAGATCTATCAGAAGGGAGAGGAATCAAGCAAGGAACCAAGCGCAAGACAGAGGTTGGTCTCCTTTATTCCCCTCTTATCTACTTCTCATAAAGGAAAATGAAAGTGGTTTTAGTTTATTTGTTTCTAAGGTAGCTACCAGCCTTAGTGGGACTAGCAGCTCTACATCGAAACTAGTTTTCCCGATAACAAAATGGCGACTCCGTTGGGAAGCGAATAGATTGTTTGTTTGTCTATATTTTTTTGCTTTATAAACTTACAGACAGAGCCTGAAGTCAAGCCAGCTAGCCTTCGAACTGCATTTACTATGCAAGTGCAAAGTAGATCAATGCTGCTTTAGTATATCTCTGGGTTTTGTTTATGAACTGAACAATCGATTTACAAACTCTCTAATTTCCCTTGTGGTGGCTCTAGTAACCTCTTTAGATCTACCCTTGTGATTTATTTACTGATTACCACTTTCTCGGCCTAAATCGCTGAACTGTGTTGCAAACTGTGATAAAGAATTGGATCAAAAGTCTCGCACTATACCATCACACCCTCTCTTCAAGGATATCAGTATGCATCGCACTTCCCTTGTGCTATAGGTGGGATGCATACCGGAATCCCTGTGTAACAGGTGCGTTGATTAGAAAGGGCTAATTTTGCCTCAAGACTTTGGTTTTTTCACTCTTTTCAGCTCTATTCAGGAGTTTTGCTGTCTGTAGTCAGTATACCTCTATTGGAAACCCCCTTCCTTGCCATTATTCCGCCTCCATTGTGCAAAGAACTGTAAATGTTTTTATGTATTGTGATCTATTTTCAGTTCTCTTTTACAAAGAAGTAGCATAATTGAACTGTCGTTTATTGGTCTGGAAGTTTTGCAAGTGTCGTTTTCAATCATAGAAGAGAATCTGATTGTTCTTGATAGTCAATTACACTATTACTCTTGTATTTGATTTGAATTAGTACTTTTTCAAGTGTCGAAAGCAAGTTTTTGATTCCAAATCGCAAAGTGTCATTGTTGTCTTCATTTTGTCTTGAAAAGAAACTTGTTAGTAATGTCGCTTTGAAAAATAATTCAGATTTGTGCTTAGCTTTCTTTTTATCATTCACACATTAATAAGGCTGAAAACAAATACATGCATGTGAATTTGCATTTAGACTATTTGTTGGTTTGATTTAGGACAATACATATAGTGTGTGCTCTCTGCTCTATGTTGGTCTCTCTTTCCTTAGTAGCTAGGATTTTCATTGCAAAAAGAAGATTAAACGATTGTTTATCATCTTAGATTTCATTTTAGGAATTGTATATCTACATCACGCGGTGAACCTGAAAACCAAATTTCTTAAGCAAGATCAACTGTAAAATAAATTTAATGAATCTAAAAATTATTTGGAACCTAATGCACAACATTTAGAAGTCTAGGCTAGAGACATATTCCGGCATCGTGAAGCCTGGTAACTGTTGTTTTCATTGCTGGTTGGGTGATTCCTCCACTTTGAGACGATAAGTGCCAGTACGGACTTGTGCTCCCACGTACCGTCGAGTATATATTGGGAGACCACAATAGGCTTTATCCTTTATCCATAGGAAGCCGTGTCTGCCGCCCTATTGATCGAAATGCACTGAACACAGCATTCGGGAAGATTGACTGCCGTACCGTAAAAAGTATTCTGCAGTTTTGCGATTGGTTTGGCAATCCCTCTATCTAGATTTCCAGAGTAGTCTCTTTCATTCCTTTTCAGACTCCTTAAAGGAAAAGTTCCATTTGAGCACCTGTCACTTCAAGCTCATTAAAAATCGAAGGTGACTAGAGTCATCTTTTGTTTTTTCTCGACTCTTAAAAATTGAAAAAACAAGTTGTGTCAAAGCGTCTAAAATTAATTTAATTCAGAAACATATTTCCCCTTTATTTTTAGTTGGTCGAGTAATCTGCAATTGTGGAAGAAAGTCAATTGAAACCCCATCGTTCGCGGAGGCTTACGAGTCAACCGTCTTTGTCTCCAGAATCAAAACTACTACGGACGAAGTGAACTCGTTTGATCGGTTCCAAATCCCCTGGTAAAGTTAGAACAAGTGTTCCGACACCATCGGAGACTCCGATTACTCCAAACATTTCTAGTATCCCTGCCTTTACAGAAGAAGTTCCGCAACCACCAAAGGACAGTAGATCTGATCCTAGTGTGAATGTAAACACTTGTATTACTAAACCAGCTCCGTCCACAACTGATTTGGAAGGTGTTATTCCCCAAACATCTGTCGCTGCAGATTCTGTACCTTCTTCGGCACCAGAAATATTTTACGGACCTGACGCTCTACCTCTTCCACCTGATCTGATTGCTATAGAAGAGATTGTGGAGGATCCTCCATCTAGTACTCCATCGCAATTTGGAGTCGGGATCACCCTATATCCTTCTTCATCAGAAATTAGTCTACCATTATCAGAAGCTCCTGTAGAATCGCTAGGAAATCTTTTGGATAGACTAGATATGTCTGAACAACCGTCGACATCCAAGACTGTGTCATCTAGCGTAGCAGTAGCAGAACCTCCTGCTGCTTCTCCAACAATGTTCGCTGGTATACCATCTATCCCGGCAAGTTATCAACAACAAGCCGGAGTCCAATTAGGGACTGTTTCGACGACACGGTCAGTTCCTATTTCTTCATCTGGATTATCATCTGGTATTTCTTATGTTGAAACTCAACAAATTGATCCAATGTGTCTTCAAAGGCCAATCTACCCTTTAAGTACTGGATTGCCGCCATATGGGGGACAGTATGCCTTTTCATTGTTCCCTCCCGGAGAACAACCATATGGGAGTTTACAACAAAGTTCAGGTCAAACTGGAATTACATCCGACGGTTGGGTACCAATACTGCCTCAGCAACCAAGGGTTGTATATTCAATGCAACCAGTCCACCCTGTGTCGAATATTCCCACTATACCTGCTATGGTGACTGCATCACAAGTACAAGCGCTACCTATTGTATGTCAACCCAAAGTTTCTCAGGTTGCAATACAATAGCCTCTCGTCTCAGCGATTCAATCACAACCTCAGGTTAGTGCCTCCGTATCTAGAGTGACTCAGGCTCAAACAAGTACTATGACTCCTCATCTTGGTCAGTCATCCAGTATTGGACAACAGAAAATGGTCCAACAACCATGGCTGGTTCAATCTCAACAACCGCAATTCCAGCAATCATATCAAGGACCTGAGCAATAAGTCTTTGTAAGTAATGGGCAACCGCATTTCCAAAGCGGTTATCAACAACCATACTATAATGGTTATGCCCATCAACCTTATCAAAGTTACCAAGATCAAATACATTATGCTGGTTTGCAAAGACCCACTGCTTAGGCGATTCCATCTTATCCTGGGTACGCTTCGCCTAACCTGAATCAACAATTACCCTTTGTAGCAACTCTAGAATTACCAGATCTAAACCGGCTGACAAATGATCCAATTGCTTATGCCCCTTGGTGGCCGACGATTCCGCATAAACTTTCGTCAGATATTCCTAAATTTAATGGAAATCCAGGTGAAGACCCGTCGAGTCATGTGATGACCTTTCATCTGTGGTGTTCATCTAACACTCTGAATGATGATTCAATTAGGCTTCACCTTTTTCAGCGAACGTTAACCAGTCCGGCAGCAAAATGGTATATCGAATTGTCCAGAGCTTCATTCGATAACTTCAGCACCCTAGCCACAACCTTTTTAACCCTTTTTCAGTTACCAATAAGGTACGAAACAGGAACAGAGCTTCTTACCAATTTCAAACAGACAACAACCATTCACATATCTGATCATATTCATGAGTGGCGACGTCGTCGCATAATGGTAAAAACATATGTTCCTGACCAGTTGCTAGATGAATGGTTTATTAAGTCATTATTACCTTCTATCACAGAATATGTGGCAAAGGGAGGAGTCGTCACTGAATATCAAGTTATCGCTCGTGCACAATATCTAGACTTGATCTATACTCAGTCTGGCATGCTCTACGATAAAATACCTAATGCTCCTAGACTGGAATTTTTCGTTCCTCCCCCTCCTAAATCAAACAAAGACTCTCATGCTGGCGATGGCGTGATAGGTATGACAAGCATGAAATCGAAAAAGGCTACATCTAAGAAAGCCCGTAAGATTTCTGATCAAAATGAAAATGAAGAACTTCTCGCCTTGGAGGTAAATGCCATGTCGACCGACAAGGGCAAACAACTGAAGCAACCAGGGGGAAAGAAGAAAAAGAAAGGGAAGAAGAAGAAATAGGAGGATTCGTCTCCTGAAAAATCTTCTGTAAACCCTTATAGAAATAGGAAACCAAATCATCCATGCTTTATATGCGATGAGGATCAGTGGACATCAGATTGTCCATATAAAGTTGAGCTTAGAAAATTCTTCAAGAATACAAAAACCTCGGTAGTATTAACTGATCCGTTTCCAAATCCAGGAACAAATATGGTTCCTAGTGACAAGGCTTCCCGATCCCAAGTACTTATTTTGTCCATTTCGAAGCACCAAATGATGCTTTGATATCGACAAGGAATAAAGATTATGGGAATCCACAACTGTCGAACAACAAGGCTACTGATCAACTGAGTAGTTCGAAAACAACTTCAATTGAAGTTGTGCCACCCATCATTCCTGAGCTAACGATAAAGCAGCCAAAGGGAGGAGTACACAAATCGACATTTAATCCTCGTGCCAGAGCAGCACAGCATTATAATATAGCAGGGGACTTGGCCCAATCGCCGTCCGCTATGTCGACACTTGAGGTACTGCAAAATTGCCCCTCCCAAAAGCAAGCTTTATTATCAGCAATAAGTGGGATTGACCTAATGGATTCCAATCTTGTGGCCTTTGATCATAGAGGATATGACCCTTAGTTACTAGCTCAACTAGCTTTCCTTATTCAGGTGAAAGCCCTCAACAAAACTATTCATCGAACAATTATTGATGACGGGGCATCTACATGTATTATGTCGATGAGTTGCTGGAAAAATTTAGGCTCACCACCCTTGTCGAGATCGTCAACGACGTTAAAAGCATTTGATGGACGATCATACACTCCATACGATATTTTAAGTAACTTGCGAGTTGAACTGGGGGGCAAAACAGTAGAAATTGATGTTGAGGTTTTTGATGGAAACCTCGATAACAACATCCTACTAGGAAGGCCCTGGATTTATGCTATGGCTGCAGTTGTGTCGACATATTTCAGAAAGATTGCATTTCCCTTTCAAGGAGGAATTACAATCGTCGACCAACAAACATTTCTCCCCAACAATTCACAAGTTACGAGAATCATTCCAATGATCCATGGAAGCAATCATTCACTTCAAAATATTGGAGTAGGCCTCCTAAAAGACCCTGCCTTAATGGGTACTTTTGCCATACCGCTTTCGAGTAATCTGGTGGAAGTGGCTAGAGTGGAAACCTGCAATATGAAATCTTCTATATCTAATGGATTCAGAAGATTCCTAAACATTTTGACAGCATGGGTCATTGCCATTTTAGAAATATTGTAGCAATCAATTTTCTTGGCCTGGGGGACAAACCCAAATCAACGCTCATCAAGTGTTTGGATAGATAGGTCTAAGGAATATGGTACCTCTTCAGATCCTTGGTCACATGTACATTTTACAGACAAAGGAATCATTCAGTCAATGATGATAGGAGAGGCACCATGGGAAGATTACCACCATCGCTCCCATCCTCTGGATTACCACGAAGATTATTCCAACAACCTTAATCCTCCTTCAGTTTTTGATTTTCTATCAAATACTATAAATATGATGGATTTCGAGGATGGTTCTTATCTCGCGTCGACCTCGTTAAAAAATGAAACAAGGAGTCATGAGGATAGTTCTTTTACTGTGTCAACCTCGTTAAAAAATGAAATGACTCCCTTTCCAAATCAAGTCTTTGATTACGATCTCGTAAAATCAAAGTCAAGTCTTTCGAAGATCTCGAAGGTAAACCTTCATTCCAACCACCGAGATGAATGCAATGAAGCTTGGGGGGCATGCACCTTGATATGCGTTATTATGCTGGGGGCATGCAAACTTATCACGAGCAGTGTTACCCCAGGGTTAAAGCTTGTTAAAAAATAAACCTGCCTTAAGCAGTTTTTATGTGGAGTTCAAGCTCGTTAAAAAATAAACATAAGCAATGAGAAAATGTTCCCCCAGAGTTTAAGCTTATTAAAAAATGAACCAATTTCCGGTAAATAACCATCGTGAATGCATTATCATTAGCCTTTGAAGCCTTGGTCATGTTCTCATCATCACCTCCACTCTGTATTGGCCGATCATTCACCTCCATTTGATTGTTTACCGTTTTTGAGGAACAACTCCGAAGAGTGATCCTATTAGCCATCCTTGTGACACTGGCATGATTGGAAAATTCCAAACCTTACCTGGAATTAGCTACTACCCAAATTTATCACTCGTTCCTCGAAAAAAGAGTCTCCTTTAAGCTTTTTTCATCTGACTCGTAAAATATGAAAAGATTTCGTTAAAGTGATCGAAAGTGCTATCCCTCCTTTAGATTTTAATCTTTTTGGACCTGAGGGATTATTACACAAAAATATCGAGCGCTTGTTTTGTTCGGCTCATTAAAATTACCGAAAATTATTCCCTTTTGTATTATTTTATACTTTTTCGGACTCAAGGGATTATATGACCAAAAACGATTATTGGAGTTTTCTTTACGTCCCTTTTCAGACTCTCTAAAATTGAAAAGGACTGAGTTATCTTTGTCGTTAAACTCGTTAAAACCGAATAGCAACAAACTTGTCCATACAGACAAGAACGAGTTTCACTGTCACTAGGCTCGTTAAAACATAGCAATGGGTTTGCCCGAAGGGAAAATTATAGAACAGGCATATGTTATCCTCCTCAAGCTTGAAAAAAATAAAGAGGTACTGGTTAGCAATGACTGGGGAAAAATTGGGAAGAAAACTTGAAGAAACTTTGTTGGTAGCAAGTCGCTCTCGAACATGACACTTTCACTCCACATCGAGTCAGGTTGGGTTGTTCCATTCAGTGGTCATATCACCATTGGTCCATCGCACCATCCATATTTGGGGTTAACGCTACCAATCCATCATGTCAGTGTCACCAATATGTTCAAGAGAAGTCGCTCAGAGAATTCACCTGTGTCTCATCCACTGCAATACATTTACGCTCCATTCTTTCATGACCGCCACCCTAAACCTTATGTCATCAGATCGTTTTCACCTCCATTAAAATCATTTGCTCCGTTCCGTGTCATTGATGTGGGATTCACTAAGGCCCTCCTATGATGGATCACTTCTTGTCAACATCAGCTCATTATCCAAGAAGTCGATCTAGGAACAACCATTTCAGTACTTTGAAAGCTTGCATGCCTCAATGGCAAGCTTCTCACTTCCGGCGACAGGTTTACATCAATGGCCTTCGATCGAAAGATTTTGCATGGTGTTCGACGCCAAGTCCCTTATTCACACCACGTAATTGTACTGTTGTACCTTGAGGGTCATCATCATTATCGGTGATTCCTCTCATGCCTGTTAACAGCTTACATCATTGGCTGGTAATCAGGCGATGTCTTTCCATGTTTGACTCCAGAACATCTCTCACATGGATCGACTTGTACTTTGAGTGAAGATCGAACGAGATTGAAGACCTCAGATCTAGTTTCATCCATCCAGGCTACGATATATATTCAAGAAAATAAAGACATCAAATGTACATCTACACAGATAATCATCCAACCTAAGGGATGATGGCTCTACCAGAATCATCAATCTGCACACAGATGATTGTCTGTCTTATGTACATGAAAATGAATTTATAAAGATAAGCATGGGAATTCCCGCCTCAGCTAGATCATGAAAATATTATGAAGATAATTTTTTGTATTGTATCTTATTACAGGTCGCCTTCCAGCTCGAAAAACTTCGGATCCTCATGATAAAGAATTTCACCCGACATCAAAAGATTAACGACCTCATGCTTTAGGGGGCAACTGTTATAGACATTTTTGGGCACTGCAACCCCAATCATAAATTTCCATAAACCAAGGGATCTTAAGTCCCTAAAAGTGTTGTTCCAACCCCTAAAAGAATAAGGTCAGCTGATTACATCATCTCCCAGAAGTTCTCCATGAAAAACTACTCAGAACTGGTCAAAATTGGACCATCTCACCTGCTCCATGGTCAAAGTGTGCTGCATCCCACCTAAATGCACACGGGAGGTGCGATGCATACTGAAAATCCCTTCTATGGGGTGTGATGGGCGAGAGTGGACAAATGGCAGAGTCAATTTGCGAGGTGGAAGATTATGGAATCTTCCAGAAACTTCTCCTGTGACACTTGCCTCTCTGCATTCGCCCAAGGATGAGTAAGATATCATCAATCTCCAAGTGGAATCAAGAACTATCAGAGAGAGGACACTAATCAAATCTCAGAAGCTGACTCACCCCCCTTGCAAACATCTATATATGGATCCCTCATCCCAGAGATCCAGAGGCTGCAATTTTGTATCTTGTAAGGAAGTGCTGCTGGTTTCTTGGTGCAACATCATAGTGTTGGGTGATCTAAGCTTTTCATGAGGTGAAGAAGGGCTTTATTGCTGAGAGGATGACGCTGGGTCAGAACAATTGGTTGTAATCCTCTTTGCTATTCTTGATTATTAATAAAGCTATTCAAGTTTTCCTCCACATTTTTGTATGATTGATGATATATGCATTTGTGTGGTCAATAGATATCTGGTCCTATATTGTTTATGATAGTAGATCTTTGTTCTTGGATAGTATTATGCTGCTTTGATTCCACAGGTGCTCTTTGAAGCTGGGTAGACAAGGAAGCGAGTGACAAAGATCTATCAGAAGGGAGAGGAATCAAGCAAGGAACCAAGCGCAAGACAGAGGTTGGTCTCCTTTATTCCCCTCTTATCTACTTCTCATAAAGGAAAATGAAGGTGCATCCTTTCACTTCACTCCCCATAGAGAGTGGTTCTGTGAGTATGAGAAATACGATGGTGGTGATGTCTTCTTAGGAGATGATAGGAAGGCTAGAATCATTGGTCACGGAAAAGTAGAGTTGAAGTTGCAAGGTGGAAGGGTTAGAACACTTCCGGGTGTTCTGCATATTCCTACATTGGCCAGAAATCTGATTTCTGTAAGCAAGTTGGATGATGCAGGTGTAAAAAAAGTGTTTGAGAAGCATACCTGCAAGATGGTTTGGGGAGCATTGGTATTGATGCGGGGAGTTCAGACTGGAACTCTGTACAAGCTGCAAGGTAGCACTGTTGTTGATGGGTGCAACAGTTCTGTAGTTCCTGAAAGTGGAGCTGAAAATCTAGTGGTCTCTGGAGAGAAGACCATGCTGTGGCATCAAAGGCTTGGACATATTGGAGAGAAGGGCCTTCGAATACTTCATGGCAAAGGTATGGTAGAAGGTATGAGTAATAGCTATCTGGATTTTGATTTCTATGAAAATTGTGTATATGGGAAGCAGAATCTGGTGAGTTTCTCCTCTAGTGCTAAAAGGGCGAAACAGATATTAGAGCTGGTGCACAATGGTGTGTTTGGACCTGTGAAGGTTCCATCACTGGGTAATTCTGTGTACTATGTATAATTTATAGATGACTTCTCAAGGAATACATGGATATATTTCCTTAAGAAGAAATATGAAGTCTTTGACAGGCTTAAAGAATCTAAGGCTCTGGTGGAAAATCAGACAGAGAAGAAGATAAAGGTGCTGAGGGAAGATAATGGTGGAGAGTTTTGCAGTAAGGAATTTGAAGAATTTTGTAAGAAGTGTGGTATAGCACAATAGAAGACTAATCCATATACACCTCAGAAAAATGGAGTTGTAGAGAGAATGAACAAGACGTTGATGGAAAGGGCAAGAAGCATGCTCAGTGGTGCCAGGTTAGGACAAGAATTGTGGGCAGAAGCGGTGGATACTGCATGTTACCTGGTCAACAGGTCACCTTCATCAGTGTTGGAGGATAAGACTCCACAAGAAGTATGGACTGGTATGAAACCCTCTCTTTCACATCTAAGGGTATTTGAATGTGATGCATATATACATGTTCCAAAGGAGAAACGAACCAAGTTGGATAGTAAATCTGAAAAGTGCATCTTTATTGGGTATAAGGATGGTTTAAAGGGTTATAAGCTTTGGAACCTAGTAATAAGGAAGGTTGTGTACAACCAAGAGGTGGTGTTTACGGAGGTAAAAGATGTTATTAAACATGAAGTCCAACCAAAGGAAACTGAGAAGATAGAGTTTGAGCTAAAGGAGGAAGAATCAGACTCTGCAATAGAGGAGGAATCAGAAGATGAAGAGCCACAAACTACGATTGTGAGAAGATCAGTCCAAGAAATAAGGCAGCTAGAAAGGTATAGTCCTTCTCCTTTCTATTCAAATTTTTCTTTGTCTATTACTGATGATGATCCTAGAACTGTGAAGGAAGCAGTACATTCAGAGGATGGAAAACTCTGGAAAGAGGCCATGGTTGATCAAATGGCATCTTTGCACAAAAATGAGGCTTGGGATCTGGTGGAGTTGCCGGCTGGAAGGAAACCCATTGGTAGCAAATGGGTGTTCAAAAAGAAAACAAATGCAGAAGGGAAGGTGGAGAAATACAAATCTCGGTTGGTAGAAAAAGGTTATTCCCAGGTGCCGGGAATTGATTTTGGTGATATTTTTTCTCCTGTTGCCAAGGTAACTTCTATTAGGTTACTTTTATCTATTGTTGCTGCTTTTGATTTTGAGGTAGAACAGATGGATGTGAAGACAACATTTCTTCACAGGGATTTGGAAGAGGAAATCTACATGAAGCAACCTGAATGCTTTGCAGTGAAGGGTAAGAAAGAAATTGTATGCAAGTTAAAGAAGTCTCTGTATGGGTTAAAACAGTAACCAAGGATGTGGTATCAGAAATTTGATACATTTATACAGGGACTTGGCTTCACCAGAAGCAAAGCAGATCATTGTGTGTATTTTAAATTAATTGGTGACCGTGTTATTTATCTGGTCTTGTATGTGGATGATATGTTGTTGGTTGGAAATGACAAAGAAATTATCCAGGATATGAAGACCCAATTGTCCTCCAAATTCGACATGAAAGATCTTGGTGTTGCTAACTATATTTTGGGCATGGAAATTAAAAGAGATCAGGAAAAGAGGAAGCTCTGGTGAAACCAAAGGAAGTATGTCGAGACAATACTACAGAGGTTTAATATGTAGGATAGTAAACCAGTGAAGGTTCCTATTCCTGTAGGTGTGAGGTTATCTGCTGAACAGTGTCCCAAGACACAAGAAGAGGAAGAGGACATGTACCGTGTTCCATATGCGAGTGCAGTCGGTAGCCTGATGTATGCAATGGTTTGTACTAGACCAGACATTGCACATGCAGTGAGAGTATTGAGCAGGTTTATGTCAAAATCAGGGAAGGAGCACTGGACAACAGTGAAGCGAGTTTTCAGGTATTTGCGTGGCACTAGTGATTATGGTTTGTGCTACCAAGGAAGACCAGGATTGGACAAAGTGTTGGATATTCGTGGCTTTTTTGATGCAGACTGGGCTGGAGATCTGGATCAGAGAAGATCTACAAGTGGGTATGTGTTTAACCTATCTGGAGGTGCAGTCAGTTGGATGAGTAAGAAACAATTTGTAGTGGCACTATCAACTACAGAGGCAGAATACATGGCAACCACTCATGCAAGCAAGGAAGCAGTTTGGTTGCAGAGATAGTGTTCAAGTATGGGGTTAGTATAGGGAGCTATAAGAATAGACTGTGACAGCCAAAGTGTAATTTTCTTGGCAAAGAACCTTGCTTATCATTCAAAGACAAAGCACATTGATGTTCAGTATCACTTTGTGAGGGATATGATAGAAGACAAAAAGGTGTTGCTGATAAAGGTGGACACTTTGAAGAATACTACAGATACATTGACAAAATCTGTGAGCTCTGAGAAGTTCTCTTGGTGTAGAGAAACAATGGGCATTTCAGGGCTGGAAAAATGACTAAGCTCTCCTATGGCCCCCTGTGGAAAGGAAACAACAAGTGGGAGATTGTTGGGTTGTGTTATATTCTTTCCACGAAATTTTTTTTTGGACCCTATATTATGTTGGGTGAACCTACCTATGGTTTTTGGTCCATGGTTTTGGACGTGATGGTTTTCGGTCCATGGTATTGGATGCTTCGGCATGTATAAATATGTATTGTAACATTGAAAGGAATTTAATGAAAAATTAAGCTGGTAGTCTCGGTTTTGGGATCCAGGGGAAAATCTTTGTGTATATGTGTTTTATGTGTTATGCTTTCACATTGTTTATTTTTCTGTGATTTAGAATTCGTATGCAGGTAATTTCTGTATAGGGTTAAAACCTACAAACATTTCACTTGATGTAGTTCAAGCAGAACAAGGTTAAAAAATTAACTTCCCTTCATATTTTTTGCTAAAGATTTCACTAATTCCCCCTAAAGTATTAAGGTCTTTGAAAGTTAAAGGGGCTCAGAGCATTTCTCTGACTTCTGGAGGGACCGGACCCTTGGCCCAATAATTTAAATGGCCTAAATACTTAAACCATCCATAAATCATTCATTCACTCTCATAAGTCATTTCCTAAGTAAAATCCTATTTTACTTAGGAAAAACGCGCAATATCACATAAAAACCCCTTTTCCACTTTAAGCCTAAGTTTAAATGTATACTCTAATGTTTTTACTTAGTGCTCTTTATCACATTGCTTCATATTAATTTCTGACTTATATTATATAAATCCTTTGCAAAATTAACCCACTCCCTTATTATTTAACTATACAAAAACCCCGAAATGTTAAATATCCCGCCCCTGGTTAAATATAACCATAATCCATATTAAAATAAGGATTAATGAGTTAATCAGTAACCCATTAAGAACCTTGACTTTCTGCTTTATTGCATGGGATTAATTAACCCTTTGGGTTAAATTAATAACCTCCTTAGCCATTCTCAGTCGACCCGATATGATTGATTAATTGTTAAATATATTGGGCCCGCATACATAAAGCCCTGTCGTACCCCACTCCCGTCCACCGTTAGATCTCGTCCTTATCATCCAACGATCGACGATGATATCACATCTCCCCTAGTGACCACATGTTAATGCATGATCACCAAGCGGTTTTCCTCCCGTACCTCTGCCACACGTCGTGCAGTCAATGGGATCGCTACCCCCCGGCCAAAAACCGCCCACCTCCAAAAGTGGTGTGATCCTATCCCACTTACCGCCCTCCATAAAATGAAAAAATGTCATTTCCCTGCATACGTCACCCGCTCGATAATCCAAAAAACCCCCACCAACCTATTTTTGCAAATAAAACCAATGAAATGTCATTTTTGATTTTTTATACGGCAAACTTTGTTCCCATGCAAAGCGACTTCTCGGTCAACCGCTGAAGCTTTTCAATCACTACTTGGTCAGAAAATTTGCAACGACGCTGTAAAGAACCTATTGTACATCGTGCCATTGCACCATTGACTTCCCCAATACAGTGATTTATATATTTCCACCAAAACCCTGCAAGTTTTGGTTTTATATTGAATATTCCATAGAAAGGACCAATTTCACTATACATTCAGTCGTTGTTCACTATATAAGTTCCAAAACTTGTTGTTTTCACTATTTTTCACAAAAACCCTAAGTTCCATTCCTAAATCCACAAGAACCAGTGATGGAGACTCCTATAGCTCTGAATTTTGTACCTATGAATGCCCCTCACAAAGATTTAGATTATCTGCCCCTGGCCGATAAATATTTTCAGATAAAAGACTTATCTGATGATGAAAACCACCTTAAGATATTTTCCAAGGGAGAGACATCTATCTTAATGGCTCTGACATCTTAGGACTATGGGAATCCAACCTTCCCATGTACTTCCTCCCTTCAGTCCATGTTTTCCCAAATATCCTTCATCACTGTTGTGCCAATTATCACCATAACCAAAGAGCAGTCATGTCCCCAAGTCAAACAGTCCTTTTTCCCATAATTTCTCAGTCTATCAATGAAATGCTGCAATTCCACTCCAGTCATGCTCTCACTCCCCTTTCTATGGGATTCTTACTTGAAAGAGCTCCCCAATTGTCTCAATCAGAACTGACTCGCATCTGTCAAATGTTCATGGACCCTAAACATCAGCCTAAATTCCCACCTCCTTATCTGCAGGTTTTCTTTACAGATACATGAAGAATTATTATTGATATGATAGCCTCAATCATGGGATTCAACTTTGGAGAGTATGTTGATGAGATAACCTTGGTATTATTGTCAATTTTTACTCCTGGACAGCCCCCTGCTATTAAATATGATTATGCCTCTTATATTGTCAGCAAAATTCATGACCAATTCCTAAGACTGGACAATGAAGGAGTCTTCAAATACACCACTTTCATCTATCATCTTCTGTTATATTATCAGTCAGATAACTTCCCTTTCCCTATCAAGAAACTTGATACTAGAGGCAATCCAGGGTCAGTCATTTTTTGGAATCCCATTTTCCATAATTCCATTGAGACCCCTTACACCTACAATGAGTTCATTGACCTATTTTTCCATCCAGCAACCACTTTATTGACAGCAGTTTCCCCTCCTAGGATAAATGGTGATATGAAGAAAATGCTCCAGCTTTCCAAGCAGTACAGAATAGGTGACTGGTACCTATATAAGAATCACACAGAAATAAGGATTTATGGATGTGAACTCTACCCTTTTACGCTGCCAAAGTATGTTCCAATGAGACTCTTTGCATTGGAATATTTCAAGCAAATGATAAATGTAGACCTAGTCCATTTTTGTAATTCCAAGAAGAAAGCTCAGCTTAGAATCAAGAACCAGCTAGGCCCTTTTGTCTGCAACACCAGGGAAGCATGGAAAGAAGTAGAAATTTTTTTAGAAGAGCAACTTAAGTTACAAAAGAGTTTTGAGTAGAAGCCATATGATCCTAACAATTTTATATGTGATAGTAGAATGAGGAACAGGTTGTCCCCATATATTCACCATAGAATTCCAGAAATTGAAAAATATGCAAATATGGATGAATGGAGGGAAGGTATCTTAGTAGAGAATGATAGTGAACAGGTCAATTTTGAGAAAGTTATGAGAGATCTTGAGAAAAAACTTGACTTGGATTCTTTTGGGCAGGTATCATTTAAGTGATCTCAAAGGTCAGGAGTTGGTGCCTCCATTGCTGGAACCTCTCAACAACCTTCACAGGAAACAAGTATACCAGCTACAGGATCATCAGAGGGCAAGGAATTAGAGACCAGCTTTCAACGCACTGAACAACCTACAATGTCCAAGCAGCCTAAAACTTCCAGAGAACAGGCTCAAATACAAACTCCTCCCACTCAGATCAATATAGGGGAGCCTCCAGTTCTGCAAACTCCTCTAAATGAGGAAAGAAACAAAAAGAGAGACAGGGAAAAAACTACCCCTGCCAGTGAACCATTAGGACAGCCTGGAACAAAGAGACAAAGATTAAATCCCCTTTCAGAGGAGGAATTTGCAGAAGAAAATACAGATAGTCAAAGGGAAGAAAGAGTGGAAATCCATCAAACTACATCCACTAGGTCTCGAAGGCAGGAGCTAGAAAAGCAGAAAAGCGTAGAGATATCTTCTTCCAAGTCACCAGGGACTGATGCCTCACACATCAAGAAAACATTCACTGAAATAAAAGCCATAAATGATCCATTGATACTGCAGGTGTATAACCAATATTTGAAAATGGCTCCTACAAATCAACAGAGATTGATGTCAGCGTATGACATCAAAGAAGGCAAGATGATAATGAGCTATTTCAAGACCAAGTTGCAACAACCTAGATTAGTAGCAGATTATCTCAGAACAAATTTCGAAGTCATGGAAAAGGATATTCATCCTTTGGGTCAAATTGAGTTGCATAAGCAAATGCGAGAAATGATTTACTCAACCTTGACTGTCAAGGCAATGATGGCCCATAGGTTACAAAATTCTTTGGACAACACTACTGCTCAACTACACTTGGAAAGGCCTCCTCTCAAGCCAAAGATAATAAAATAAAAACCTTAGAAGAAATCATTATTGGATTGGGCCATGATCCCAAAGATGCAAAGGCTACTAAAGCCTTGATTAAAAAGAAATATGAAGATATTGCTGCCCTAAGGAAACAACTAAAACTGCCACCTTCAGGACATCCACAGACTGATGAGGTTATAAAGAAAAAATCTGAAGAAGAGCTGATGGATTTACTCTTAAAACTCAATGAATGACTGAATGATACTAAAGAAGCACTTGAAAAGGCATTGAAGGAAAAGCAAGGAGAGTTGACCTCCCAGCCTCCCAATGTAATACCAGTAGTATCAACAGTGGTCCCATAAACTCTTACAACAACATTGGCACCAAATATTCCAGCAGTCACAACAAAGGCAGTTACAGGTACAGAAAAAATAGGAACAACATGTGTAGCACAGGGCAGTACTGCAAATTTGAGCACAGAAGAGCTAATAAAATCAATGGAAGACCTGAAACTACAAGTTTCAGAACTAAATAAGCTAAAGGGGCAATATGCCAAAATGGAACGAAGCTATGATCTCTCAAAGGTAAATGTTGCAGAAAAAACAAGAGAGATTAAAATGTTAGAAAACAAAGTAAAATCATTGGAGAAAGATCTTACATTTGACAAGCCTCTAATAGAAATCAAGAGAATTCTTTGGGCCAACATCACTCAATCCATAAATGATGTTTGGCCTTCTATCCAAGTGATTTTTGAGCAAATTGATCTTGTGAAGGCAGCCCAAGAAGAAATCCAAAGAACAAAGGCAGAACTAGGAAAAATGCCTGAGGAAGCCAACAGGCTTATACATTTTTTGAATACTAGAAATAAAGAACAGTTGGAAGAGTTAGGCATTAATGACAAGACAGAAACCATTTTGGAAATCAAAAGGGTATTAACCAAGAAAACTTTAATGCAGAATTTAGAAAGAAGATGTCATGACATGTGGGCAGAGATTAATGCTTTTATGGAAAAGTTTGATATTTTGCAGAATAAAGGGCTACCCAGTCCTTTAGTGATTAATGACAGGTTAATGAGGCATAAAGATTATGTGGAGAAATTGAATAATTATGCAGGCAACCAAGCAGGTTCATCAACAAGTGCAGCAGTGATAAAAGCATTGCCTACAGGGAGGGTGCTTTACAACAACCTAGAGAACTTATTTTATGTCAAGCATGAACTAAAACACTTGTTGCCAATTCAACCTACATTTTTCAGGTATACAGAAACAGATGAAACCCTCAGAAAGCTTCAAAAAACCAGAATACCACAGCCAAAATGGTGGGAAGAAATGCTTGAAATTTTGTAATTTATTCTAGGTAAAGGGTAAATTTTGATTTTTACTACAGTCAATGAAGATAAAGAGGATGAAAAGAGATCAACAGATAAAGAGTATCAGATGTACGTAAAGTGTATCAGTAGGAAAGTCAAAATAGAGCAGTCAACACCTAATTACACCAAGGACAACAAGAGGCCAAATCATAGGGCCTAACTCCAACACATTCTCGAAAATAGGGACAACAAACCATTTGGTTTCCTTATCTGTCATCTACGAGGTCTTCTAGCCCTATTTTCTTGAAGGATATGATTAGTCACCCCAGTTTATATCTCACATTGTTATGAGATATTTCATTGTGAAAAGTTTTGTATAAATACCCCCTCAATTGGAGTATTGAGGGTGGATTCTAATACATTGTTGTAATATTGACTATTGTGGAATAAAGTGATGTTGGACCAACTTTTGTATGGCTTGCTGGATAAAGAATTGAAGCAAAGGACTTTTCACAGATTTCTTGAATCAAACACCGGATCAATAAGTCCTCTATACCTTATGTTTTAAAGTTTTCCTTGTTTATTATATCATCCATGTTTCACGTCTGAATGATAAACGAAAAAGATTAATTCATAATATGCTTGATTGCACTCTATTTTCAATCATTATTATTCTCCATGTTTTCTTTTGAATTAGGATAAACAGTGAAATCTTAATTGCTCCTGTTTTATAGTTCGTTCATTTTGATTATTTATTAAAGAATACTTAATTTTTCTTTAGTAGTAATCATTCATGTTCCCTCTTTAAATATGCTGAAGGATTCTTAACTGCCCTTCACCCATTTTAAACCCATTCTATTTATCCCAAGTCTTTATTTGTTCCCTATTTGACCATCTTGCCTTGTAAAACCATCTTTTGTTAAGAAACCAAGTCCAGTTAAGCCATCTTATTTGACTCCATTAGCCCAATGGCCTAAGCTATTCAGTTTTACCCCTCTGCTATTGAATCTCACCACCCAAGCTCAAACAAAACTCCTAAAATTCACAACTAGCCTAATATCTTTCAAAACTAAGCTAAATCATAAAGAGAGTGCCCTCTCTGAGTACAGATTGGCTAGATTCTATACTTAAAAGTTGGTTTGTGGTTACCTCAGACCCATTTCCTCTTCCAACAACTTCAAGGAAAATCTGAGTGATAACAGGGAGCTCAACAAGCTCACTATTAAAGATAAGTTTCCCATTCTTGTCATTGATGAATTACTGGATGAATTGCATGGATCAATTTACTTCACCAAGTTGGATCTTCATTCAGGATATCATCAAATCAGAATGAAGACTGAATACATTCCGATAACAGCATTTAGAACTCATGAGGGTCATTATGAATTTTTGGTCATGCCTTTGGCCTTACCAATGCACCTTCTACATTTCAAGGTTTAATGAATTCCATTTTCAAACCCTTATAAAATGTGTGTTAGTATCTTTTGATGATAAACTAATCTACAACAAGTCTTGGAAGGATCATGTTGAACATGTTGGCAGGATGCTACAACTATTGGAGGAGAAACAATTATATGCAAAAAGATCCAAATGTTTCTTTGGAGTACAAGAGGTAGAATATCTGGGTCATATTGTATCTCATGAAGGAGTTAAGATAGACCCTAGCAAAATTAAAGCCATTAAGGAATGGAAAATCCCCACATCAATAAGGCATCTGCGAGGATTTCTCGGGTTGACAGTGTATTATCGCAAGTTTGTTAAGAATTATGGGAGAATAGCAGCACCTCTAACAACATTATTGAAGAAATATGCATTTTCATGGACTCCAGAAGCAAAAAAGGCCTTCGAACATCTTAAAGAGGCAATGTGCCAAGCACCAGTCTTAGCTACACTGGACTTCACAAAAACCTTCATTGGGGAATGTGATGCTTCAGGAAATGGAATTGGTGTTGTTTTAATGCAAGATGAAAGACCCATTGCTTTTGAAAGTCGTCCAATCAAGGGAAAGTTTTTACACAAAGCTATTCATGAGAAGGAAATGTTGACAATACTACATGCACTTAAGAAATTGCGACCCTACCTAATGGGAAGACACTTCAAGGTAAAAATAGATCACGATAGCCTTAAATACTTTTTAGAACAAAGATTATCCTCTGAAGAGTAACAAAAGTGGATCACAAAGATGTTGGGTTATGACTTTGAAATAATCTACAAAAAAAGGAAGCAAAATGTGGTAGCAGATGCACTCTCAAGGAAGGATGAGGATGTGGAAGCATTGTTGTGTGCCATTTCTATTATCCAACTAGATTGGACAAACAAAGAAAGTGAGGAATGGAAGAATGATGAAAAACTGTGGGCACTTATTCAAAAGTTACAACAAGATTCTAGTACATCTGATACATTTAGCTGGAAAAATGATTCGTTATGGTACAAAGATCGCTTATACCTCTGTAAGAATTCCCAACTCAAACAAAAGATTCTTATGGAATTGCACACTTCTCCCTTAGGAGGGCACTCAGGATTTTTAAAAACTTACCACAGGGTTAAGAAGGAATTTTTTTGGGATGGCCTTAAATTGGATATTCAAAAGTTTGTGGCGGAATGTTTGGTTTGCCAACAAAATAAATTTGAAACAATTAAGACCCTGGGTCTATTACTCCTTTATCCATTCCAAGCCAATTTTGGGAGGAGGTTTCAATGGATTTTATCACAGGTTTACCCAAGTCTGAGGGAAAGAGTGTCATCGTGGTGGTAGTTGACAGACTTACCAAGTATGCACACTTTTGTGCATTATCACATCCATTTAAAGCCAGTACAGTTTCTACTGCATTTATGGAAACAGTTCAAAAGCTACATGGAAACCCAAAGATTATTGTAAGTGACAGAGATCCCATTTTCACTGGAAATTTTTGGACAGAATTATTTTCTTGTCTTGGTACTCAGTTAGCTCATAGCTCATCTTATCATCCTCAATCTGATGGGCAAACTGGGATAGTAAACAAATGTTTGGAAGGATATCTTCGTTGCTTTGTATATGATAAACAGACACAATGGGTCAAATGGTTGCCTTTGATTGAATGGTGGTATAACACTTCCTTCCATACAACAACAAAAATGACCCCATTTATGGCACTTTATGGATATCATCCACCATCCATCACATCATATTTAAGATAAAATTCTAAGGTTCAAGCAGTGGAACATCACATCGAGTATCCACAACAAGTCCTCCAACTCTTAAAGGATAACCTCATGTTGGCACAAAATAGAATGAAACAACAAGCAGATCAACATCGCAGCGAAAGAAGTTTTGATGTAGGTAATTGGGTATTCCTACGACTACAACCATATAAAAAAATGTCCCTCAAGCAAGCTAAGAAGGATAATGAATTATCACCAAAGTATTATGGTCCATACAAGGTGTTGCAAAAGATTGGTACTATGGCATACAAATTGGAGCTTCCTGCAGCTTCTCGAGTGCACCTAGTTTTCCATGTTTCATGTTTAAAGAAGGTTATAGGTGACAAGCTCCCAGTTCAAACAATATTTCTAGAACTTGAAGAGGAAGGAAAAATTATATTGGAACCAGAAGCAGTCACAGAAACAAGAACTCGACAGCTACGAAATCGATCAATTTCGAAGTATCTCATCAAGTGGAAGAACTTATCCACTGAACATTCCACATGGGAGGATGAGAATTTTATACAGAAGCATCCAGAACTACTCAAGCGTTGAGGACAACTCTTTTTTGAAGGAGAGGGGCATGTTAGGTCCCTATAATACTAGTGATTACCCCATTATTATTGTAGTTGTATCCCTTATTAATATTGTTGTGCCCCTATTATCCCCATATTATTATTACTGTGCCCCATAGAATCCCTCTATTGTTATTTTTGTGCCTTTATATTATTATTGTTAGGTCGTCTAGGTTATATTGTGACTCCTTAGACTCCTATATATAGAAAGGAGGTTTTTTCATTTGAATAATCAAAGAATCATTCATTTGTGTAATGTAAAGGAGGTTGCCCCCACGAAGAGGTTGAATTCTAAGGCGTTTATCTATCTTTTCTATCTTTTTGTGAGCTGGTTTCATAACATGCATCTTTACATGGAAGAGTTTAGTCATTTTTTTCTCTTCTTATTGTTGAAGGCTGCTCAGATTCACCTCCTTCTAGGGAAAATTTTAAGAACCACCCTAAATTTATATGTATAATAAATGGGCTAATCCCCATGATACATAGGAAAAATGGGAGGTGATTTTATCAATAATATAATATGTATATATAATTTTTTTGGTGAATCTCTCACCAAATTATATTATCTTGTACAGTGATGGAGAATCTTTCACTGAATTATAAAATATTGTAAGATCTTGGAAAATCTTTTACTGAATAATAAAACATTATGAAGTCTCGGTGAATGTTTTGTTAAAGTATGAAACCATATATGATAATAAGAAAACATATTCATTAAACTGTAATATACTAACGTACATGTTTGGAAAAAGAAACATAATTTTCTCTTCCTACAAACAATGTTCCAAGTTTCAGTGGCCATGTTTGTCAAGGTTCTTACAATACACTCTTTGATATCTTTCTATTAGTTTTGATAATATTCCACAACAAAGTTCTTGTAGGTGTTGATATTGACAATGAGTTCTGTCAAGGTAGGAGAGATTAATCTTTTCTCTACAACTTTTGTCAAGCTACCACCTTTTTCAAGTTATCAAATTTCTTTCTTATTCCATAGACTCCAACTGCGAGATTAAAAAAAAAAAACACATCAAGTTTGTTTACCCCAACACGCCAAAAAGTAGCAAGCCCCAACTATATTATATAAGAAAGTATTAGGTATCCCAAGGGCTTGAAGGGGATCTAATTGAAAGAAGTGACCATTGTGAGAATCCCTCCAATCAATATATGAATATATAAATGTAGATTTATTATTATTTTAATTGGAAATCTTCAATTAAATAATATAATTTAATTACATCTATCCCAATCTAAATTGCTTATTGGCATAATTCACTACCCTCATAGGTCTCACATTTTTTAACAGTGTTGTAACATGTAGATTAATTTCCTTTTTGGTGAACAATTTCCACCTGTTAGGAAAATATGGTGCAGTGGCTCCAACCCCTAAAGATCATTAGAACAAACTAAGAATAGCACAGAAGATGAAAGGTTGTACAAACCAACTTATTTTTCAAACAACTAATCCAACATCAATACCTAAACTTTTTCATGAAGATATCATATTGAGAATGTTTGAAAAATGGTGAGAAATCTTCTGCGAGGGTGATGTGGAAAGAGTGATAAGGTTTCATTGTTTTAATTTTTTTTTGTTAAATCGGAAAAAATTAAAAACCAATATTAATGGAGATATTGGTACTTTTTACTAAATTTTGTGAAGTGACATAATGTAGCTTTAACCATTCACCTTAAGATGTTTTTACAATATAATTTCCTAAGTCTATTTAATATCTTCATTATCATAAAAACCAACCTATATCCATCTTAACTCCACATCTACCACTCTTAGGGGGATGAAATCTATTTATCCGTCTAAGCACTTGGTAGACCTAGAATAAAGATGGATCTAAGATGAAAGAATTTACCCTTTAAATAGTCTATGCTGACATGAATACCATGGTATTACCATGGGTTATCATAAACCTGGAGCTTAGAAATTACTATTAGTAATTTATAAAAATTAATAAAATTAATAATTGATTTTTATTTTATTTTTTATTTTAACCAAAAAATGTTTAACATACATTAAATTACAACATCCATTTTTATTCTTGATCCACCAAGTCCCAAGAGGGATCAAATATTTCTTCACTCTATGCTAGTTTGCATATCACGATATTTGATACTTCTTAGGGCTTAGTAGATCCAGAGTAAAGATGGATCTATGCTGGTTTAATTCCCCCATTTAAATAGGCTACATTCCACGTGAATATCATGGGTCAATACCATGTGCCATTTTTACTTTTATTAATACTAATACTAGGGTTAATAATGTTTTTTTGCATGGTATTAATAATAATCTAGCCCATGGTATTTGGCCCATAGTATTTTGCCCATAGGTTTCACCTAAATATAACACAATTTTTGAGTGTTCGTAAATATAAGGTGAATTATGGAGTAAATATAAAAAAATGTTTTATTTGTTTACTGTACCTCTCGTTTATTATAGTTTTATTAATTTACCATACCTCTTTTACAAATATGGTATTTGGCCCATAGGATTCAATTAAATAAAACCTCTTTTTTGAGCCTTCATAAATAGAAAGAGGGTTATGGACTAAATATAAAAAGAGGTTTTATTTATTTACCATACCTCCACTTTATTTATATTTTTATTTGATTACAACCTTGCATGTATATAAGGTTACTTATGGAGTAAATATAAAAAATGTTTTATTTATTTACCATACCTCTTATTTATTTATATTTTTATTAATTTATCATACCTGTTTTATAACTATGGTATTTGGCCCATAGGATTCACTTAAATAAAACCTATTCTTGAAAATTATGGTGAATGGAAGGTTGTAACTCCTAATTTCAAGGGCTAAATTTACATTTTTACCCTCTCCCTTAAAATAAGGTGGGCTATTTGAGGCGATTTGTAAAAATGTACTATGATACAAAATATTTGCCCACTAAAAATTTAAAACCCCTTAATTGCGCCAAAGGGCGAACATTCACCCCTAAAATTTTCCATGAACACCACATGCGCACAACATCATAGATGTAACATGTAGAACATATAAAATATATGCATAACAGTAGTACCACACATAAAAAACCATTGTCCCTACCAAGCAACCTTACTTCCAGTGTCTCTCTGCCATCCATGCTTATCCTAGCATGTTGTGGATCACTGTTATATGGAATTTTCATCTACGGATAGACACATTTTCCCTCGGTGGGTGACTACACCTAGAACAAAAAAAAGAAAGCAGTTTAACCTTTTCCTATAGTATATAGATGAGATGAAGGAACTTATTGGTAGTCTTTCGCTTCCTTGATCTCTTTTGAATCGCTTCCATCACTCCCACTTGAACTAAATCCGCTCAAATGGTATCTGTATCAAGAGAAACATAAACAACAAACAATCAAAGAATACATGATCTATCTATTATAATCCAATGGAATTGAATACATTGAAACACATAATCATCAAAGATATGAAAAATAATATGAGAAAATGAATAAGCTCTTTATTAATGTAGAAGGAAGAGTATCACCCAATACAGTTCGATCCTGTGCCACTCCTCCAACTTCATTCCAACCCTTGCCACATCAAAAGCACACCATTCCAGCAGCATAACATTGCTTGACATGAAAGAAATTCTCAAACCAATAGAATTTCCTTACAAACTTCAGATTCTAGCCCCCCTTGATCACTATGATGAGTGCTCAATTTGTAGGAAATGGAGGTGGTTTTGTCATAAATGAGGGTATTGAATGGCCTTCCAAACTTGGAGTTAGTTTCCATGGAGAAAGGGATGAGAGGATAGGAGGTTATTGGATCCTTAGCCTATTCAATTTCGATCTCATAGGAGGAGATAAGAGATGGGATCCTTCTAGAATGATCTAGAATCAAGGAATATTCCCAGAACCCTATGCAAAGTTCGCTCAATCTCGCCCAGTGTAGGTCAAAGAGGTCCTAAGTGCACTGAAATGTAGGCCAGAATTGGCCTGCCTACTCTGTAGCACAGTTACCCCTAACCAAGGCTACGCTAATGTCCCAAGGAGTCATTTTAGCAAGGCTTCAGGCTAGGAAACTTTCATAGAAGGAAGCATTCAATGTGATGACTTGTCTAGGGCATGTAACAACTGAATTAGGGTTTGATCAGCCCTAATAGTAATTATTTGAATTTTGGGAGTGATGTGCCCAAATAGACCTATAATAGTTTCCCCCTAAAGCATGAAGTCGAAAATGATAATGTCAAGTGATATGCTTTACGATGTGATGGAGAGGATCTGAAGCGGATAATGACCTGCATCAATTACAATACATAACATCATGATATTTTGAATTTTTCATGAATTGTTGAGGGAAGGCATACCCAGACTCAACATATAAACTTTTAATTACATGTACATAGATATTCATCTGCAGATATAGTCCCATGATAGGATGACCATCCATGTAAAGCCATTGTATAGATGATTTAGTACTCTCCTGAAATTGTAGCTTGGATGGATGAAACTAGATCCGGGGTCTTCTATCTTGTCGAATCATTCGCTCAAGTACGAGTCTAACCATGTGAATATGTAATTTGAAGTCGAACATCGAAAGATACTGTATGATTACTAGCCAATGTTGTAAGCCGTTAACAGATGCGAGAGAGATCACTGATAATGATAATGATTCTCAAGGTACTAAAATACATTCTACATGGTGTGAATAAATATTTTGATGTCAAACACCATACAAAGTCTTTCGGTAGAAGGCCAATGATGTCAACATGTCATCGGAAGTGATAAAATTGCCATTGATGTATGCAAGCTCCAAGGTACAGGAAGGGTGTTTCTAAGTTAACTTATTTGATAATGTGCTGATGTCGACAAGAAGCGACTCATCGTAGGAGGGCCTTGATGTATCCCCCATCAATGACACGAAATGAGTGTAATGATTTTGGAGACAGAATGTGACTGATGACACAAGGTTCAGGAATGGAGGTCATGAAAATGAAGGTTTATAAGTATTGCAAAGGATGAAGTTTATTAAATGACTTCTCTTGAACATGTCGGCGACACTGAATGAATTGGCAACATTGACCCAAAACCAAAGTGATGGATGGTGTGATAGACCATAGGTATGATAACCATCAAGTAGATAATAGTCATAGAGATAAAGTCAAAGTGTCATGTTCAAGAGCGACTTGCTACCATAAAGTGACTTACCCCTTTTCCCATTTTCCCCAATCATTGCTGACCAATACCTCTTTATTTTTTAACAAGCTTGAGGATGATAACATATGCTTGTAGTATAATTCCAACATTAGGGTGAATACATCGCTCTGTGATGTTTTAACGAGCGTAGCTAAGGTGAAACTGAGTCTTGTCATGGTGGACAAGTTTGTCACTTTTTGATGTTTTAACGAGTTTAACGACAATGAGAACTCGGTCCTTTTCATGTTTAGAGAGTTTGGAAAGGAAAAAAAAAAAGAAAACTCCACAAGTTATTTTTCATAAATTTGTCTCAAGTCCAAAAAAGCATAAAATAATACAAGAGAGAACCTATTGACCATGTTCGATCAACGTATTCCTTTTTCGTAAGTAATATATCTCAATCCAAAAAAGGGTTAAACTTGTACTGAGTAGATGTCCTTTCCAATCTGTTTATGAGCTGAAAAGGACAAGTGCCTAACAATATTTTCACGTTTCAAGAGTCTGAAAGGAGCTTAAAGAGGACTCCACTTAGAGGAATGAGTGGTGTCTAGGATATCAATTGGTTCTGGTGATGCTGGAACTTCTCAAAACATGTTGATTTATGTGTAAGAGGCTAGCTAGTAAGACCACTCATTGCAACTTTCCCCCAAAAAGGGAAAAACAACCAAGTGAAAGCATATGATAGGCCATGTTAGTGTCGGTATCTTCATCCCTCTGTCAGAGATCAAATCCTCTTGTTGCATTTCATATTAGGTGTCCCGCCTAGTCATTTGCATTCCATTAGGCGCATGGATCATATGACGGTAGTGGCATTCCTACAGTTTCCCTCATGTTATCTACCTGCTAGCTCATGTTTGTTCAAGAAAAAAACATATACAATCTTCTTTTATCTTGAAATTGCAAAGGTTGTATTTAGGGTTTCATTGTCAATTAGGTCTATGGTTTCATTAGGGTTTCGTCAAAAAATGTTTCAAAGTGTCCAATAATTACCAGCAGGACATGAGGAGGTTTCAACATCAATAAATTTCATCGCCAAGTTTTCAAAAATGTGTTTTTCCTCAAAACTCTGTTTTGAGGAAAAAACAGAGTATTTAACATTTATTGTACAAAAATCATGAAATTTTGTTGTCTTCATTGTATAGCACTCTATCTGCAACCCTGGTTTCTTTCCTTACCCCAGAAGCTCCAACACCTGCAAAACAAGCAAAGCTCAGGTCATTTAGTTCATCACAAAACTCAAATGAAGTGAAAAAGTCCAAAAAACAGAGTTTGAAGATAAAGTCATTTGCAAAAAATTATGAAAGTGGGTTTGGAAAAATTAAAATTGAAAAGCTCATGTATAAATCATTTCTCCAAATGTTTAAAGTTCATTTGTAGTCCAAGAGCAAAGAGAAGCAAGTCAAAATGATTTTGGTGAGTGAGTGAGAAGTTTGGGTGAAAATCGCTGTAAGCTAACGGCGCGGTGCACTGGGCAGGAGGAGTGGCGCATTGGGCCGCATTTCGCAGTGCAAAACAACACGGGTGAGGCGCATACACTGGGCACAGCGCATTGGGTTGGATGCGCGGCACACACAGCCAGAGAGCCCGAAACTGCTAGAACTTGCTCCAAATCGCCAAAAATCGCATGAATTTGTCTTGATACAAGTAGGTAGAGCCTCCATCTCTGTTGTTTATCCAAGTTTGGTGTTTATGTTATGGTGGTTGATGAATGGTGAGTGTTTAAAAAAATCAAACCCTACCATTTGAAATTCCTCAAAGAAACTTGTTGCTAGGGTTTTGATTGACTGTTTTGCCACCAAGTTCACTCCCTTATCACATTTTTCCATTGATTTCATTATTCCCTAAGTTCCCCTACCCCCTAAATTCACTAATCCCCTATCCCAAGTTCCCTTTCCCAAAATCCCAATTGTAAATCCCCAAACCCTAATCCTATACAAAAACTCCCAAAACATCCCATATTTCCCTAACTAGAATCTATCCCAACAGTCCCTAAATTCCCCACTATTTTTCCCTCCCCTTACAGTCCCTCATTTCACTGTTTTCCCTTGGTGGCAGAGGTCAAGCACATCACCAAAAATAGTTCAAGACAGTTTGACATATCAACACCTACTTCTCCAAGGCAGTTTATCTACCAGCAGCCATGGCATCTGATCCTTCATATGATTATGAAGAGGAAACCCAAAGTGACTCACCCACAGAGGGACATGCACCCAAGAGGCCTCATAGAGGTGGAAAACATATCAGAGAAGAACCAACCACTCTTTCTGAATTACAGGCCTGCCCTCTTGCCATCTTTTATTTCCAGCATCAGCGATGTTATGAATTTTGTGAGAAGGTTGCTAATATTTAGTTTCATCATGAGTTGGCCCGCTTGTTTGTACTGCATTTACATGGTGATCAAGCCACTCTTACTGGTGTCACTTTCACATTAACACCAGAATCCATTTCATTAGAAATCGGCATACCTAACATTGGAGAGCCATGGAACAAGAGGCAAAAAATTGACTGGCAGCACTATGAACCGTACATCAAGCCTGGCTTTTTGAGACAGCTCAAGAGAGTGTTTCCTTTTCGGTACCTCAAAGATGAATATGCTCCTTTAATGTAACTGATCATGAAGTATTTCAGCTGTGAGGGCCGGTTCTCCCGCTTATATGCTTATCATATCAGGCTGATGATGAATTTTACCCCAGTACGGATGATGAACATCCCTTACTTCATGTGCCGAAACATAGAGAAGATGACCACCCTTATGCAGAATAAGATTCCTCAGCAGCAGTTCAACAATATTTATCATTTTGCTCTCATCGAAATTGTGGTCGTTCATCAGCTTGGTTTACAGGGCATCATTTGGGATGACTCCATCTCTCGTGAGTTTTTCATAGCTTCACAGGGACCTTCGGAGGCTGGGCATGAGACAGGTGGACCTCCCTATCAGCATGAGGGCCATGAGACACAGACTGCTAGTGTGCCAGTGTTCATCACCTATCAGAAGGGCAATAGATGGTTGTTTGCAGCAGCAAAGCGAGTGTTATCTCCACCTGGGGTGGAAAGGGCCTTGCTTCCATCATCAGCACAGTAGGTTCAGGACCGAGGCAAGAGGCCACTATAGGAGGAAGGACCATCAGGTGAGTGGGAGATTGATTTCATCCTCATTGAGGGTAATGATACCGATATGGGCACAAATCTTAGAGAAAGCATTAAGGAGTAGCAGGCGGACATTGATGGCTTTTCTACCAACTTGGATAGAGCCCAATGGACTATATAGTACCTGGAGTAGAGGAAAAATCAGCTTGAGGACCAGCAGGTGATTATGGAGTTGCAAAACATTCGGGAGAATCGCCAAGCTGCCCAAAGGAGGAGGGTGGAGTTCACTTCATTGGAGCAAGAGATCAATGCCGACAGGGAGTCATGGCTTGAAAGAGTCAATATCCACTTGGAGAGGAAGCTGGAGAAGGCCATCAATGAAAAGAATATGCTTAGAAACCTATCATATCATTACTTGTCCCGAAACTTGGTGTGTCAAGTGAGAATCAAGAGTTTGAAAGCAAAGTTGAAGAGAACATCAACGAGGCAAAAAGAGGATGAAGGACTTCAGATATTGGCTGAGGCTTCCTTGGCCCAACATCATGCTTGATAGAGAAGATTCAGCCCAAATTTCAAGAAATTTGGAGCAATTTTTGCATTTTGCAAATTTTTGGCACAAAAGACAGGGTTTTCTGCCCTATGCGCCGCGCCACGTGGCGCTCGCTTTTGCTAGGGGCCTCCAACTCACAAAAACTCAATTTTTTTAGATTTTGCATGAATAATTATGCTTTCCTACCTAAGTCCAAGAAATTTGGGTAGGTTTTGAGCCCTCAAAAGGGTAAAAAACACTCAAAAAATGACCTCACTGCCCCTATTTTGACACACAGGAAGCAATGTTGGGAGAACGGACTTTTGGAGAGGAAAATGGAGGCCAAATGGAAAAATTCCACTTGGGTTGCAAAGTAGATAGGTAGTCCTTTCCAGAAAGCACACCTGGAGCTCATATGGACATCGGGAAGGCCTCCAAAAGTGGGTCCAAACAGGTGCGACGCATAGAGAATCAGGCATAGCGCATAGAGGAAAAATTGCCAGTTTGACCAAGTTTTGCTATGTTTTTCACCCAGCTTTGCCTAGTTTTATTTTTTTACTTTCCTAACGACAAATTTGAGATGTAATTTGATGTATATTGATGGATCATGATGTAAATATGTTATATTTTCACTTGTCAAGGTAGATTCATCAGTTTAAAGGTTGTTTGAAACTGAATGAATCAGTTCCCTTGTTTCTAGAGGCATGCTGTTATGTTGCCTAGTTTCTAGTTCTCGGTTTAGAATCAGTTGAATCAGCTCCTAAACATGTGAGATCGACCCCTAGTGGCAAGGATGAGCTATGTTTGCCTATATTATGTTGTTTTTCAGTCATTAGCATGGTTGGACTCTTGAGAAAGGATTGAGCTTCATTGTACACTCATATTTTCATTTTGGCTAAAGAATTGAGACCAGGATTTGCAGCACTCTTTGGTATTCATGTGGAAATTTTTCTTGGTACAATGCTTCTCTTTGTAATTATGAACTTGCTTATGTGTGATTGTATTCCATTATCTATCTTATTTCTTCTGAACTAAACAAACAAGAGTGTAAGTAGAATCCATTGAAAGTGCAATGCTCTACTTGAAGTTTGCTTTAGTTATTTGATGTTTTCAACTGTTTGGGGAGGATTCATGATTTCTCTTGCCCTCTTCAACACCTCACCTGTCTATTCCTTCCATATCACTCAAATTTAAGTGCCAAAACGATTGCCTACCTTTCCCCATTGAGATCTCTGCAGAACTGGGCCTCAATCCCCGCACCCCAAAATGTGTCTTTCCCTCTAAGCCAACAAAACACTATTTTCTTCAATCAAACTCTCTTGCACATATACCTAGCCTAAAATCAGTATTTCTATCAATCATCTCAAGCCCTCATCGATCATAATTTGTTGATATTGACCCGGAGAGAGCCCTCTCTTGACCTGGTAGGGCTAGCTACCAGGTTGAGCGTGGTTTGATGTTGGCCCTGGATCCTACCTTTCCAACCTGAGGTAAATCTAGGCACTAACATAGTGGTGACCATACTGGGGAGCTAAATTATTTGTTTTTTAGTGTTCTTCGTTCTATAAACTACAGACGGAGCCTAAAGATTAGCCAGGTAGCCTTCGAAACGCTTTTGCTTTGCATTAGCGCAAGTAGATAAACGCTACTTCAGTCAATCTCCAGTCTAGTCTTATAAACGGAGTATCTAACTTGCAGATCACCCTAGTACATCTGAGAATTCTAAGATTTTGGATGATAAGTTTAGGATTTGTTAGGCTGAACAAGTTGTTAATGTCCATTTGATTTCTTGGAAATAATAACACACTGGCTTCCAGAAGACATACCAGAGCAAATCTGGATCCTGATCCCCCTCCTGTCTATGAAAATCCCAATCTTATTCCAAGAATCCTTCGCCAAGGAAGTTCTATCATTCCCGTGTTCAAAGCTCAATCGTGTCCTGTTGGTTTTGAGTATCTTGAGGATCTTGAGTTTGATGAGCAGTTTGAGTTGTCTTTGTTTGAAACCAAATCTGAAAGTGTTGTTGCTTCAACTACCTTAAATCCTGAGTTTGTTAGAAATCTTGAAACTGAAAGGGCCAATAAATCCATTGATGATTATATTTTGAACCAGCTCCAGACTACAATTGTGGCTTCTAATATTGTTGATTTCTTAGAGACTGCTTCTGCAACCCTTGGGTCATCCGCAATTGTGTCTAGCTCAAGAATTCCCACTGAACCTCCTTTCATTCCTACCATTACTATGCAGCCTACTGTTTCTAATAAAAAATATGCAGTAGTATCACCTCCATCTACTCCTTCTACTCCTAAAACATCCAAGATTGCTTCCCCTCCACATACAACCCCTCATACCCCCCATACATCAGCTCCACCCACTCCCCCAACATCCCCAAGACCGATTGTAAATCTACCAAGAGCAATGGTTGCCCGTTTTGCGCCTCTGGTACTACCTCAAAATTTGGATGATATGCCTGCTGATTATCAAAGCAAAATTCCTTTATTTGATGGCACTCCTCATAGTGTTACAGCTTAACAACATGTGGACAAAATGACGGATTTCTTCGATCTCCATGAGATTGATGTAGAAAATGTAACCATGAGACTCGTTGTACAAAAATTTGGTGGTGAAGTAAGGAAATGGTTCAAGGCCTTGCTGGCTGCAAGCATCACTACATTGGCCAATCTACAGAGACAATTCTTAGACCGATGGGAAATGAAGAAAAATCCTCTTCAGATCCTTTCCGAGTATGAGCACATCAAGCGGAATGCTGGTGAGTCTATTCAAGATTATTGTATTAGATTCAATTCAGTTTACAATGCAATCCCTGATCATATAAATCCACCCATGGGGTTAGCCTTGATCAAGTTTCCAGACGGTTTTGATACTGATATGGCTTATTAATTAAGGGAGAGAGATCCGAAAACTTTGGAAGACATGCAGAAGATTGCGGTCAGTGTTGAAGCAAATATGCTTGCCAAGAGAGCTAGAGCAAGAGCTGAAAAGAAAGTCATAATAAAAGAAAGGTCTTCCTCATCAGATTAGGTGCTTCGAAAGGTAGAGCAGATGCTTGATAGAATGAAACTTGACAAGTCTAAACCACCGATCAGAAATCCTAATTTCCGTGGCCAGCAGTAGCCCTGATATAGGATCAAACAAAGAGAGCAGCGAACCCAAGATCAAGCAGCACAACAACAAGTGCAGACACCACTACAAAAGAATGTTGTACTTGGTCTAGAATCAGAAGAGGAGGAGAATGTGATTGGAGAGGAAAATCATTTCTTTACGCCCGATCACATGCCAATTTACATCACTGAAGATGAGGAGTACTCTGAGAATCCAGCTGAATGAGGGGATGAAAATTTTATTTTGGCAAATGAGACAGTTCTTGAGGAAGAGTTCGATGATTACCAAAGAGGATACATGAATGCTTTGTCAGCTCATTAGCGGCAACATTCACTTCGGGATAGAGATGTGCCTGTAAATCGAATTCACAAAAGGAAGGAGGTAGCAGTGTCAAAGAATGATCCTCCTAATGTGCAGAAAAGGGGAAAAGAGACAGTTGATCCTAGCACCAGCAAAACGACATCAGCAAGTGAAATACCAAATCAGCCAAATGTGTCAAAGGAGAAAATGGAAATGAAGGATGTTCTAGCAAAAGAGGTAGAAAAAGTTTTAAGTGTTTAACTTAGAAAATGAAATTGCTAAGTTGAAAATATCCATTCCTTTGAATGAGTTGATGAAGAACAACAATTATAAAAGTCAGGTGTCCAAAATTTTGAGTTTAGATCCATCATCCGACATGGTAAACGTGGAATATGATAGTCCCGAGCTGATCTTTGGGCCAGCATTTGAAGGTCAGTCCCAAGATAGTGATGTCGCTCCTTTCTATATTAGTCTTAGGGTGCATGACTTTGTATTACATAATGCTATGTTTGATTCCGGAGTTTCTCATAATCTCATGCTGAAAGCCATCATGGAGAAATTGGGATTGGATATCACTAGGAAATATCATGACCTTTACTCTTTCGATTCCGGTAGAGTAAGGTGCATTGGGCTTATCAAAGATTTGGTGGTCAGTTTGGATCAGATTCCGGCTAAAAATGTTTTGATGGATGTGGTGGTGGCAGATATACCTCCTAGATTTGGCATGCTTCTTTCCAGATCTTGGGGAGCAAATTTTAAAGGGAAAATGAAACTTGATTTCCCCTATGCTACAATTCCCGTGTTCAGTCAGATGAGGAAACTATACCGGGAACAGAAAATGAAGTACATGATCACTAGCAAGGAGAAACCGGTAAATCATCCAATCAACTATGTACATACTGATCTAGAGTCATTTGTTTTGTATTCAGATAGTTTTAATGATGTAAATAGTCAAATAGTGGAAGTAGAAGACATTCCCGAGATTACTGAAAATTTCAGAGAAGTCTTAAGACAAGAACGACAAAGACTTGATGGTACCGTTGAGCAATCAGCAGTTCGACAGCAACAACATATTGATGGACAACAAGGAAAAGAAAAAGAATTTCAGCATTTGGAAGAAGATGAAACAGGCCTATGGAGCATGGACTTTGATGGTGCGGTAGGAAGGGAAGGTGCTGGAATTGGTATTTGGATACACAACCCTGTTTTCACCCCAAACAAAGTGCCAAGCAATGTAAGGGTCTGCTCTTATAAATTAGCTTTTGACTGCTCAAACAATGAGGCTGAATATGAAGCTTTCATTGCTGGTTTGAAAGTTCTTAGAAAATTGAATGCTAAAAGGATTTCATTGTATGGCGACTCCAAGTTAGTTATCAAGCAGGTGAAAGGTGAATACCAAGCTAAGCATCCTCGAATGTGGGCCTACCGCAATGCGGTGTTGGATATCTTGAAGGTATTTTTTGATTACAATATAACTTGTGTGCCCCGTGCTCAGAATGTCATTGCAGATTCACTTGCAATAGCAGCAAGAAATTTGAAGATTCCTATGAAATCAAACAATAAGTTTGAGATTCACATGAAGCATTTCCCGGCTGTCCCCGACAATCAAAGGTATTTTCAAGTGTTCCAAGATGATGATGAGATTGATGAATTTCTGCAAAATAAAGATAAATACAAGGACATTTCTATTGATATGGAGTATGATGATGGTGATGAGGATATGGAAGTCAATCATATGGAAGTTTTGCAGCTCAAAGACAACATCATTCCTAAAGTTATAATACCTTTAGAGGAGCTCTTCGATCAGGACGATGTGGCTAATAAACCGACATTGCTACCAACCGAAAAAGGAGTTGAAGATGTGAACATTGGATCAGCTGAAAATTCCAAGATGGTGAAATTATCAAAGGCGCTGCCCCCACAGGTAAAAGCAAAGTATATCAGTTTGTTGTCCTCTTTTACTGATGTATTCACTTGGGATTATTTAGATTTGAAGGCTTATGACACAAGCATAATCCAGCATGTTATCCCGATCAAGCCAAATCAAAAGCCTTTTCGTCAAAAGCTAAGAAGAATAAATCCAAAGCTGTTGCCCTCAATTGAGAAGGAGGTGAATAGGTTGTATAAAGCTGGTATCATAGTCGCCATAAGATTTTCAGATTGGATTTCCAACTTGGTGCCTATCTGCAAGAAAACAGGTGAGATCCGGTTATGCATTGATTTTAGAAATCTGAACAAAGTTTCCTTGAAAGAGAATTATCCATTTCCCAAGATGGATCACATACTTCAGTGAGTAGTTGGAGCATCACAGATGTCACTACTTGATGGTTATTCGGGTTATAACCAAATTCTGGTCCATGAGGATGATCATGACAAAACAACGTTCACCACTCCATGGGGAACTTTTCATTATTCAAAGATGTCGTTTGGATTGAAAAACGCTGGTGCAACCTTTCAGCAGGCGATGGATATAGCATTTGCCAATGAAAAATATGTTTTTCTAGTTGTTTTTCTTGATGACCTAATAGTTTTCTCTAATACAGATGAAGAGCACCTCTATTATTTGAAGATCGTTTTTCAGTGGTGTAGGAAGTATGGCATCTCACTCAATCCAAAGAAAAGCTTATTTTCCATGGATGAAGGCAAGCTTCTCGGGCATATTATCTCAAAGGAGGGTATCTGCATCGATCCAGCTCGGGTGGAAGCCATTCAAAAGATTGATTTCCCACGAAGCAAGAAAGAAATCCAATCCTTCAATGGTAAGATCAATTTCTTACGTCGCTTTGTGCCCAATCTTGCAAAACACTTAAGAGAAATCACAAACATGCTGAAAAAGGATAGTGCAGTAAGGTGGACTGAGGAAGTAGTTAAGTCTTTTAATTTGGTGAAATTAGCTCTTTCTTCAGCTCTAGTTTTGATCAGCCTGGACTATACTTAGGATTTTATTTTGTTTTCATTTTCCTCGGATCATACTATGGTAGCGGTCTTGATGCAGAAAAGAGACCAGCTCGAGAAACCAATTGCATTCTTCAGCAGAACCATAAGGGATGCGGCATTGAAGTATAATATTATTGAAAAACAGGCCCTTGCATTGGTAAAAGCATTAAAATATTTTCGGGTTTATATTTTGCATTCTCACATCCTTGCTTATGTTCCTAATGCTGTCGTTAAGGATGTTTTAGTGCAAACAGATCTAGAGGGAAGGAGAGGAAAATGGATTGCTGCCTTGCTGGAATATGACGTGGAAATCAAACCGAAAAATCTTATTAAAGGACAGGGGTTGGCTAAACCAATGACTGAGTCAAATCTGCACGCTTTGGACATTAATCTAATTGCTACTATGTCTGAGGAAGATGAAGAAAATATGCCCACTCAGGTATCAGAAATTTTCCTCCTTTCTCTTTGTTATTCAGACATTATTTATGTACTTCAAAATCTGTCAGCACCTCTCGGAATGGTTAAGAACAAAACTAGGACACTAAAGTTGAAGGCCGCAAAATTTTGTATCATGAATGGTGCTCTTTATTGGAAAGATCCTGATGGAGTCTTGCTGAATTGTTTAGTGGAAGAAGAGGCAAAACAAGTTATGGAAGGAGATTGCAGAGGCCATCTTTTCTGGAAAACAACAGCCAATAAAATCTTGCAAGCGGGGTATTATTGGCCAAGTCTATTTGCTGATGTGTACAAAACAGTGGCCAGCTATCACGAATGTCAAATTTTTCAAGGTAAGCGGAAGTTGCAGCCTTTACCACTCAAGCCCATTGAAGTAAGCGCTCCATTTCAGCAGTGGGGTTTGGATTTTACTGGTGAGATTCATCCTTCTTCTTCAGCACAGCATAAGTGGATCCTCACAATAATGGATTATTTTATCAAATGGATAGAGGAAATTCCTACAAGGTAGGCCACTAATTCGGTAATTATCTCATTTCTTGAAAACAACATTTTGTCTCGTTTTGGATATCCAAATAAGTTGATCACTGCCAATGCAGCTGCCTTTAAATCGAAAAGAATGATTGACTTTTGTCATAAGTATCAAATCACTTTGGGGCATTCGACTGCCTATTACCCACAAGGCAATGGTTTAGCAGAATCCTCAAACAAATCTCTTGTCAACATTATAAAAAAGCTGCTGGAAAATAACAAGAAGAGTTGGCACAAAAAGCTGGTCAATGCACTTTGGGCAAATAGGGTAAGTGAAAAGAAATCTATTGGCATGTCTCCTTTTGAGCTTGTGTATGGTGTAGACATAGTCTTCCCGACCTCTTTGGCAGTCCCAGTGGTTAAACTGTTGAAAGAAGCTGGTAGCGAGGACGATAGTTTGCAGCGGAGGATCAATCAAATGATACATTTACAACAAACTAGAGAGGAGGTATTTCAAAACACTTCCAAGCTGCAGGAAAGAATTAAGAGGATATATGACCGGAAAGCAAAGGTGGGCAGGTTTGAAATTGGAGACATGGTGCTGAAATGGGATGCAAGGAATGAAGAAAAAGGTAAGCACGATAAATTTGAAAATCTTTAGAAAGGACCGTACATGATTGCTGCACATCGGGGCCAGAATGCTTTCCTTTTACAAGAGCTAAATGGTGAAGACTATCCTGGTGGGCCGGTCAATGGTCAACTCCTCAAACGGTATATTGTGTGAACTGTTTTTTGCTATCCTATTCATCAGTGTATATACCGGTTTGTTTAAATTCCATTGCAAGAGTGTGTTGTTTTCATTCTTCAGCTTGGGGCCGGAGGTGAAGGCTATAAAGCTGAGGTTTGATTTCAGTCTTGGTTTCGTTTGTTGGAGTTAGGTCTTTCGGTCAATTTCAGTCTTGAAAATGAGTCAATTTGAGTCACGTTCAGTCCTGAAATTGAGTCTTTCAGTCAAGAGTTCAGTTTTGTTGTGAGGAAGTTATTGAATCCATAGCCCAATGGACAAAGGCACTGGCTTCTTTCCCAGAGATCTATAGTTCTTGGCACCTCCAAGGAGCTACCATCCCCATTGGAGCCAATGTTAGTGTCGGTATCTTCATCCCTCCGTCAGAGATCAAATCGTCTTGTTGCATTTCATATTAGGTGTCCCACCCAGTCATTTACATTCCATTACGCACTTGGATCATCTGATAGTAGTGGCATTCCTACAGTTTCCCTCATGTTATCTACCTGTTGGCTCATGTTTGTTGAAGAAAAAAACATATACAGTCTTCTTTGATCTTAAAATTGCAAAGTCTTATTTTATCTTAAAATTGCAAAGGTTGTCTTTAGGGTTTCATTGTCAATTAGGTCTAGGGTTTCATTAGGGTTTCGTAAAAAAATGTTTCAAAGTGTCCAATAATTACCAGTAGGACATGAGGAGGTTTCAACATCAATAAATTTCATCACCAAGTTTTCTAAAATGTGTTTTTCCTCAAAACTCTGTTTTGAGGAAAAAATAGAGTATTTAGCATTTATTGTACAAAAATCATGAAATTTTGTTGTCTTCATTGCATAGCACTCTATCTGCAACCCTGGTTTCTTTCCTTAGACCAGAAGCTCCAACACCTGCAAAAGAAGTAAAGCCTAGGTCATTTAGTTCATCACAAAACTCAAATGAAGTGAAAAAGTCCAAAAAACAAAGTTTGAAGATAAAGTCATTTGCAAAACATTATGAAAGTGGGTTTAGCAAAATTAAAATTGAAAAGCTCATGTATAAATCATTTCTTCAAATGTTTAAAGTTCATTTGTACTCCAAGAGCAAAGAGAAGCAAGGCAAAATGATTTTGGTGAGTGAGTGAGAAGTTTGGGTGAAAATCGCTATAAGTTACCGGTGTAGCGCACTGGGCACGAGGTGCAACGCACTCACCAGGAACGGCGCATTGGGCCACATTTCGCAGTGCAAAACAACACGGGCACGACACATACGCTGGGTGTGGCACATTGGGTTGGATGCATGGCACACACAGCCAGAGAGCTCGGAATTGCTAGAACTTGCTCCAAATCACCAAAAATGGCACGAATTTGTCTTGATACAAGTAGGTAGATCCTCCATGTCTATTGTTTATCCAAGTTTGGTGTTTATGTTGTGGTGGTTGATGAATGGTGAGTGTTTAAAAAAATCAAACCCTACCATTCGAAATTCCTCAAAGAAACTTGCTGGTAGGGTTTTGATTGACTGTTTTGCCACCAAGTTCACTCCCTTATCACATTTTTCCATTGATTTCATTATTCCCTAAGTTCCCGTACACCCTAAATTCACTAATCCCCTATCCCAAGTTCCCTTTCCCAAAATCCCAATTGTAAATCCTGAAACCCTAATCCTATACAAAAACTCCCAAAACATCCCATATTTTCCTAACTAGAATCTATCCCAACAGTCCCTAAATTCCCCATTATTTTTTCCCTCCCCTTATAGTCCCTCATTTCACTACTTTCCCTTGGTGGCAGAGGTCAAGCACATCACCAAAAACAGTTCAAGACAGTTTGACATATCAACACCTACTTCTCTAAGGTTGTTTATCTACCAGCAGCCATGGCATCTGATCCTTCATATGACTAGGAAGAGGAAACCCAAAGTGACTCACCCACGGAGGGACATGCACCTAGGAGGCCTCATAGAGGTGGCAAATATATCATAGAAGAACCAACCACTCTTGCTGAATTGCAGGCCTGCCCTCTTGCCATCTTTTCTTTCCAGCATCAGTCATGTTATGAATTTTGTGAGAAGGTTGCTAATATTTAGTTTCATCATGAGTTGGCCCGCTTGTTTGTACTGCATTTACATGGTGATCAAGCCACTCTTGCTGGTGTCACTTTCACATTAACACCAGAATTGATTTCATTAGCAACCAACATACCTAACATTGGAGAGCCATGGAACAAGAGGCAGAAAATTGACAGGTAGCACTATGAACCATACATCAAGCCCATCTTTTTGAGACAGCTCAAGAGAGTGTTTCCTTTTCGGTACCTCAAAGATGAATATGCTTCTTTAATGAAACTCATCATCAATTATTTTAGCAATGAGGGCCGGTTCTCCTGTTTATATGCTTATCATATCAGGCTACTGATGCATTTTACCCGGGTACAGATGATGAACATCCCTTACTTCATGTGCCAAAACATAGAGAAGATGACCACCCTTGTGCAGCACAAGACTCCTCAGCAGCAATTCAACAGTATTTATCATTTTGCTCTCATCAAAATTGTGGTCGTTCATCAGCTTGGTTTACAGGGAATCACTTGGGATGACTTCATCTCTCGTGAGTTTTTTAGAGCTTCACAGGGACCTTCGGAGGCTGGGGATGAGACAGGTGGACCTTCCTATCAGCATGAGTGCCATGAGACACAGACTGCTAGTGTGCCAGTGTTCATCACCTATCAGAAGGGCACTAGACGGTTGTTTGTAGTAGCAAAGTGAGCATTATCTCCACCCGGGGTAGAAGGGGCCTTGCTTCCATCATCAACACAGCAAGTTCAGGACCGAGGAAAGAGGCCACTACAGGAGGAAGGACCATCAGGTGAGCGAGAGACTGATTTCATCCTCATTGAGCATGATGATACTGATATGGGCACAAATCTTAGAGAAATAATTAAGGAGCAGCAGACGGACATTGATGCCTTGTATACCAACTTGGATAGAGCCCAATAGAGTATATAGTACTTGGAGCAGAGGAACAAGCAGCCTGAGGACCAGCAGGTGATTATGGAGTTTCAAAACATTCGGGAGAATGGCCATGCTGCCCAAAGGAGGAGGGTGGAGTTCACTTCATTGGAGCAAGAGATCAATGCCGACAGGGAGTCATGGCTTGAAAGAGTCAATATCCACTTGGAGAGGAAGTTGGAGAAGGCCATCAATGAAAATAATATGCTTAGAAACCTGTCATATCATTACTTGTCCCGGAACTTGGTGTGTCAAGCGAGAATCGGAGTTTGAAAGCAAAGTTGAAGAGAGCATCAACGAGGCAAAAAGAGGATGTAGGACTTCAGATATTGGCTGAGGCTTCCTTGGCCCAACATCATGCTTGATAGAGAAGACTCAACCCAAATTTCATGAAATTTGGAGCAATTTTTGCATTTTGCAAATTTTTGGCACAAAAAACAGGTTTTTCTGCCCTATGCATCACGCCACGTCGCGCTCGCTTTTGCTAGGGGCCTCCAAATCACAAAAACTCAACATTTTTGGATTTTTCATGAAGAATTATGCTTGCCTACCTATGGCAAAGAAATTTGGGTAGGTTTTGAGCCCTCAAAAAGGTAAAAAACACTCAAAAAGTGACCTCACTACCCCTATTTTGACACACAGGAAGTAGTGTTGGGAGAATGGACTTTTGGAGGGGCACATGGAGGCCAAATTGGAAAATTCTAATTGGGTTGGAAAGTAGACAGGTAGTCCTTTCTAGCAAGCACACCTGGAGCTCATTTGGACATCAAGAAGGCCTCCAAAAGTGGGTCCAAACAGGCGTGATGCATAGAGAATCAGGGACGACACATAGAGGAAAAATTGCCAGTTTGACCAAGTTTTGCTCTGTTTTTTGCCTAGCTTTGCCCAGTTTGATTTTTTACTTTCCTAATGACAAATTTGTGATAGAATTTGATGTATATTGATGGATCATGATGTAAATATGTTGGATTTTCACTTGTAGAGGTAGATTCATCATTTTAAAGGTTGTTTGAAACTAAATGAATCAGTTCCCTTGTTTCTAGAGGCATGCTGTTATGTTGCCTAGTTTCTAGTTCTCAGTTTAGAATCAGTTGAATCAGCTCCTAAACATGTGAGCTCGACCCCTAGAGGCAAGGATGAACTATGTTTGTCTATATTATGTTGTTTTTCAGTCATTAACATGGTTGGACTCTTGAGAAAGAATTGAGCTTCATTGTACACTCATATTTTCATTTTGGCTAAAGAATTGAGACCAGGATTTACAACACTTTTTGGGATTCATGTGGCAATTTGTCTTGGTACAGTTCTTCTCTTTGTAATTGTGGATTTGCTTATGTTTGATTGTATGCCATTATCTATCTTATTTCTTCTGAACTAAACAAACAAGAGTGTAAGTAGAATCCATTGAAAGTGCAGTGCTCTACTTGAAGTTTGCTTTAGTTATTTGATGTTTTCAGCTATTTGGGGAGGATTCATGATTTCTCTTGCCCTCTTCAACACCTCACCTGTCTATTCCTTCCATATCACTCAAATTTAAGTGCCAAAATGATTGCCTACCTTGCCCCATTGAGATCTCTGCAGAACTGAGCCTCAATCCCCGCACCCCAAAATTTTCCTTTCCCTCTAAGCCAACAAAACACTATTTTCTTCAATCAACTCTCTTGTACATATACCTAGCCTAAGATTAGTATTTATATCAATCATCTCAAGCCCTCATCGATCATAATTTGCTGAGATTGACCCGGAGAGAGCCCTCTCCTGACCTGGTAGGGCTAGCTACCAGACTAAGCGTGGTTTGATGTTGGCCCTGGATCCTACCTTTTCAGCTTGAGATAAATCTAGGCACTAAAGGTAAATCTATCAATTTTTTAGCAAAGTGGATTAGATTTGTACATAAATAAGCTACCCGAGGCAACATTTCAGTTTGCGGTATATGTTTTTGGATTGGTATGAGTTGTTTTGGGTTTGCAGTTGTTTGACCATCCATGCCCAATGGAAGAGGCACTATCTACTTTCCAGAGATCTATAGTTCTTGACACCTCCAAGGATCTACCAGCCCCATTGGAGCCGATGTTAGTTCCAGTCTTTGCAGCCTGTCACCAAGGATCAACATGAGCTCTTACTATGTCTAGTTTTGTTCGATGTTTTGCACATGATGTTCAACAAAAAACATGTCCATCAGAATAATCTCAGAAAATTCTTTCCAATGGTATATCACACTCCCGTAACCGGTTCCTGTATTAGAAGAAATGAATGAGTGATTCTTGGTTATGCGTGTTTTGAGGTCAGTTGGTGCACACAATGACAAGTTTAGTACAAAATCAGTTTGTTAAATAATGGTAAGAAATTTTTCAAAAGTGAAAGAGGTTTTTGTTAATCACATACCAAATAACAAAAACCTCCTTCAGTTTATGCACAGGTGCTACTATGTGGGAGATATATAGTGATATTTGGAGCCTACATTAAAACAAAGCAATTTTTTCATATTTTTTACTATTTTAGTCATTTTAGTGCGGGGCCATTTTACAACAGATGGAAAGTAATTTTGCAAAACCCAAGGAGGTTTTTGTTAAGCACAAGAAATATAACAAACACCTCTTTCATTTTATTCACATGTGTCATGGATTGGGATATGTGACTATATCTTTACAGCTCACTTTCACATATTTAAATTTTTAATGATTATCTATTTTAGAGATGTTTTTGTGGAACAGATTGCGAGCAACTGGAAATGAATTTCCCAAATTTGAAACAAGTTTTTCTACAAAAACCTCTTTCATTTTTGTAACAAGTGCTATGTTTTAGGAGATACGAGTTCATCTTCAACACCTATTTTCAGAAATTCGGCCCAAGTTTAATGTAACTGATTCTATTTTGAAGAAAATGGTTGAGCTCAATCCCTTAGTACAAGGATGAGAAAATGTATATATTTTATGAATTTCATAGTGTAGGGATTGGATTTTGGTAGAAGGTTGGACCCTTGAGGAAGAAAAGAACTTCATTGTACACTCATATTTCATTTTTTGGCTAAGGAATTGAGACCAGGATTTGCAGCACTCTTTGGGATTCATGTGGCAATTTGTCTTGGTACAGTGCTTTTCTTTGTAATTGTGAATTTTCTTATGTGTTATGTATGTCATTCCCTTTCTGATTTCTTCTGAACTAAAAAAACAAGAGTGTAAGTAGAATCCATTGAAAGTGCAGTGCTTTACTTGAAGTTTGCTTTAGTTATTTGATGTTTTCAATTATTTGGGGAGGATCCATGATTGCTATTGCCCTCTTCAACACCTCACCTATCTATTCCTTCCATATCACTCAAATTTAAGTGCCAAAATGATTGCCTACCTTGCCCCATTGAGATCTCTGCAGAACTGATCCTCAATCCCCGCACCCAAAAGCCATCTTTCCATCTAAGCCAACAAAATCATCATTTTATCAAATCAAACCCTTTTGCACTCATACCTAGCCTAAGATCAGTAGATATTTCAGTCATCTCAAGCCCTCATCGATCATAATTTGTTGAGATTGACTTGGAGAGAGCCCTCTCCTGACCTGGTAAGGCTAGCTACGTTGGGTCCCTATAATACTAGTGATTACCCCATTACTATTGTAGTTATACCCCTTATTTATTTTTGTGCCCCTATTACCCCCATTTTGTTATTTCTGTGCCCCATAGAATCCCTCTATTGTTATTTTTGTGGCTTTATATTATTATTGTTAGGTCGGCTG